>JARLTB010000062.1:1085000-1637500 GCA_030141615.1 Unio pictorum | reverse complement strand
CCGGACTTCAATAGGTTTGTTTTAATTGGACTGTTTGGTGTTATCGGCTTGCCAAGGCCGATTTACGAGATCCCTTGTAACAGCCTTTGATGTCTGATGGATCAAGCAAATTGACGATTCGAGCCATTTGAAGCCTGCGAGATTACTAGACGGAATACATTATGCAATTTACTCAAGGGAGAGAATTCTGGAAATCATTGGTGACAAAAGATTTCTTCGCAGATGTAAAAGTTTATGTATTTTACTTGCTGCAACAGATTGAAACAAGCAGATTTCTGATAATGTTAGTTCTTTTTGCATGCCCAGACGACTTGAGTTTGAAATCTAAATTAAAAACCTTTAAAAGATTTTTGTTGAGAGAGAGAGAGAGAGGGGGGGGGGGGGGGTGTCATGGACTTCCATTGTAATTTTTCTGCTAAAAGTCATCCCCTTCTGCTGTCAGCGCCAATGAAAGAGATACCACTAACATTAGGAGGGTACTGGAAGATGTATACACAATAATAATAATAATAATAATAATAACATTATGAGTGAGGTAAATCATTTCGATACACCTTCAGCTTCAGATTTTCTATATATGGCGGCCAGTACCGGTATATATGTAGCCGATGGAGTAAGGATTTCGGGAAAGCCCAATAAGAACCACCCACCCACCGGAAGCTCCTGGCAGCTTTAGTATTAATGTTAATCCACTCATTAATATCATACACTGACGTCAAGGATATTAACGAGTGTTGTGAGAAATAACATAACACAAACTAAATAGGACAATGTAAAGTGCGCGCGCGCGTGTGTGCTTTGGATTTTTAACTCACTGTAACAATTTTTCAGTAAAATCGTCACGCTCTCTGCAGTGTGGCGATTTATAATGATGTCTAGCACTGGGGCATAATGCTACATACATGTAACTTGATGTCCCAACCTGTCACCACGGACGATCAGTCCTAACACAACCTCGTAATGCTGAGCGCCAGGCGAGGCAGCTGATGCACCATTTTGACAAGTCTTTGGTATGACTCGATTGTGGTTCGAACCAGTAGTCTTGCGCATTCGAGGCGGACGCTCTAACCACTTGGTGACAACGCAAGGTTAAACTACAATGTACTATAATTCTTTACAATATATTGTTAATCCATACTGATGATGAGTATTGCATGTGGTTGTGCAGCAGTCAGAAATGTGTTCATAAAAGCAAATATAATAAAAATATTTTAAAAAAAATTTCGTTGGCATGTATTTAAATATTGACTTTCAAATAACACATTTTTATGCTTCAATAAAATATTACATCGTTCTTTAAAATATGCGATGAATGATTTGAATCGTGATGTCATAACTACCACTACAACTATACTATAAAACCACTCAATACATGCACAAGCTGATCTTGAATGGTCACGTATCTGCAAAAATAAAGATGGCGTAATTACGTTTGTACAAACCGATCAATAATTAGGTTTAACATCAGTTGTTTAAATACAACTCTTTGATCTATATTGTTTTGCCCCAAGTCAATTAAACATTTAGATCAGGCATCCGTATCCACTCGCCCCATTATAATCCAGCGGCATTATAGCCGTTGATAATGTTGAATAACACTACACTTCTCAGCTATTTATTCAAAATTATGCCAGAACAAACACACACCGTCTAGGGTTTCCCCTATTACTGAGCTAAAAGCCAGTCCCGTCTGATCACTACACTTTGTGTTTTAAATGGTTTTACCTGTCCCGTCCAGATTGAGTTTGAAACACTACCTAACCATAGTACCTCGAAAGAGAACAAAGAGAGGCCGGTAGCCTTTTGATTATCAAGCGTGGAAGAATCAACAAAAAAAAACTAATTTAATATCCTTTTATTCCACCGTCCTATTATGTTCGCCTTAATTTTCTATACGCATAATATTTGTATCTTTCTTCACGATCAAAGGGATACACCACTGGATCTTTGCCAATTACTGCTGTAGTTTAGTCTAAGAGCATATCCAGAGAATCGAGCAAAATTTCGAAAAAATATACACTTTGGCAGATTCGTGCAAGGATACACAGCCAAAAGACTTAAATGTGTTATTACATGAAACAAACACTATGCAAATATCCTACGGCGAAACTTTTTCAAAACGATCTGTCAGCTGATTTACAACTACGTCTAATGTACTGACCAGAAACTTCAAAGAGACTCCACGGCAAACGTGTGTAATTTATAGGGGCACGCGTATTATCTCCAAAGGGTTGTTATTAATAGTTATAATAGCTAAACGAAATAAGACAAAGGCCCAAAACTTTACATACACATAGAAAATAACACGAGAAGTATACTCTTCTTTGATGTATTATACCACAAATGCCAGCTTAATTCAATATTTTCACCTAAAGTGTCGGAAAATATCTAAGGATATCAATTCTCCTTACTAATGTTGCTATCGGAAGCCATTAAGTACCTTTGAAAGACTGAGGGGTGTGCAATACCGGCTCTATGTTGTTGTACAATTGCATGGAGATATAACTATTTGTAACATTCTGTTATTTCTTTCATTCATTTAGAGAATATGTACTTCCAAAATAATATCTGGTGCTAAGACTATTATTTCAACAGAAATAAAGAACTGATAAATGACTTTAAAAATTTTCAGCAACCCCTTTGATCATGGACTCTACCATCGCATTTTTCTGAATGTTGATTTTATCTTCACGTTGATTGGCGCGGTTCGTCTAAAGGCGTGACGTCACCATTTACAGGGATTGTCGGCGGCGGGCATGTGGCTTTGATCTTATACATTCAAACTTTTCAAATTTCATTCGGCCATTTTGAGCAACATTGGACTATATTACGATACTTCCTTGTAAAATGTGTCCCCACCATGGACAAGAAAAGGTAAGCACTTAACACTGAAAAATTCTGTCACTTAATCGCGCAGATGCGAAAACGTAAACCTTGGAGGTTCCTCACAGGTTGGGAACATCCCAAATCAGCATTTGAGGTCGGCCGCTTACAACATATTTACTATTGAAGAGGATATGCACGTTGTACGTAGAGAATTGACTTAACAAAGATCTGAAAGCCGTGATAATTGTTTCATCAATATTTGTTCACTTATCTTCTACCGTAAGTACAGAAAAAAGAAAAATGCAGTCGATTATTTGATTAGTACATTGCTAATTAGGAAACTATTTACTGTTGTTTTGTTTTTTAATGGCTGTGATACTTTTTGTTAGAAATCGATCTTGTGTTTATATCTTAAAAAGTATACATTGTGTAAAGTGCCATACATAGTTTTGAGACCTTTTTTTAAACATTAGTTTATACCGCTTTCGTCGACACTGTCGGGTAGTGTAATAGTCTTTCTTTTTTCGAGCGAATCGGAATGTTGGATCGTCAGTCCCAATTATATTGGGAACAAATGTTTTCCTTTTCATACGCATAATTGGGATTAGTAAAACATTTAAAGAGAACACAGAGGTATTAAATACTTAAATTTGACAATGTACGTGAAATTTAAAGCGTTCAAAATGTAATTTTTAAAGGAAGACCAGGAAGAGTTTTGTGATTCATGAAAGTTCCATGTGGAAAACTTTTGAAAGGCTATACTTGTGCTATTTCTTGGCGTAAATAGGTTTCAAGACAATACACATTTTGTAAAATAATTCTTGAACGTGCTATCAGTTTGAAAGTTGCTTCCATATGTTATTATATGTAACGTGTTCGTTACCAAAGGCTAGTTACCAAGTCTCCCAAGTTCTCATAAATATTTTTTATTTATTAGAAGTCCATTGTTGGGTCAGAAGATTGGTTTGTTGCAAAGTATTAACTCCCTTTTATGAGCCTCACATAGAGGAGCTTCACAGCAATGGCGGCCTCGTGTTCTCATTTCGATGGCCCAAATGTTTGACACTTAACCATACTAGATAGGCACATTTCCTGGATCTATATTAAGTCAGACTCATTCAGTATAGATTGATAATGTAAGTATATCGCATCTTGTCAGTGTTCAGGGTTTGGACAGATCAAAGACCACGAAAAGCTTAGAACGCTGTCCCAGCTACGGTCAAGACCGATTGAAGTTGTAGGGCAAGGGTGATGGACAGTTGTTCAAATGAACGGGTAATAAAAATGCAAAGAAAGGCGAGTCGTAAAAATACCAGCTATATAGCATACCGGTGAGGATATTCGAGGTGGGTTGTTAACAAAGTCGTAAAGACGTTAATGATTTTTGAATTGATTTTGGGTCCAACTCAATTGGAAGATAGGGGAAACAGGGACCGTGTCGGCGACATTTTGGCCAGGTGAAATCTGAACGCTTGGAGGATTGTAACGTTTGCTTGTTTTTCATAGTTTTCAAAATAATTTTGTCCAGGTATGTTAACTAAAAGTACTTGTTTGCTTGTACTAATTTTCACCATTTTGTCTAACCTCTTCTCCATGGTAGCTTAAAACGTTTAGAAACATTGATCGGTAAAGGATACACGTTTTACTTTCAACTGTAGCCTATCCTGTACTTACAGAATGCACAAAACAGAGAAAATGTTTCCTTGTAACAATTATAGTATTATAATGCACAAGATGAGAACTTTCATTTATAAATTTGCACGTTTGGTATCCATTTTTAAGTATTGTTGGGTATTTAGATTGTTGTTTAATCATTCTAGAATTGTACAGATGAAGATACAGTTTTAAAAATGACAAGTATCTTGTTGTGTTACTACAAATAGTGTAGTTGCACTAGTAAGGGGCATGCCATTGTTTTGATATCTACCAAGTGTATGCATGTACAACGAAAACCTTCATTGTTGTGGGTCTAAGGTTGCTGAGTGGTTCAAGGCCCATGCATTTACACAACTGACCTTGGTATTTGTTCAAAGTCTTGGCTTGACCTATGTAATGTATTAAGAAGAAAACAACTGGCTTCCCTTGGATCATCATTTTGTTTCCAGGTTCTTCCTGAGCCAAATTTCAGTTAGCAATGTGTATAGCTTATCGAGTGTTGAAAAGTGGCACAACTCCACAAAACTAAACCATTGTTCATCTTACTCGAGCATGGTCCAAACATATTTTTATTAGATTTTAAGAGACCCATTTATGATGAAATTGCTTTGTATGCGCATATTACAGTAGCCACCAAGATCAAACACAAACACTTACAGACCTATCGGGAGACAGGGAAAACAAACACTACATACACTATTAGAAAAACAGGGTGTCACTCTAAAGCGCCAACCAGCTGTATATGCTGAGACGGAGCTTAAGGGTGTCAACAAAATCAAGATCAGAAATTCCAGATACACTGCAAATATGATAAGAATATCTTTGTGGGACAAAATAAAAGTACAGGCAGGCTACCAACATCTATTCATAATCCATTTGAACATTTTAGATTATCTGTCTGCAGTGGCTACAAATGTTGTGCAAAAGGCTACACTTTAATTTCTGCACATTTAATTGATCAAGGAGATTCAACATAAAATAAAATAAAAGTTTGTCAGTTGAATATTTGAGCCTTTAGCATTAAAAAATGTCATCTAAGATATGTATTCTAATTTCAGCCAATATGACAACTGTTAGTGATCCAACTTAACAGGGGCCCTTGCTGCTGCAGTGCCTGCCATGGCGAGTAAAGTGAAACTGTTTTTGAGTGAATCTGGGGGGAGTAACTTCACAGAAACGGCACCACGTCCTCCTGTGCCAGGGGAGGAAAATGAACTCCAAAGCAATGGGGGCCAGTCAACCCGGAGTAGTGGATCCCGCAAAAGCCAGGTATCCACTAAAAGTCATGCCTCCTCAAACAGGAGCCTGAATTCAAATAAAGGTGATGTAAATCAGTCGCCAGCAGCCACACCAAGAAAATCCAATAAAACTGGCATGTTGTTAGGTCAGTGTTGTGAATGTTCAGAAGAAGAAGCTCCACTTGGATTTGAACCGGAGGGATCGGCCGCAAATTCTCCACCTTTCACAGAAAACAGCACACCACCATATTTAAAATGGGCAGAAAATTTAAACTTTTTGCTTGATGATAGGGATGGTGTGCAGTTGTTTCGTAAATTCTTGGAGGAGGAAGGGATTGGTTCATCTTCCGTAGATTTTTGGTTCGCTTGCCAAGGATTAAAAAAGAAACATGTGGATGACTCGCAGATTCAAAATGTGATACGTGTTATAAACAAGAAGTATATAAAAAGTGATAAATTACCATTCTTAACAGAGGAATCTAAACACGAGATTTTTGACAAAATTCAGAGGAAAAATGAATTGGATCAAAGTATATTTGATATGGCTCAGGGAGAGGTTGAGCAAGAAATGAGAAACAATACATATCCTTTATTCCTTAAGTCGGATCTCTATGTGCAATATGTACAGAAAGGAGGTGAAAGCCCCAAGAGTAGTAATACTTCTAGTGGATCTAACAGTGCTAGGCCCTTGTCACTTCCTACACTGCCAGAGGACTCTGAATTAGAAATTACAAATATTTCATACACAAGTGACCTAGGCCCTCCTCCTGTAAAGCCCTGTTCAGCAGGGAGGACTCGTTATAGTTGTGAAGGTGCTCGAAAAACTGACATGTTTAGGTAAGAAATGTGCTATGCCTTCGAAAGTTTCTTTTCAACTCGTGTACATAATGAGGATATACTACTACCATTAGCACTTTGTGTGTGTGTGTGTGTGTGTGTGTGTGTGTGTGTGTGTGTGTGTGTGTGTGTATATATCTATGTATGTATGTATGCTGTATAGCACACCATACTGTGTGACCAGTTTAAAGAATAGTTCTGTACACTGACCTTTAGAGCTTCATCACATTTATATTCAAGAATAGGTAGGTCAATAAGGACTGTTTTGTTGTGCTCCTAGTCCATAGTGAACAGGTACTGTGCAGATATTGCCTTGCTGATGTTGGGTTCAATATGGGCTTCAAAGATTTGGGTCTCTTGGTATTTTAGGCCAGAATTTGATGGCCAGTACCTTGCATAGTTTCAGATTCTAATTTGTTTTGTTTTTGTTAAAAAATATATTTTTTTTATAGCAGATTGAATGTTTCAGAATTTACAATATAGACTGACTCTTCATATAGTAACAGTTTTGATGAGCCAGTATTTTGTATGATTTCGGTTTTAAGTGACCTTCAAGTGACTTCACATGTGCAGCCGAGTACATTCCTTGGAATTATATGCATGTGTGCTCAGTTTCCAAAAAAGTTTGTCTTGGATACATACACTTTTGTGATTTCTTATTTTTGACATTGAGCTACATTTCTTCAATATTCTAAAACAGGGAGTCTCTAACTTCAATCACAAAGAGGGCCACACAAGGGACTAGTAAAGAAAATATTTGTACAATTAATTATTTTACAAAATATTCTGGGTTCCCTTGTGTGCTGCAGGTAACAACTCCTTTGGCTGAATACAGATTATGGGCTGTGTGTTGGAGAGACATTCTAGAATTTTTTATTACATTCCATCAAAGTTTGTAATCAGGATAGTAACCTCTTGTTTTGAAATCCTAATTGTAGTATTGGCTTTGTAGCATTAGGATATGATGGGTTCCAGAATGAGAGGAAAGCTGGTCCTGGATTATATCTGCAACATCAGTAAGGAATGGTGTATCTGGCATACTACCTTTATGCATTGCTGCCTAGAGTAGGTCACTTGACTGCCTATTTAGCCTCCTGGGCCTGTAAGGCAACAATGAAGCTACTCCACTTCTTTAGCCATTTTCTCTAGTGTGGCCTAGCTGTGGTGATAGGTCTTCATCCCAGGCTTCCATTGTCCCTCTGATGGCCAGTGCAGTTTAAGGACAGCACTGCACAAGAGTAGGTCACTGGGACATGCCTATGTACTCCAGGAAAAGTTGCCTGAGGAGATACATGTAGCCCTATGGGATGGTTATTGGAATGAGCACAAAGGTATTTTTTTTATCATCAAATTTGTTTTGCCAGATCTCTAACTTTGTGGATGCTTTAGTGGGGGCATATCTTGATATCATCTTTCTGTCTGAATATATTTTTTCTCTGTTGCTAAACTGATGAATTTTGTACAGAGGTTACTGATGTGGCAGACATTAGGAATTGGTACTTGTTAGGCTCATTCCCAAAGTTTCCATTGTGGGGTAAAAGGGCAAATATATACAAACATTGCAGAGACATTTTTTAAATATTCTTTAACAAGTATTCATGCAGTCATATAGATAAAGGTTCTTGTGTGTAATGAAAACTTGGTTATTTGCCATATTGAGCTATGGGTGTGACTTTGGTTTGGTTGTTTCAATGCACAGTTAGATCTATACACTAGTTTCTATCACAAGTTAACAAGTCTTTTGCCAGTTTAATGTACTGTAACATTAGAGGGCATTCTCTTATATTTACTGAGGTTAATTATTGGTGCAAGTTAAATATTTTATCCCCTCCATGCCATTAGTAGCAAATATGTATGCAGTCGCCATCCTATCTTCTGTAAAATCTTGGAACTTTGAGCATCTTCTTTAACTACTTGCATACAAATTGCAGTGGCCATGGGACAGTAGTGTTGCATTGGGTAGTTAATTGATGTGTGTCTCCTGTCCAGTGATAACCTGCCAAGTCCTGTCACTTAATGAGGACTGAGGTACAATGAATGCTTGCAGCAGAAATGGACAGGTGTTCTTAGATGCATCTAGTAAACAGGTGCTTATGGTCAGAAGCCCAAGTACATGGAAAATAGACCTTAAGTACCTTTCCAATGTGGACTTGATATACAGTGTCAGGTATTGCCAGATCTTGACCAGTTGAATATAGCAGCCTTGTCAGACTCTACAAATAATGCAGATTTGTACTGAATTGCATATTTTATGTTTAGGTAATTGTTGATGCACATTAATTGTATTGTTGGGTGACAACTGGAAAGATATGGAATTAATTGGGGGATCTGAAGCAGCACTGAAATGTCGGAAATTAATAGATGGTACCAGAGTTTGATAAAATTACCAGATGCATTGGGGAAATTTCATACAAATGGCTGAAGTGTAACCCAGGAAAGGAGGTGATGTGAACTTTCTACCCTGCATTTGTAGGGTAATATGAAAATTGCAGGAATCTTTATTCTATTTTTTATTGTAATTTTGTGTGTGGGATTTACATGGATTAGCAAAATTTAAATGCAATCAGTGAAATATTATGGGGATCAATTGGATTTGCAAGGAAAGTCCTAATTTCAAAGGCCCAACAAACACTGAGCTCATGCTGTTTACCTTATCCAGTCATATTGAATGAATATGAATATTGTTGAAAAATGTTATCATTGTTGCAGAAATTCCCCAAATCATTAACTCTTTCAGGTTTACTTCTTTGGAGAGTTTACATTTTGATTATAACTAATGTGGAGAGTACAATGCCCCAGGGACACCTCTGGCCTTTGAGGT
Organism: Unio pictorum; assembly: GCA_030141615.1. Classification (NCBI taxonomy): domain Eukaryota; kingdom Metazoa; phylum Mollusca; class Bivalvia; order Unionida; family Unionidae; genus Unio; species Unio pictorum. Next base: position 1,628,122 of record JARLTB010000062.1, on the reverse strand, counting down.
CAACCTTGCTTGTCCTATTGTGAATTTTAAATTGATGCCAGAGAGTACATGTAATTCTATAGTGGAAATAGGTCTGTAATTCAGAGGTATGCATTACAGGTACAGGGTACTAGGTGCATTGGAACATTGAATGAGGTCCTTTCTTCTGTTCTTGGCAATTTACCCATAGTTGTTGAGAATAGGTAGGGGACAAAAGCTCTGTATATAAGCAATGAGTGTAAATTATCAGCTCATTGAATCAAATTCCTTGATCTCAAATTAAGGTTCACGAGGTTCATGATATGCAGTTATCAAGGTATAAGAGATGATTCTTTTCATCGGAATAAGGTTATCGGGGATGTTGATTCTTGCTGATGTCGCCTCATCTTTTATCAGCAATTTTATCATGCAGGTGTGCATTTTGACTTTGTGAGAGCCCAGTGTTTGACATCAAAACACTGTGTACCTAATAAATGCTTCAGGACATGGTACTTGAAGCCAGTCATACCCCTCTTGCTATTACATGTATGAAATATTTGCTTACTTTTATTTGTCCATACGAAAATCAATTTATTCAAATTGTGTTTTGCATAAAGTTATTTTTACCTTCTACCTTGAAAAAAAATTGTGTGCTTTCAACAATATGACTTGTTTAATGATAATAATAATACCAGATTGCAAAGTTTTCAAGGTACGCATTGTTTTGGGAACATGCAACATTTTAAAGGAGTAAATTAAATAATATCTGGTACTTGATGCCATAGTCACTAGTGGTGCTGAAAAGTAGCTAACCTGTAAATGTAGTGCCATCATATTATTGGATGTTAGAATTACTGTAATAAATGCTTTATTAAATACTCCATGAAAATGTTAAAATATCTGGTTCACCTGACATTCAGGTTCCAACTTGTCCACATTAATTTCTACATAGTTGCTGGACCCTTCCCACCCATATTTTTTTCTTCATTTTTCTTCAGTGGCAGAATAGATCCTGCACAAATATAAAAGTCCATGTACATCATTTCATAGTACATGTAACAAATGAACATTTTAGATGCAAGCTTGTGCAGCTTGGTGTGGGTGGGTGATTCACGGTCAGAAGGTTAATAAAATTGGAAAATATTGTTCATATGAGCTGCAACAGTAACTTGCATTAATAGAAGAGTCTGCTATATACTGAGGGATGTTGTAGTAACGCCTTGTCATCAGGCCATTTAAAATTATGCGATTCAGGAAACTCAACTGATCTTATTTTTCCCTGCCAACCCTACATTTTGAAAGAGGGAATCTCAGGGAGGAAAAAATAAAGGGATGTGACTGATCAAAGTTGTATCAAGAATCGTATTGATGCTTTTTTTAATTATTTTTTTTTTTTACAATTCATGATTTGTTTGAATCAGTTCAGACCAAAATAACTTTGCCAAAACCTGTGTATTGACCTACTTACCGAATAATTTTTCCTCCAGTGTAGCCAGTGCCACATTTCTTGATTAGGCCTAATAGTGCTTACTAACACAAATTGAGTATTTAATGTAACTTTTTTTACTTGGTTCTTATGGTAAAACAAGTAGCAATGATAATACAAACTTGACCACTGTACTTGTCCATGACCATACTCCTGTTGTAAACGGGGCAGGAGTATAGTGTCTGTAGTGATGAGCCTGTGTGAAAACTTCCATCTCCACATCCATTACACTTGTCATCCCAACAGTTGTGAATGTATGTGAGGGGAAGCGGCTTCAAAATGTCCCAGAACACTTTATGGTGGAATTCAAGTCGTTTGTTAAGTGAATGACGAAACTTGTCACTAATCGTCTGTTCTGTGCAATATTCATTGATGTTCAAGTGGGCCATGTTTGTACAGATCTAGTGGGTGGAAAGCAAATGCATTCTCGTGACAGTTGTTGGAAAATTGGGATGTACTTTGTGTACCATTGACGACTTTTTATATTAGGAACATGCATTATAGTTGCTATAGACAGAGGTGTTGAAAACAAAGATTAATCATTTTAAACTTAAATCTTTGTCTTTCTCTATATCAGTCTAGACTAGATTGCATATTTGAAAAGGGCATCTTCAGTTTGTACGCACGTTTAGTTGTTAGATTTTGTATGTATTGCTTAGGATTGCCTAGTGATCCAATGTACTTAATGTCAGTAGTCGGGGGTTGAAGAAAGGGTGGACATTGAGAAAATTGTACTTTATACAAGCCTGAATGTACATAATGCTGGCTTGCTTCTTGTACCAATTGAAATTGAAAATACCTTAAGAAGGTGAGACATTAATTGGAAGAGTTTCCAGTACCATACATGCTTTATCATTGGGATCAAACATGCTTTGTTTGAAGCAGGGTTGATGTTCAGGGTTTGAGAAATCCACATATTTTAACTGGGCAATGACAAATACTTCAAGCACGAACATGAATGTGTATGAGCACATGTGCAAACAAAATATTGTGGATTGGTGCCTGTCTGAATGGATTTAAAAGTTGATTGATATTTTTTGTTTGATCCTTTGTATCAAGATGTGTTTGTTGATGAGGACTATTTTTTCACCACTCACATTGTCCTTGTTGAAGTTCTGACAGTGGCTGCTCTGAGATCATGTCCGGTGACCTATGTTAATATCACAATCACTAATATTGTCAACCAGTCAGATGAAGTCTTGTATCCTTGCCTTTAGGGCATCAGTGCATTCAAAACAATTTGATTAACTTTCAGATTTTTGAAAGCTGCATTCCCATTGGAATACAAATGTTGTCAGAACATGACCCCAATGTGGTTGCTGTCAGATCTTCACCTTGGCCAGTGGGTCAGAACATGGCCCCAATGTGGTTGCTGTCAGATCTTCACCTTGGCCAGTGGAGATAGAATTTTGATCAGATTGGTACTTTATTGGCATGTTTTTTACTGGTACTTGATTGGCATGTTGTACTCTATAATGGTAATTGTACAAAGGTACTGCACCTTTTTGTTTTGATTAGGAGTTCTTGTAAGTAGGTTTTGATTGGACATGTATCTGGTCTTGTGTTTAAAATAAAAGCACTCTTTTGGAGAATTTCCATATGGCACCCCTTTCTTTCATTGTGCTGGTTAAACATGGATTATTTTCTCTGCAAAAAAATTAATAGGCTCTTCCAATTGGCCCTATATATAAATCAGCTTTATTACCCTAAGATCTTTGATACTGTAACACTAAGAGAGAGACCTCTTGAGATGCCTTATTTATCCTTAATTCTTGGTGTTCCTTTGATCCCTGACATAAAATCAGTTAGGAGTATCCTTGCACTCAAGGTGCTATATCAATAAGGTAGAGGCTTGAGATATATGTATTAAATGACTCAGAACAACTCCAGTGATTAACATGTGCCCAAGTGTGATAGAGCATAGACCCAGATTTATTGATGCATCATGCACAAGCAGATAATGTTTTATGCTGTTCACTTGAAAACCATTATCACAAGTACAGTACCTGCTGGCACAACTGTAGACACCACCAGTACAAGCTGTTTGTAGTTCAGTAGGCATTACACAAGAAGTAATGCACTGTAAACTTTAAACCCAAAATTGTTACACATCTTTATCTTGTCTGTTCCTGGAGGAAAAAGTATTTTACCAATGTCCTCTCGAGCTACCACCTAGCTTGTATGATTCTAGAGCTTTAGAATCTCGTTTCAGATTGCTACATACAATCTTGGGATTATATATTTTTGTGGACAAAAACACAAGATAGCTTCTCATGAAAAAGGAAATATTTTCTTTTCTGATGAACCTAACTGAGCAAGATGTTTGATACAATTCACAGAACTGTATGTGCACATGATTTTAGATTTGTAACATAGCATTTACATTTTTAGTCATATTGGTACACCTCACCTGTAATTCTATTGCAAAAATTGCAAACATGTTTAAACTATTAAATATTTTGGTCACATTATTTGCCTGAATGCAGTGGGAAAAATTAACAGGAAATTACGTTATGAAAGATTAAGCACGGGTACGTTTCATAAAGTTCAGGGTCTATGAATGGTAACTATACAAATTGTATACAGAATTAATTGAAGACAATTACAGACCACATGTTTATTTGGGCATAACACTTCAAAAAGCTGGTGAAAGTTAAATTTCAGAAGCTTCGCCACAATCATTTTATATTAAAATTCATATGTGATCTCTTTCCCAAAATGACAATAAATTCTTTATACACTATGTGCAAACAAATATAAATTTTGTTAGGAGCCACCCCTCAACCACATATCCAAATTGGCATTGTCACGGGGCGTGCTATTGCGGGATTTCACTGTACTGACTAGCCTGAAGTAGACTTCTATTGGGAAGCCTTTTGATGTTCAAAGAGGTGTTTTCTTTGTGTCGCATTTGGAAACGTCCCCAGTTGTGCTTTAGGCTTAGTTTGCTGATAATTATTTACAGCCAAGGATTTCCTGAAATGTTCAGACAGGATGGTCATTTTCCCCAGGTTACTTGGTGTGGTGTTGGTTGACTTTGGAAGCAAGTCATATTATGGCGATGGTTATGAGCATTGTTTTAATTTAACAGATTTGTATCCAGGATATTAGTTTAAGAAAATGAGCAAACCTTTAAGTTGTAAATTCAAGTGCTCGTCTTCTGTTACTTAATAGTTTTGTATTGGACCATATGTAGTTTTAGACAAATTGCTTCTGTAGATACATTGCATCCCTATATTAGGGCAAGATATTGTGGTCTAATGAAATACAATGACATCCATTGTTTCACCACTTGTATTATTTTTTTAAAGCAGTTTTGTATGTTACTCTTCATTAAGCAATGAATTGCATCACAATACTTCTGGTCTTTTAAATGATCCTTTGGTGTTGACAATTACCAGTGCAGGTATCAAACCCATGGCCTATAGATTACAAATCTGATACTTCACCGACTAAGCTACTGCAGTTAACTAGTAACTATTTCAACAGAACCTATGACTTTAGGATATGTATGGGTTGTTTGGTTGATAATTAATTGTGGAGCAGTTCAAGACTGCTTTGTATGTGATCTCCAACAGGTCCCATCAGCTTGTGTAGAGTATACTAAAACCTGCAATAATTAAGCTTGAATTTTGTACCAACAAAACTTGACAAACAACACTAATATAGCATTGAATTTGTTTTCTGAGCAAATTAAATGTCATATTCCCAAGTGTATTAACTCTTCTCCTCTTTTGTAGTGTTCCTTACCCAGGCCAGCCATCTCGAACAATACCTCATCCATATCACTTATCATATACCACAGTCTCTGCCCAGGATAGTGAAATACAGAGCCTGTCCAGTGATGCACTGACTGATGACACAAGGTCACTGACCGACAGTAGTGTGTAAGTATGTTTTTCATATTTCACCAGCAACAAGCATCACATTGTGTTTATTTATAAAAGAAACTGGAATCACAGTAATAGTTGCTACAAAATTGATTTATAATCTTGTTATTGTTACATGCGTGTTGTCATGTACTTGGTATGTGTGTTTATGTGTGCTTTTCAGTTTTTAGGCATAAAATGCATTCAGTCTTTGCCAGAGTACATGAAAGATTCTTGAGGATAATAACTTCACAAGTTCTTGGTCATGTAAATCTGTCCTTTGCACACAAAAAAACTATTCTTTTATAGTTACCTGTTCTACATATATGCAGAAGCAGATGGGTATGGTAGTACACACATTCATATCATACACAGCCAATATGCAACTCCGGAAAGACCCTTGATGAAAAATTTGACCTAGTTCATCATGGTCATGTACATCTTTCCTTTGCACACACACCCCTCCCACCTCAATTTCATATATAATTACCTGTTCTTCAAAAAAATGCAAAAGCAGATGGGTATGATAGTACACACATTCAGACAAGTAGACTCGTGCACACAAACACTTTAGTGCAAACATAGACCACCTTATCTAGGCATCTGTTTTCATTGAGGGCTGGAAAACATCTTGTACAAGATAAATAGAAACATGCATTCATGGCTCTGGACTCGTCCCTTGCCAACATGCAGATGTTAAATATCACAGTTATCTTTATGATGTTCATCATATCATCAAGGTCCTTAACCTTGTACTGATGTCTGTTTGGAAGAGTAGATAGATCATCATTTGCAAGAAACCATGTTGTGAAATAGAGGACAGTGACAGTGTTACAAAGTATTCAACCTCTGGTTTATTGTGACCCCACCTAGGTGTGAAGTTCAAACAGACTGCACAAGTATGGACTCGGTCTCTTGTATCTTCTGTAGTCCAAAAACCATAGATGATGTAAACCTAGCTGAGCAGGTGGATAAGGTGCTGGTAGATGAAAGTTTGTACTGTTTAAAGTAGTTAGACAATTCAACACCATAGTTTTCATCAGACCTGTAATTATTTACAAGTCTGTAACCATGTAAATGAGCTTGCATGCATGTGGCTTTACTTGATGCAGGAACTACTTGTTCAAATATTAAAGTATATATTTCCACACCTTCTTAGGATAGCTAGAAATTCTGGACACCCTCTCTTTTTGCAGAACTTGATTTTGGGACCCCTCCCAATAAAAAGTTGTTAGATGGGAATTTGTCCCCCACCTCAACAATTGAGCTACTTGCTTGGGTGGTTGCTATGCCTCTGCACAAGACCACAAAATGATTTTTCTGTTGATTCTTTTTGTAAAATTTGATCTTTGGGAAATGGCACAAGTTGAGGAGTGGTCGAGTGGTCTAAAGTGCTTTCTGTTACGGATCACTGACATCTCACCTCTGTCTGCGTGGGTTCGAATCTAAGATTCAGCTAATGTAGTTAAGTGAGTAAGCTTGCCAGTAGCTTCTCGTGGGTTGGTGGTTCTTTCCGGGGGTTTTCCCGGGTTCTTCCTCCACCAATAATAATGGCCACCATGTATAGCCTATCTTGTGCTGAAAAAAGGTATCCCCCCACCCAAACAACCAAGTTTTATTACAACAGTTGATTTATTGATGACACTGAGAAAACAATTGGGCCAGTTTGTTAGCCAGTGCCGTTTCTTGAAGTGTTTGTTGTTCCCTCAAAAACATTCTATTGTGCATATTCAAGCAGTACACCCAGTTGTATCAGCTTTTTCATTATGCGAGTACACATGGCATCAAACAACCACGATGATGTTCATGAAACTAAATTCTCAGATTTATTCAACAAAGACAGGTCTTGATGTGAATCCTGTCATTATAAAAGGTACAGCAAACAAAACGATTGTAGTTGAGTGAGGTATCATGCACATCATAATTAGTTTATGTATAAATTAAAGTCAGTCATTTATATTAAACGGCAATGTTTTGTCATTGTATATATTTTGGACATGTTTGATATGTTGTGGCAAATGTTGCAATCTTGAACTGGTCCTACAAGTGCTCAATTTCTAGACCTATGCTGAAATCGAGACTTCCTGTCATTATTTAAAGAGCGAGATGCTATCAATTATTATATAGATTTTAAAACTTTAACAAATGCACTTCACTAGGTCATAGATGCTATAAATCGAGATTTTATTAGATGGCTTTGTTCCTGTTGTTGCATGTAGTGCAAATATGTATGGCGTTACCATTGTCATAATAGAAACTTTATGCTACTGTGCATTTGATAGGTATAAACAATTGCAGGCTTCATCTTGGTTCTTTAAGGTTATTATTGTGCATGTTCATTTTAACATTTTATCCATCAACTTGAACTGGCCCCACTTGGAAATTTGCATATAGAAAATTCAAGAGTTGGATTTGTACTTCGTATATAAATTCTGGAAAAATAACTGCAACTTGTTAGTTTCTCAGCATCACCCCTGGTCCTGGTGAAGGGAAGAAGATATACTCGGAAAGGAAATGAGCTTCATAAAATTTGGATAATTGATGTGCAGGTCTACAGTTCAACAATAAAACAGGTGTATTTTTAGGCATATGTTCCAGCACATGTGAGTTTGAAAGCTACACATGTACATTGCAAACTACTGGACTGCATCCCATCTTGCAGTGTGCATCTTTTATGTCTGTTGCCAAAGTAATATTGGACATTGAACCGGGCCTAATTTTCAACATTTGATCATTGGTTTTTTTTTTTTTCTCATGCTTCTGGCACTCAGATGTTAAGAGGGCATGTGTTTTTTTATAACAAAATTCCTACCATTCTCATCTTTGAGAAGGACAAGAAATGTAGAAGCAAGTAAGGTTCCAGGCACCACAATGGAAATGTGTGCATGAACACAGTTATAGGTGGTTTCTATAATTAAAAAGGGAGATTCATTGTGCCCAAAGCTTTCTATGCAGTGTGGCATCCGAGGAACTGGGAATGTGGTATTTGCAACTTTGGATGAATCACTTGAAAACAAGTATACTTTTTGTTCTCAATCAAATGTTTGGATACAGTGAAATTTAAATAAGACACAAAATAGAAATAAAGGCAGTCACCAACATTTTGAAAACTTTGTAACCCCAAGTGCCTTATGGTCTGAGGTGCTTGCCTTTACAAATCACTCACATTTCTCGCCTCGGATGGTTTAAGTCTAAGCTTGGCAAATGGGGGCTTGTGAGAAGGCCTGCTGCAACAGTAGCTTCCTGCAGGTCAGTGGTTCTTACTGGAGACTTCCAGGTTTTTTCCCTCCACCAAATATACTGGCTGCCATGTGTAGCCTTTCATGAGCTAAAAATGAGTTGAACCAAAAAAAAAACATTTTTAAACTTGTAATATTTTGAGTGCTCTACAGGCCAAAGAAATCTTGAGATGATTCTGTGACTTGTACTTAATTTTGAATACATTAACCAATCATTGCATGGATGGCAAGATCTTTTTTTTTAACCATGTCTCTATTATCTTTTCATAGTTTATTGTATATAAAGCTATATTCTCAAAATTACTGGTGAGAATACTTGTAATTTGACCAATTTGTCGACACATCTGAAATATAGTGCCATCTTGTCACGACAGTCCTCCTAGATTTCAAGATCTTCAAAATCATGTAGATTGATAATGTATTTGCTGTTTGGATTTAATGCCATTTTCAGCATGTGATAGGCAAAACTGGTGGAAGAAAAACACTTAAAAAACACTTGCATGAACTGCCAATCTACAAAAGCTTTCCAGCAGGCTTTCTACATACCCATATTGGCTAAGCCAGAGACTTAAACCCATGCAGATGGAGGTGAGTTGGCAATAATTCATAAACACTATTGCTTTAGACCACTCTGCTACCTGGGGCCCTTATTGATTCTGAATCTTAACATTGGGTTGTGTATCATGATATATAACAATATGGAAATGTGATTGTTGCAGTAAAATCGGGGTAATTGGCTTGTCTGTGTGTGATGGATCCAGGTTTCATATTGGCGTTAGTGGCATTAGTAAACCAGACTAACTTTACAGTAGTACCTCAGATCTGCACATTGTGTTTTGTGCACTGTTTGCATGATCATACTGTTGATTAATGCTTTTTTAAAATAAAAAATGGTGTCTAGCTACTGGTGCATGTTGAAGATGAAAGGAAAAATAAGCCGCATAAAAAGTATCAATAATCAGTACAGAAACATAAACTGCTTATTTAGATTATTCTGAAGAAGAAGAATGGTCTCAAACCCAGTTCAGACAAAGGTAAATACCAAGATTACAATACCTTTGAAATGCTGGTATCATTATCTTCAGGGTCAAAAACGAACTCGCCATACAAAATAAGTCATAACATGATTTTTTTTCTTTTCACGTATCAGAACATGTAGATCTTTTTGTGTGTACTTTCAATTCTACGGGTCTCGGTCTCCATATCAAAACATTTTGGAAAATACAGGTCCCAAATTTAACATTAATTTCTTTGTAACCAGGTGGACTATTAGACTAAAATTTACTTGTCCTTCTGGCACTTCATAGCTCAGAAACATAAGTAGGATACTTATAGTTGAGGCATGGGGATTATAAAATACTTAATGGTGAGGCAAGGGGATTATAAAGTACATGCCACAGTGTAGTCCTCATGACTCTTTCTTTGTTCTCACAAATCTGTGACTGTCAACAACTGAAATTTTAATAGACATTGGACTATTGAAATTACAAAAAAAACGACTTGTCTGACAGGATATTTTCCAGCCTTGGGCTAGCAGACTTCCACTAATTTGGAGCCACTGTCTCTCTCAACACAGGACCTTGCCAGGACAGGTTTGCTGTGTATTTGTAATACCCAGGTTGATCCTTGCTATGCTGAATATTGAAGGTGTGAACTATGATTGGGGTTTGGGTTGATTTCATTCCATAAATCTCAATTCATAATGGCTCACTACACCCAATGGCAACTAAACTAGCAAATTTCCCTTGCAATTTAGGCATGGGTGCCAAGGTGGATTTTACAGATGGCTAGTTTCATGAGGATGTTCCATCTTCTTTGCTTTGTAACACACTGACAAGGATATTGCAGATGAAAATCTGTTGCCACAGTAGAAAAAGATTTGTTCAGTTGGTCGGCCACCAGTTTGATACATTGATATTCTCTGTGTACAATTCGAATTTCATTTTCTCCATTAAAGTCACTGAATTAAATGCCTGTTTAATAGATGGTATGTAGGTCAGATTTGGGCTTCCTCGAAGTTGACTGACTTGCCTTGTATAAGCCTCTTACACAAGGGCATGTAAATAAATGCAGTTGGGAATAAGATATCAATCTTAATTATTGCAATGAAATTAGATTGGATGATAATGCAGGGTTATAGAGCCCATTAGTGTCATTTTTAATGTATGTCAGTTTATCTGTACATTCTGATTTTCATTGGTTGAAGTTTTTAGACATTCTTAAATTGTCCACCCAACATACAGTCTTGCCTACAATGTTAACACTGAACAAAATATGCCTCAGAAAGTCCGCATCATCAAGCACAATATAGGATAAAAAGGGTAGATAGAAGCTTGACCTCCATTGTTGGATGTTGCATTAATGATACTACATGCTTCATGCATTAGCAAACTCAAGGTTGTTAAACTTGATTTGATTGGTGAATTGGGTCCAATAACAAACAGCAGTTGAAGCATTCTATTGTAGCTTGAACCTTGCATTAAGAAGTTTTATAAATAATCATTTATTATATTGTATATCTAACACAAAAATGTCCAGTTACCAGTGTGATTCATCTCTAGACCAGTTTCATTCAACAAATACTGGCTGATCATAGTAATAAAAGAAATGTATTTTTAAGCAAAGTTCATATTATTGAAGCTGGGAAAGTTTTAAACAATATACCAGTGATTTTGAACTTCAAAATGTTATTAAACGCGAGTCAGATGTAAATGTGGGATGAACAAAAATAGATGCCATGGTAATCAACCCTTCATTTCAGCAGTATCTTAAAATTAAAATTTATAAAGACAGACAAACAAGCCAAATTAAAATGCCAGCTAAAAAAATGTGCATTTTTTTTTCTTTTTTCCTTTTCACACTTTAGCCCAGTTGGTTTAGTTACTACACTACCATATTGTGCTAGCATAAATGTTATAATAAATTTTAATAAATTAGATTATGAAAATGAAATTGAGAAGTAAATATATTTACCTTGTCAAAATATCTATGTTTGTAGAAATAGATAATGACATTAAAGGACTTGACAACCTAATGCAACAAAACAATTCTGTGAGCTGTAGAAAAATTGTACATAACAACCATAAAGTAAGAGTTTTCAAGCTTGTTCCAGATAGTTAAGCTAGCTATGTATGTACCCCTTAATTCAAATTCGATGACCGACTCTATATCCTAGAAACTCCTCATATTTGCTCTAACCGTCATAAAGTCTTGTGTACGCCATCATTTAAGATTTTTCATGAACAGAACGTGTGGTGAAACTGCCCTCCATTAGTAACCATTGGTTTCTAAACAATTCAAATTCACACAAAGAAAAGTAAAATCATTTCTGATTTGTTAATATTGGTCTGATTCTTGGAAACCATATGTTTAACCAATCAGAGATGTTGTTTCTAACACATTTAAAGCAACAAAAGACAGGATTGGCCATTGAATGCAGAAACTGGATCATACATTTTGACGGGATCACGGCTGAATGAGTTAAGACAGCAGACTTTGAGGGTGCGTGTGTATGAACACAGAACAATTTTCATACATAGATAAGAAACAGAACAAACATAGAAACAATTAACAAATTATTGCTTGTGTAATTAGAGGCAAACATAATTCATTGGAGGTCTTTCAAAGTGAAGAAGAAGAGATGGATATTGAACATAGGTGTTTCCTCATCATTGTTGTTTTCGTTCCCCCTTATTTTTGTGACAAGAGGGAGGAAATCCACCCATGTGATAAAGTCCTTTTATGAAAATGAGATATGTTCTTGCTTCAGCGAAATTGTAGTGTTGCTTTTTAGTTTGTAATAGATAATAACTGCAAAAGCGAGTCACTTGCTTTTTGAAAGAGGTGACAGATTGAGGTACAAATCCTCATGCTTTTTCATGATGAAATATTTATTAGCCATCTGCTACCACTGCTGTGGAAATTAATAATTGATGGACTTTCAATTGTTTGTTGGTGCCATCAATCTGGTATCAGTTGTCTTGGGTTTGTTTTCAGGTAAGCAACTGCTTACACATACAGGTACTTCAGCTTTACATGAATGGTTGTGAAACTGATTTTGATTGGTACATTTGGCCATTGAACAAACATTCTGTTTGAGTTTAACCTTGCATGCAGTGAAGATTCAACTACCTAACTAAACTAGTCAAGAAAATAATGTGCATTTCATATTGCACAGTTTTTTAAAAATTTCTCTTGGTAGGTTGTTTTTGTTTAATAATAAAGACCATAAGACAATGTATATATTTTATGCGGTTTTTTTTTTTTTTTTTTTTTTTAAACCATGGGGGGAGAAAGTGCTAGGGTAGGCAGTGAGAAACTGGGATGGAATCCAACCAAAAACATGATTGCAATTTTGTTTAGCCATAGAAACTTGCATCATTCAAAACATCATTCGTCTTCAAATGACAATTCCTTTCTGCAAATGATGGCTGATTATACCAGTGATGACGCTGATTTTGAAAGTGTTGAAGTTCAAGATCATTGGAGTAGATATTGTTGGAAATGTCAATTAGTGATTTTGAGTTTTAAAAAATGATGTTGAATTCAAGTCCAGTGCTGTATATAAAAGCATTTGGCATGCTGGTCAACCTCTTGTCCATTGAACTTTTGAAATTTGATGTAGAAATGGAGAATAGCAAGCCTTTAGGCCATTTTAGTGAGGATTTTTTTGAAACATTTGATATTGATCAAAAGGAATTTTTATGTAGATCTGCAGATCAGAAGGTAAATTGAACAGGCTTGATTGAAAACAGCCACATTAGATAATAGAGGTATCACACCTGATGAATTGAAATGTTGCATTTAGTTGTGGCTGTGATGGATAAATCAGATTTTGACTTTCAGTAGCCAGCAGAATGTGAAATCAATAGAGTGCTTTTTCAGCAACTACAATAACGAAAAATATGTTGGATGTATTTTCTTAATATTTTATGCAAGTCTAAACAGGTAAAGAACTTGACAAGGCAAGTATTTGCAAGAAAAATATAACAATTTAATCAATTACATAAACAAAATGAAATCATTTGAACGATTCACTTTCTCTCAGAAATAGAGCTGTATGCACAATTTTATTAGCCATTCTGTTGTACTGATAGAAGATCTCATCATAAATGTATAAGGTAACTGATTGAATTTGTGACATAATCACCTGGTGCTTCTGATCTTTTTGAGATCACTAATGGTTGTAGGTTAGTGTTTTATGTTTCTTTCCTCCTCCTCCTCTTTTGTTCCGACCTCTAATGTCATCAACCTTAAAGGTCTCCCCCCCCCCCCCCCCCCCCGTCTCAACTTTTCAGTACATCTTTAGCTGGTTCATCCCAATCTGGTCATTTTACCACTGTTCACCTTGTATTAACATTGCATTCTATTCTAGCCTAACTGTTAACACACGAGTCCTGTTTAAAATTCAGTTTATGCTCCAAGTAGAACAGCCAACAGTTTGTGGTGATTCTAACCCATACAGAATGTACAGCAAAATAATCTCTACAAAATTATGCACTCTTACGATGAAATTGGTACAAAAGTTTACCAAAATTTTTAGCTAGCAAGTATTCATTTTGAACTATTTACAAGGTTCTTTTATTTGACCAAGGGAAAAAATACAACAGTTGATAATATACTGGCGATGCAAATGACCTAAAGCGTAAAGGATGACGGTGCGAGTCTGAGAAAAGAGGACACTTGGGCTTGCTTTCTCTATTTGTATATTCTTACAAGTTACATGCACTGTAGAGAATATTTCACAATTACAATCCCAGCGAGGAGTCTGCATACTAAACATAACAATTTATTTACTAAACATAACAATTTATTTAAGTTGGTATACAGGTGTATGTAGGCCATATTTTTAGAAAATTCACAAGGTTACTCAACATGGGTGTAAATTTGGCATAATAATAGTTGCATAAACTTTTATCCTTGCTGTTAAGCTATTGCTGGGGTATGAATGATACTGTGAGAAAGAAGTATCTAATCAGAGCACTAATATGACTAGAGTTGTGCCCAAGATTAACCTACGTATTTAATGAGATGATGTTGATTTTAGTTTAATCTTGCATACTACTTCCAGATTTAATAGCATTGGGTGTTGAATACTGCAATGCTGACATTTATAATTGCTTATTAATATTTAATGGTGTTATTGGTAGTTTGTCGTATCATTATATTGCATTCACTTGTACAGACTTGGAAAAACATCTCTGGGTATAGGATACAGAAATTTCAGATTGAAGCCATGTAGCAATCAACCTGGTGGTATCTATGAATTAATTCTTGAACCTATTTTTAATTATGGGATTTTTATTGTAAAAAAATAGATTATGTATGTGCTTATTTAATTAGTAACTGAAGCAACACTGATATTGTATGGAATCAGGTGGAATTTTGATGTGTTTTCTTATCTCTGCTAACCAGGAGGAGGAAATGGGCTCATTAAAATTGAACTTGCACTCCTGACACTGTAGCAGCTGGTAACAAATCTGCCTTGTATACTTTGCTGAAGAAACATTTTCATTTGAACTTGACCTGATAAATTCTAGGTGAAATGATATTCTTGGCAAATGTGTTGAAATTGTACAAACAGAGGCATGTGTGATCTTTAATGTTTGAAGGATGAATACATTCCTTTGTGTCACCTCTTAACCCAACATATACATTGTTGTACCTTGGGTGTGCCCAGGGGACATATGTCCACATCACAAAAGACCATGTCCCACAAAGACTACAAGTTCCCATTATTTTAATTATTACAGAGGGACAAAAGTATGGACAATATTCGCTAGCTGGCTAAACTGTAATAAAATACTGCTTTGGTCATATTTATACAGTAATTATTATGGGAGCCAAATCCATTTCAGAAGTTTTACAAACTTTTATTTTTTTTAAAAGACTTGCACCTGTGCAAGGATATTGGATAGTCCTAAATGCTATGCCACATAGCACATGTACATGTAGCACATGGTGAGAGTATTCTTACAAGGCCTTTGAACAGTATTGTCAAAAAAAAAAACCTCGCTCTTGTACACAAATTACAGGTGCATTGGTAGAAATTAGCCATCCATTGCCAATGGACTTTTAATGGTTTTGTCAGCTTTGATATCTGAACTGTAAACTGTTTCGATTTTCAATTTGAAGTGATAGGAGCTTTCCAGGTAGAAAACCTCTCTCTTTGTAAATAATTTTAAATGCATTTTAAATGTGTGAAAGTAAATCAGAATGCTCTTGAACCTGATGTTGATTTTTAAAAGGAAAAAACCTGTATTTACTTATTATTTTAATTTCATATTATTTGATCAATTTTCATTTGTTATATTTATATACACATGAAGTCATATGGAAATGTGTAAAGGCAAGTACATGTAGTAGTTACATCAGATACAGCATTCCCAAAAATAACCTATCAATATTGTAGCAGGTCAATATTGTCTATATTGTGAATATCAGCAGAAATTTTTTGTTCAAGCAAGGCAATATGAATGTACTCTGAAAAAAAAATTGGCAGGTCTATCGCTTAATTACAGTCACATTTGACTAGTTTGATCTTTAGGTAGGTGTTGATCACATTACTGTAAGAAGTGCAAGAAAGGAGATCCTGACGGTGCAGATGTACCAACAAGAGGTCCCTTTATTTGCTGGGGTAAAAGGACATGCAATTACTTATGAATGAAGGGGATAGAATATTCTCATTTTTTTATTTTTAGAATCATACCCATGACTTGTGAAAGAGTTTTGGAACATGTTAATTTATGAAAGCAGATGCAAAATGGAAAATTCTCAGTCGATTTACACTGTCTTGTCCAACAGAAAGCACCAGATTTCTTTAAAAGTATTTTGTTATTGGATACATGAAATACCTTATTTATCATTTATGCAAAGAACAAAGGATGCTTTAATTGACAATGAAATGGATATTCTCGATTCTGATCAGTTTGTCTCTCTCGTTTAATAACAATATGTGCTTGATTTAACAACCTTTTATTGTAATATTGTTTAAGCAGCTTTCCTTATCTTCATAGTAATAGTAATTCATTTTGGCTGTTAATTAATACTGGCTGATTTTTATATATTTGCAAAGCCACCAAATTTATTTCCTGCTGTTTAGCTTAATTTGAAGGTTGAACAGATTCATAGTTTGATGGATTAGATGAATGTATGTGTATTTAATGTCATCTCATTGCTTATTCATGCATCACAAGTCTCTGTATCTATTCATTTCATTGTTTTGACATGTTTCAAGTTGTTCTCTTTGCAGTCCCATAACAGGGCCTAAACAGGCTATTTGGAGTACAATTTCTTTGAACCCAATCTGGCCATCAGTCATTTTTGTGGACTTCAAAAGCCACATAGTGGCTATTTCTATGCAAGGCAGATAAGACCTTGAATACCAATACACAGCAGGAATTATTTGCTTTTAGCCTCCTCATTGCCAGGGGCTAATTATAGAAGGTGGTAGAAGTCACTTTCAAGCTTGGTTTATCTGATTTTTTTTTTTGCAATACCAAATAGAGACAGTAATGCCTAAAATAGGTAGCAGGTTCTTTAAAAAAAAGAAGTAGCTTTTTATGATTTTTTCCTACCTTCCATCCTTTTTTTATAAACACAAAAAAAGTTCTCAATTTAGTATATTGTAAATTTGTACTCGTTACAAGCAAGATAGCTGTTTGGGTAAAGAAAAGCCTTGAACTTGAACAAGACATTTTAATGGCCATAATCTTTTAGTTTTTTTTATGAGGGTCCAACCATTTTAGTTGTTACAGTTTCCTTTAAAAAAAATTAGAAATTATGATGTACCAACCTTGTAGTAAGATAGGATGAACATGGCATTTTCTTGGTTTTTTTTTAAAAAAAAATTCTTTGAAGAAAATGCAAAAAAGGTAAAATATGACGTGAAATCTTTTATTTTTTAGACTTGAGTGGGTGTGAAAAAGAATTGACTTGATCAGCACGTTAGATTTGTATTGAAAATAAATCCACCAGAGACTTAAATTCTGCTTGAATAATCTCATAATTTAACCATACATACAATAAGTGTTTACTTTTGTAACAAGCAAAAAAATGACATGAAAGAGATGTATTGATACCAGATGAAAGAGACTTTTCTGTTGGTAATGTCATTTATCACTTTGACATCACAGTCAGTTTATTTTCAACAGATTTTAAAAGAGAATAAACACAGTTTCATCCTTCCTCAAGGACTGAATCACGCATACAAGCTAAGTTGTTCACAAGTCAGGTTTACAGGAAACAAACAGCCAACCCCCATCTTGCGTCATAATTGATTTGCTATGAGTAGTGTTGAAACCCAAAATGTTTGGTTTCATTTTCAAATGTAAATTCATTTACCAGTTTATGAATTCCATTTTTTAAAATTTTGTTTAGACTTGCAATTTACAAAAACAATTTTAAAAAGTCATGTGAAATCATATTGACACAAAAAATTGTGAAAGTTGGCAGATACCTACCTCCCTGTACACATCAGTCTGCTGGTGCTTAATGCATTGGCAGATATGGTCAATAATGTGTGCTCTACCAGCACATTGTGATAGGTCAGTACAGTTTGCAGTTGGATTAGATGTGCGTGTGTGTACACACACACACACACACACACACACACATGTATACATGTGGATGATTGATCTAAAGCACTCTCCGTTACAGATCACTGCCATCTCGCCTCTGCGAGTTCGAGTCTCAGATTCGGCAAATGTGGGTATGTGAGAAAGCTTGCCAGTAGCTTCTCGTGGGACATTGGTTCTTTCTGGGGCTTTTCCCGGGTTCTTCCTCCACCAGTAATACTGGCTGCCATGTATAGCCTATCATGTGCTGAAAAATGGCATTAAACACAACATACATACATACATACATACATACATACATACATACATACATACATACTGTATTGCTCACTTTTAACTGGGTCTATGAAGTTCAGTTTAATCTGACTTGTGACGATATATTTTGTATGTATTGGGCTCTTTAGACTTTTATGTGAATTTTAAAGCGAAACTGAATATATATATCTAGGTTATATTTAATTCTCCCTATTCAGACATCTTTGACCTCTGGTGGCCTAGTGGTTAGAGAAAGCATCCTCATCGGATGCAGGAGGGGTTGGGTTTGATCCCTGACCCAAATCATACCAAAGACTTATAAAAATGGTACTAACAGCTGCCTCGCTTGGCGTTCAGCATTATGAGGTTAGTGTTAGGATTAGTCAGCCTGGTGTCAGGATAATGTTACTGCATGGGACATCATGCTACATGTCTGCTAGACATCACTATAAACTGCAACATTGCAGACTTACTTGTGATAGATATGACTGAAAAAAAATGTTAGAGCTACATTAAAAATCCAATACACTGCACAGTATCAAACCTGTCCTCGCATCCCAGTTGTACATTCCACATGTGTAATTAAACTGGTAGGAATGTTGCATAATTGATGATAATGAACAAAGTCTTGTTTGTTCTTTTCTATATAAGATCTTTAACAAAATTATTATTTGCATTGAAGATCAGTTGGAGATGTTTTTCTGTTTGCCTGTGATACTATTAACTAAATGATTTGGTTACGTTTCCAAAATAAAAAGAATGGGCTTCCATCTTTATTTCATATTTTAATATTTTTTTCAGAGATGGTTTATCTCATAGAGAATCCAAGAAGTTTCGTAAACAGCAACGGGCAATGCAAAAACGTGCGGAACAGAATCGTGAAAGTGCAATCAACCAATATTTCATTCCAGTAAGAAATTTATGAACATCCTTATGATTTAAATACCTGAGCTTTTTTTGTACAATTTTGGTGAGTACCTCTATTAAAATCTTTCAGATGGCAATGTTCCTGTCTGCTTATGACAGGCTAGCTTTTTATAAAACACATTTTGAAATTGGTTGTAGAATATATCATTTTTTATGGTGAAGTTCTTAAAAGCCAGGCAGATAAAATGATAAAATTTAGTCCCCTGCTAGCATTTGGATTGTTGACTGCTGAAACTTGCATCATTATTACAAAATACATTTTGTTATAGACAAATAAAATTGGATAGGCTTGTTTCAGTTTACATGTTGATGACCTGATTAGATTGAAATGCTTTTTGAATACTGGTCAATATTTTGCACATTTTAGAGTAACTATAATTCATTTTACTTTGGCAAAGAAAATGTAATGTGTTTATTTGTATACATTTGTAACTAAGTTGATTCAAGTTTTGTATCATTTAAATGATTTTTGTAAGGTTTATTTGATTATCCCCTTACTGTTTGGTCTTGGATGCTTTGGGTTGCATTTGGGGTGTTGTGTGTGTGTGTGTGTATGTGTATATATATATATATATATATATATATATATATATAATTCTTGAAAATGTTGGCACATGTTTGCAAAGTTGTTGTAAACATGAAACTGGCAATTGGTATCAGCTGATTACTTGTTACTGGACTGGTTTAAAATTATGCAAGATTTTTCATTTGTTCAGACTTATAAAAGATAATAATTAGAGTCAGTTCTTCATTTTTTCTAAAAGAGCAATATGAACTGGTTACCATCTTTACAATAAAGTATTATTCTTAACAATCAGTAATTGTTTCACCAATTTTACATTGCAAAGTACCAAAATAAATCCATGTGTCATTTGCAGAGAACAGACCGGGCTCCAAAGGATAGAAATATAGCAGAAACTGATCCCAAAACTTTCGCAAAACTATTAATAGAGAAATTAGAAAGGGTGCAGAAAGAACAAGAAAAAGAGGAACGGCTTCAAGAGTCCATAAGCAAAGTAATGAGTCAGGTATTTATCCATGTGGCCTTTTCTTTCTTATTGCTTTTGACCTGCCTACAGACCAGCTTTAATTTACATTCATCGTCCGTAGTCTCCCACATGATAATAAGTTAACGAGGGGCCCCCGATTGGTCTTAAGCGCTGTCCGTTATGGATCACTGCCATCTCACCTCTGTCTGCATGGGTTCGAGTCTTAAGATTCGGCTAATGTAGTTATGTGAGAAAGATTGCCAGTAGCTTCTCGTGGGTCGGGGGTTCTTTCCGGGGGTTTTCCGGGTTCTTCCTCCACCATTAATACTGGCCGCCATGTATAGCCTGTATTGTGCTGAAAAATGGCGTTGAACAATAAAAAAAAAAACATAATGAGTTAGCTTGCATTCATTCTTTTACTCAAGTGCCAGAGATTCAATGCATAAAGCAAATTTTAATTTAATAGGTATAAACTTTACTATTAAAGTTGAAACTTTAAAATCGGGAAACCACAAGATCGATCTAGTTTTGTGCAGAAACTATGATTCACCATTTCAGGTTGCATGGTCACATGGAGGCTACAATTGCAGTGCACATTTGCCATTTTGCTTTCACCATTGAATATGTTGCGAAGATTTTGAAAGCTTTAATTGGTTGTTTGTCGAGTTACAATTTGTTTTGATGCAATTTCAGTTCATGGATTTTTTCTTGTGCTCTAGATGATTGACATTGTTTCCAGTACGACCATTCAGGTGCACGTAGTATGCATTTCATCTTCTTTCTTTCATTATTTTCTACCACTACTTCCTGTATAAATGTAATTTTTTATAATGGTCATTTACACTTGCCTTTGCCCCTGTAGATGTTTGAGAACAAAATCTGTAAATGAGTTGCAGATAATTAACATGCACGATGCAATTGTCTAGTGAAAACAGTTATTGGAAACCTAAGTATTGAATTAAAAGTGTATATTGACTCGATTTGGGATTGTATGTTTTGGCTGTAGAAAGATTACTGCTATCATTCATTGAATATAAAGGGTTTCATGCGTTTTAAAAAAGAGCATCAGAGACATATGGTCATTGACAATAAGCATCCCTTGGTAATCCAAAGGAAAAGAAAAGAGCCTATAGATCAAAGAAAACTCCAAACAATGGTCACTGTAGGGTGCCAGTTTCTGCCCATCAGTCATAATTTTTTTCCACTTTGAATTAGAGCAGAAGTTAATTATTTCCATTTGCTATTCTAATCACTTTGCATGAATACTGATGCTGTGCAATCTGCTTGTACCGTATATACTATTTTAGTGGTACCATGAAAGTGCCATTTTTGTATTGTTTGCACTAGTGTATGTTGATGAGGTCCAAATTGAAATATTTATTGAGTCATGTGCAAATGTTTCTTTTTTCTTCTTTTTGTTTTTAAATCAGCAAATTTCTGATTTATAGTTTTTATATAAAAAAAAAAAAAAAGAGGTGAACATTTTTATGTGTTTAATTGTTATTCTGTTTCTCTGCACAAGATCAAATATTTAACTGAATTGTGATATTGCACAAAAATTGATATTTTACTTAAGCCATTCACTTAAGCCATTGTATAAGTTCATTTTTATAGATCAATATATTACTTTCTTTCCTTGTTGCACATTTGGGAAGTAAACCATTGTATTCTGCACGTGTACAGCATTTTTTACAGCAAGAATTCAAATCTCCCATTTAGGCTTATGCACATCGTTGAGGTTCACTTTAGCATGGTAATTTCAGATGTCTTTTATCTAGACAGTCAGGGAGATGGATTATATTTGAAGAAATAATCGGCTGGATAAACAACAGTACAAAGATAATTGTAGGTCCATGTAAACATCCCTTTAGACGAAAGTCTTGATATTTTTAAATTTAAAAAAGATGTCTGACGTAGTTGCGATGTCCTAATTTTTTTTAAAAAATCTTTCATAATGCCAATTCTCTGGTGATGATAAAATTATTCTCTTTGTTCCAGTCTGATATATCTGACGAGGTTGCATTGGACAAGTCATATCTAAACAAGTCGTGCACTTCAAGTTCTTCTGGAAAGAATAATAACACGGCTACCTCACTTGTGCCTCTAATGAGCTCCTCAATAATTGGTTTTGAGGAGGAAAATGCAGACAGTATTCTTGATGAACATTGTTCAAGGATTTGGGAAAGATCTGCTCAGGATACACCTAGTCGATCCCCTGGGAGACATTCACCAAGTGGCTCAAAATCGCCTGATAGGACATTACGTAAAGATCCACAGGGTCATCCATTTTCAGGTCCTGCCAGTATGCCAGGGACATTGCATACAAAATCATTACATTCAAAGAAAAGACCAGATTATTATTCCACACTTTCATTTGACAGCGGAATGGGCGATGACAAAAATGCTTTTGAAACTCACAAGCATATTCACCATCACCACCACCACCATCATGGACGAGAAAGTAAATCCAAATCGCAACTTGAAATTGAAGCTCAGAATCACAGTATGGTGTGTTGGGGTGATTATGAACGCAAGGGTGATCATGATCGTGGAAGGACTGCACGTAAAACAAATCGGAAGCATTCTGATTCTAGCAGTAATATTGACAGTGGCATTAGTCTAGTGGAGTCAGTGTCACCAGTTCCAAATATTGCAGATCCAGCAACAACCAAGTAAGTACGAGCCTCTAAATTCTTCACCACCACCCACACCCAATCATGTTGTTGTTCCAAATGTTGCTACTTGTGACCTTAATACCTCTGGTGGAAATTGTATATTCCCAATATACCATTTGAAACATTTGATGCTACTGTAGTTAAGAATTTCGAAATTTGATCTACGCTTTCTACTTTTGCCTGCTAAAATCATCATTTGTACTTGCTAGGAACTGATCATTTACCATGACACCCACTAACAATGTTTGTTTGAGTACCCTGCCAGAGATCTTTCACTGGTGATTAGCAAACTGATGTTGGCCGACCATTTTTGAACTAAATTGGACCTATGAGAATCTCTGTTTATGGTAAATTGTAGTGGGAAAAAAGTTTTTAATTCTGCAAGAGATTGATTTCTCGTTGGGACAGGGAGGTATTTTTGGCACTCAGTCTCAAACTTCTGTCCTCCTTAACTTGGGTAATGCAGTTGCTTAATTTCTCCTTGAATCTGCTTAATGGAATAGAAATTCTAGAATTTTATGATGCTTTCTTGATGTGTAGTAAAACGAGATGCATGTTGAAAAGTGTTCAAAGAAGAACAGGAATGTAGTTGGAAAGTCAACTTAGACAAGATCAAAGAAGAAAAATTGAGTTGTAGTTGTTTCCTAGCCCAGATCAGAATTGCATTTGAACATTTTCAGCAGTTTAGTAAAAAGTTTCTCTTTAATAAAAACTATGTTCAGTTGAGAGTATTGCCAACTTCATTCATTGAAAGTCACTACCTTCCATTGGAACATAGTTTTCATGATCAAGCTCATGCAGATGTTTTCATGATCAAGCTTATGCAGATCCTCACTGTCACTCATCTTCTAGTAAAGTGTTTTCCAGAGGGGTGAAGACTGGATTGATATTGTAACTACTTATGATGTGTTAAAATGGCTAGTAAATTCCAGAAAACTACCTTTCACACAATGGAACTTTTATGTTTTGGTAATGGCTGGTCGAGTTTTTCAAGGCAGGTACATTTTTTAGTTAAGTACTTGCAGGACTGGGGAGACATTTTTTAATAAAATTGTTCAAACACTTTGGTAAGAGATCAATTTGACACTCCAATCTTCATCCCCTACTCCCCATACCTAAAAATGTATGTTAATACAAAGCTAAATGAATTAATCTAAATGAGATGACAAGTGCCCCTGTGCCTTGCCCCAAAATACAGCCTGGAGAGGACTTTCCACATGGTTACCCACACATGAATGACTGAACAATGACAATTGTGCCTCCTTATAAAATTATCACCTGTTTGGTGTACTGATTTGTGGTAAACCTAAGTTGTTGGCAAAATCCAAAGTGCAAAAAAAAAATAAGGAAAATGTTATTTATTTTTAACTATTGTCTATTTGTAAGTGTTGTCATTGTCAGTGACAACATGCTCTAATATGAAATTGTACTTTGGCTCGAAAACTTGCTGGCTTGGTATCCAGATCTCAGGGGCTGGATTGAAACAAAAATTCTGATTTCCAATTTTAGTTGAAAACTAATGTTACACAAGTGAAGATGATACTTAAAAATGTTGTATAGCTCCTTCATGACATCCAAGACTCTGAGAGCCAGAGTCTTCAGGTAGAGTCGATTATGTTGCTAATCAATAGTAAATAGTTACAGATTAAAATTCTTTTCTTTTGATGTTGGAGTTCCAGTTACCCCAAAAATCTTTATCCAAGAGGCACTCCTAGTGACATTGAAAATGTTTTAGAAGGAATATGATTATTGGTTTTTCTTTGTTTTATTGTGTGCTACCTTCAGTTCATTTCAACAACAAAAGCTTGAGATGAAATGCAATCTATTGATGGCCTTCTCTGTAATTTTGAGCCATAAATGTGTGTTGTGTTCTGGCTAAATGATCTGTGGACCATCATTTATTGTACACCATTTGTGATCTGAGTGGTATTTTCACTCAGAACAAGTTTAATATTTCCAGGCATTCAACACTGACCCGTGATCCCTACGCCTGAATTATTTGAGAGAGTGTAATTATGGCTCTTGGATTTCAAAGACTGTACACACACACCCCTCAAAAAAACCCACTAATCCTTAAACCACTCCTTTAAATATAGTTTTGTGTGCTGCTCAAAAGGGATGAAAAGTTTATTTTTTTCTTCAATATTAACATAATTACCACATGATATATAAATTGATGGCAAATCAGTGGCATAAAGCATATATACTCGCTTATAGTCAAACTACAACCCCATCACACCCAAAACCCCACCCTGATCTGCTATATTGAAGTTCACATGGAGAACAATGTATTTGTCGTTTTGTTCTGCAGATTATGCCTACCAAATTGCACAGAGCCAGACCTGCTAGCGCATTATGTAGCATCAGATCTCAGTGCAGTTTGTAGTTGGAATCAACTTGTATACATGACACTTTTGTATAATTTTATAGAAAAGTGGATTATCATTATTTAATTTTCATTTATGCCAGGCATACCTATATACTCTTGAATAGGCTTTTAAGGGTGTTTCAAATCCTTTAATTTTGATATTGATAATTATCATCAAATTTGCTGTATAAAAAAATGACACATCAAATTTAGCTACTTTTTCTTTTTTCTCTTTTTCATGTATACTGAAATACATTATATTGAAGTGCAACCATAGACTGAACAAATGAAGCTATATTGGATCTCTTGTGCCAAGCACCTCACATATAGGAAACTTTGTGCCATGCACTTGTATTCCATTGATTTAGAAATGTTTTGTACTGTTTATTTGATGTTTTAGTCACTTTGATCATTGCATGTTTTAAGCTACTGATCTTAATTTCCACTTCATGACAACATGATAAACAAGTTTTTCTATGCGTCATATATATAGTCTGCTCTGCTATTCGACAGTTGCATATTATCTAACTGCCTTTCCGTTGCCTGTAATTTTGGCCACTGTTGTTTCTTTATAAAGAAAATGATTTAATTTGCCACTTGTGGATCACATCAAATGCCAGATTTATCAAGTTTATTATCCTCTTTTATGTACAAAACAAAATACAGGGGCAGGTATATCTTTTTATTCTTGTTTTTGGCAAAGTTTGGCATACAATCCAGCTCAATAGAGGCCAGTGATCTTTGGCTGGCAGCTTTAAAAGCAGTTTGAATAGCGTCGTCTTTGTGCTACCAGCTCGATGAAATTTGAGGGAAGATCAAAGCGCTACTCTGTCCTGTTTTTGTTCAGGATGAAAGGAGGGAAAATAGAGTGTATTGTGTGTTTGTGAGATATCCTGCAGCCAAGGGTAGAAGACTGTGTTGGCTTTTATGTAGGTCATGTGATCTCCAGGCAAGCTGTAATATTGCTGAAATGAAAGCTATTGAAGCAGACCTTCAAGGAACTAGGCTTCTTTGTTCTCTTGCACATTAAGGGCTTCGCTCGTCTTTGTACCTTTTGTTCACAATATCTGAGTCACTTGGAGAGGGAAATTAACTTTTAAACCCTTTAATTTTTCTTGATTAAAGAGAACACGCCATAAATGTATTATTGATATTAAAACTTAAGTTTATCTGGAACAATAAATTTAAAATATTCAAACAGGGAAGTCACACAAGATAAACCTTTTCAGGGTTCTAATAAATTTGAAAGGATTAGTTTAGGTTTTTAGTATGTGGCAGAGACCCGTTCAGTTAATATGATTTTAAGACTTTTGAACGTAAAGACTCGTTCAGTTTAATATGATGTTAAGGCTTTTCAGCGTAAATACTGGAAGCTATGTACGTGATTCTTTTTCAAAAGTGAAATCATAATTGCATAAAATAAAACAGACGCGTGCTAAGTTATTGGATAATATTTTGATATGGTAAGCGGCAGTGGAAAAAAAATAATTTTAAAACTATTCCCACTTTTCATAAACAAAACATTAAGAAAAGCAAAAAGTGGGGTACGAATTGAAATTGTTTCTTTCAAGCTGGACTGTCTATGAATATGTGGCAATTTGCATGCTACCATCAACTAGCATACCATATGCATGGTGTAATATGCACTAGACATGAGAAAACGCTCTTCACAGAGATTGATTTCAGAGAACGGAGTAAATATTTAAAAAGTTTGCTTTGATCTTCTACTTTGCTGCAAGTTCAAAGGACCGCGAACAAAAGCAGCTGTTAGGAGGTTTTTGAAGTGTGCCTGCATTACAAAGAGTCACAGATGTGGTTGAAGTGTTATGATAGGCTACAAGCAGCCTTCAAAACAAACGAGATGCACATTCCTACAACTTCAAGTGCTCTTTATCAACCATTTCAACAGCTTATTCCCCTTGATCTTGTCGACAAGAATAATTTTTTAAAATCCCTTTTGTAATTACATCTCTTCTACATGCAATCAAGGAGTATTACCAGCTTTTATTAGTGCTAATATCATGGATAAATCTGTATTTATTGCTGCAACTTCACTTCAGGGATATCAGATTGAAAATAAACAGCTTGAATACAAATAATTTGTCAGTTATTTTTAAAAATATATTGGCTGATGTTATAATGAGTACTTTTAGTTTGCAACTAAGATCATACAAAATGCCTTCCAAGTCTCTGTCAGATCTGTGTAAAGATTTATGAAGGCTAGTTAATTTGTGTACTTTGTCCATGATTCGAACATGTAGGGACTAGTCATTTTAAATTTGGGTGTAGGGTGGAAAATGATCATTTTCTTTTTAACAAGGATTTTTTAAAATACTTTTATTTCAAATTTCTTTAGTGTTTCCTCTAGGGATGCAAGCCTGAGAGTCAGAAGTCTCCTTTCCTTGGTGTCAATACTGGGGTCAAACTGAGTATATAAAAAAAATGTTGGTATAAAAACTTGGGGTCAAATTAAAAATTAAAACGGTATAAAAACTTGGGGTCAAATTAAAAATTTGGGGGTCTCTGAAGCACAAATGAGGGTAAAGGGAAACTGTAAATTAAACTGATTTCAATTGTCAGGGTCCATGTCTATCAAATTTTGGCATTCATTCCATGCTATTAATCCTTCTCTCCCTTTTGATCAGTTTTTAATGTTTACACATTTTGTTTATACGATTTCATCTTAAGTTAGTTGATCGTGCAGATTTACCAACAAAACAAAAGTACAATATTGATGTTATGACTATGTTCAGAAAAGATTGGAAACCATCAAGTGTTATAAAATTCAACTAATAATTTATTTCTCTGGAATAACTAGTGTTAGAGCATCCGCCTTCAATGCAGGTTATTGTGGGTTCGATCCCTGGCAGAGTCATACCAAAAACATATAAAAATGGTACAAACAGCTACCTTGCTTGGCACTCCGCATTAAGATGTCAGCTACCTTGCTTGGCACTCCGCATTAAGATGTTAGTGGTTGGACTGGTGTTGGGATAATTTGACTGGGTGGGAACATAATACATGTTGGCGGCACGATGAGTGCTAGACATCACTATAAATTGTCACACTGTAATGTTTACACATTTTGTTTATACGATTTCATCTTAAGTTAGTTGATCGTGCAGATTTACCAACAAAACAAAAGTACAATATTGATGTTATGACTATGTTCAGAAAAGATTGGAAACCATCAAGTGTTATAAAATTCAACTAATAATTTATTTCTCTGGAATAACTAGTGTTAGAGCATCCGCCTTCAATGCAGGTTATTGTGGGTTCGATCCCTGGCAGAGTCATACCAAAGACATATAAAAATGGTACAAACAGCTACCTTGCTTGGCACTCCGCATTAAGATGTTAGTGGTTGGACTGGTGTTGGGATAATTTGGCTGGGTGGGAACATAATACATGTTGGCGGCACGATGAGTGCTAGACATCACTATAAATTGTCACACTGTAGACATCGTAGTGATATGACAGAAAAATTAACACATAAACTCCAGGCACCATGTTTATGGGACAGGAGGTGTTAGCCTACTGCCAAGCTCCATAGTGTCAAGGTCATGTATGATACACCAAAGTGGGTGGTATTATAGAAGGGTAGACAGATTTAGCTCTACATTGATAATAAATAATCTGGACACTATAAAATGCATAGTGAAAAAGCCATTTTTTTTGGACCTGTAATTCAATTTTGTGTCCAGATTTGAAACTTTATTGCCCTCTGATGTAAGGCAGACTGGTGAACCTGTGAAAAAGGTAGGATAACATGGGCATATGGAATAAATGGTGGTCTCTATATGAAAATATAACTATAATTTTCTTCTTCTGCCCATGCATGAACAAAAAATACCAATGGAAAACAATGTTTTCAACACAACTAGGCATTAGGCTAATGGAAAATTGCTTGGAAGTCTGTAAATTAGGATGTATTCAGAATACTCCTCAGAATGGATTTCCTGCTCGCTTTAAATGTGAAAAGAGCAAAAACCTCAAGGGGTTAATGCGTTGATCAGTCTAGTATACTAATTGTCATTGTTAACAGTTTTAAAAACTGCAAAATGTATTTTGATTAAGTTTTTCTAATAAAATTTGCTGCTTTTTGCTTGTTTCGTGTTAGGGACTGCCTTAACTGTTTTCATTGGTGTGGCCTGGAATTCCTTTGGAGGGGCCTGGAATGTCTAATCGCATCTCTTGCCATCTTTTAGGAAGCTTGTTTTTCAAATACTAAAAATGATTTAGATTTTAAGGTCATTGTTAAAGTGTCATCTTCATTGGATTTCATCATGACATAGTTGTCTAAACTATTCTTTCCATTTTTATTTTGCTGACTATTTGTCTAGAATGATTATTTTTTTTTTTTTTTAAACCCAATTTATGACTGTCCAAGGGACTGTCGTATCGAAATAAGTTTTCTCTGTTCAGAAACATGTAGATGGTAAGATTACTAGTAATAACCTGATTCACTGTATGGCTTGTTCTGTATTCTAGAGTTTTACAATGGATGATGGGCAATGAGAATCGTGGAGCCAGTTCAGCTTACCCGGACTCAGATAAAAGTTCATCTCATAAGCGCTCTGGCAAGTCATCTGTGCCATCTGCTGTTTATTCGCAAGGGCATAAAGCAAGGTAAACCAAACTAGTTAATTTGACATTTTGGCACAGATAAACCCCCAAACTATAATTGATTGGATTTTTATTGATGACAGTAGTAATGAAAGTAGAATGCAGTGGCTTCAGTTTGTGTCTTGTCCAGCTGACATTGAAAATAGCATCAAATTTGGTACATAAAAAATTTGTGGTAATAATTGATTGAAAATGGTTCCAATCATATCCCAACATGTCTAAGTTTTACATCAAGAATGTTCAATATTAGGAAAGATTTCACGTTTTAAATTAATTTTGTGCATAATTCATATTAAATATGATGTAGTGTATGAAGGTCTATTTAAAATATTTCAGCATATCAAAGAAGAGCAGCATGCATGGAAATCGGTCCACATCAGCCGAGCGTGGTACAGGGTGGGTAGGTGGTGTTCCAGCTGTCATTAAACCAAATCAGCCGTTCATGCAGGATCCCTCCATGCCACTCATGCCACATCCAAACACCACAATCCAACTGGATGAAGTCAACCGTCGACTTGTGCTTGAAGCCGACCTTGCACGACCAGTCAAGTCAAAGTATGCAAATTTTCTTGGCTCTGTACAGCTTGTTTTGTAAGACTATCTTTAAATGCCAAAATGTCAGTAACAAAAAAATAAAATAAAAGGATGTTTAAACAGGTGTAATGGGATTGGGGGTAGTTTATACATGTACAGAAGAAAGTAGCTGGTTATTTTAACAGTACAGTATATCGGTCTTAAGAATTCTTTGGGATCTGTCTTTGGCTTGTAGTATATTTTCTGTTTTCCAACCGTGTTGACTATCTCAGGATATCTTGTTATTTCAGATTCTTTGAATAGTATATGTGTATGTTTGACTACATCATTGTTCATTGCAACAGGAATATTTATCTATCATATTTATCTATCACAAAATAATACCTGATGTTATAAATGATTTTTGGGACATAAAATGGCCACATACCGAGAATATTTTAATATCTGTTCAGTAATTGTACCACCGACAATTGGATGGGATATAGCCTTTTGCCCATTTGTTAATTCATTTGTATGTTTTCTTGTTTGTTTGTTCAGTCCTTTTTGTACTTTTTGTTGGTTGCATCATGAGTATCCTGCACCCTGCTTTACCTGCACATAGGAAAACCGAAATTTGAATGCATTTTCCAAAATTTTAATGCATTTTAAAGACAGTAACTCAGATGCACCAAAAGTAGGTCATTATGTCCAAATCTTCAGGATTCTGTGACTTGGGTAGTGGGGTATTTTCCTTTAAACCTATCAGTTTATTGTCGACTACTCCAGACTTGCCCATTGTCAGGTGGATGGGAGATCCATATTTTCAATTCAACATGGAATGTTTCATTTTCAGATCCTTTGCTGGGGTTCCAGCAAAGCGTCCCAATGTACCCACCTCTCAAAGCTCAATACAGATGCAGCGCCCTGCAGTTCCAGGCACTAAGACTGTACCATGTGACCTTGATATCTCAGGAGAGACTACAAGTAGTCAATCTACAGCACAGACTGCAGAGTAAGCACTTGTATATTGACTTGTGTAGAGTAAATGCTTAATCAATTAATTTGCATGTAATCAGTTGTAAATATTAGTCTGACCCATTACTTTTATGAGCAATAGGTAGCTAGAGTACATGGCGGTTCTTTCAAGAATGTGATTAGAAAGTCTTGAACAAATGTGGAATCTTTCATGCCCAAGAATAAAAAGCATGCATACAGTATATTTGTAACAAGAATATTAAAATTAGACAATGTTTGTTGTGTTAGCTAAGCATGTAATTTATGATGTTTTTACATTGAAAGAATTTCCCAACATTTCTTTATTACCTGACCAGCATTTACCGTCAAGGTTATCCTGGAATAAAAATCTATTTCTTTTATTCACAATTTTATCAAAAGCAAATTTTGAAAGCCTCAGTTCAGTAAAACCTTGGTGTGGGTTGGCTCTGCTGTCTTGAAAAAGTCGGTTTTTTAACTTTTATTTTCTTGACTGAAAAGGGTATATTGCATTGTGCACTGAAATATAGTTCATCTCCTCTGCTGACTTAAATGTCTTTTGTTTTTTTTTTCTTCAGAAAAAGATCCAAGAAGTCTTCCGGTAGTGGCAACACCTCAACTTCAAGCAAACCAGAAGAAACAGTAATTGGTTACTACCTGTGCGGGGAGCCAATTCCATACAGAATCACAATTCAGTCCTCCAGTGTTACATTAGGTCAATTCAAGCATCTTATCAGCAAGAAAGGAAACTACAGGTATGTAACTTAAATCGCACCAAAAAAATTCTGATTACAGCCTTTGCATCCAATGTCCATTTATGGATCTTTTAATTACGTAAAATGCAAGGAAAGTGAATGAGTGGGCATGTTAATTGGATAAAGAAGCTAAGATTGCACAGCAGTGAGACTGTCCAAAACTTGCTTTCTTTAGCCAAATGCAGTGCTGTCCAATCTGTGGTCAAATTTTAAATGGCACGTCAGAGCTCACACTATATTTGGTAAAAGAAGTCCATGGCCACTTTTGTAGTAAATCTTCTTAACCAGGTAGACCATTGTGAATAATTTTTATAGTCATTGCATTTATGTTATCTGCTGTGGCCCTCTGCTTCAAGAAAAATAGTTCTCCATGTTGTGTGTTAGGATACTGGGTTTTCTAAATCTATCACCAGCATCCTCTATTCTTTGAACCCATGCATACCACTGTGACTGCAACAGTCTGCTGAGATGCTTGCATATTGACATATACAGCCCGATAGGAAAGAGCTCAAATCATGTCCTTTCAAACAGTTTTGCTGCCAACCCAAAATTAGTTTGATGAAACAAATTAGCAGTACTGTTTTGCTTTATGAAGAATTTCTTTTGTGGGGCAAAAACTGATACTATATCCACCACCCCACCCCTGGTAGACTAATTATATGTACGAATATTAAAAATTGTCAAGAAAATAAATTAGAAATATACATGTTTCATGTACAATACATTTATTCGGCATTTGAGATGCAGATGTTTTCTAAACTAAGCATTTGGATAACAAACCAATTTTGGTAGACTTGTAATGCAGAAATTATTTGTTCATATTGCCAGCAGGTTAGTGTCGAGATGTCTACATGTCTAGTAACAATTCACTTGTGTTCTGGCTATTTGTATAAAATAAATTTAAAAAAATGGGCTTGAATATGTCCAGTGTATGTGAAGTTTTAGTGTATTAACAGGCCATTATTTAACCCAAGATGGTTTTGCATTTGTAGTTTTACCTGCTATTAGTGACAGCTTTAATTACAATAGCCTAGGGAATGGGTATGTTGTATAGCTGTATGGCCATGTCACTTGTCACCCATTGTTAAGCTGATGTACTGTCTCTACTCGCTTACAAGTCAAGTCAGGCACCTGGAGATCAGATTCTGTATCGTAATGAACTGCATATTCCTGGTTCATTATGCGATGGCAGATCTGGATGTATGCAATTTGCAAGCATGTTTATACAGTACTCAAATTGTTTCGACACCTATGAAGATGACGCAGATATTTGTATGCCTTACCACAAATGACTATTGATATGTGTTGTTATTCATGTCTGTCCATACATACTTCTGTCCTCGACAACTTGGTCAGATTAGTAATTAAATGACTTTGGATATTGATGGTCCATCCATTTTCTATGAACTCGTTTTGTAAAGTTTATTTTGGTTTCATATTGGTCTACAATTTAGATGACTTTGCAAGTGTACAGCCATGTAAAGGGGCAAAAAGACCTAGGTATTGATTGAATATTAAATAATGAAGAATCCCAATGCAAGCATTATAGTATAAAGACTTGGCATAAATCCAAATGGCACATCACTGATGCCTTGCAGAGAGGCTCAGATTTTTTTAAAATTTATTTGCTAGCTACTTGATATGTTGTTTTTTTTAATAAAAAAAATGTATTTATAGACCCAAATGCCCTAACATGAATGATACATGAAAAATGGTCAGATGGTGGTGAAAGTATTTTGTGGCTATAAATTGTTCTGGCTACCAATGGCAGTAGTGATGATGAGAAAAACAGTTGACTCTTGCTTAAAGTACTGGTTACATGGTTTTATTATTTCTCCTAGGTTTCACATAGGTATCCTAGTACAATTGGAATGAGATACGAGGTCAAGTGCAACCAAAATGTGTTCTTGTAGAGTTGGCCACAGATGATTTTATTGTCACTATCTTTTCTCCATGCAAATACTATGGTACCCCCAAAATAACTATTCCAAAATAGGGAATTTCTCTTCTCAGGGGTGGAATCAACTTGTAGTATTCATACACTAGAACCATGATACTGTAAAGCATGTTCAACTGGATGATTTTTTTTATCCAAATCACATGTAAAT
The DNA here is from genome assembly GCA_030141615.1 of Unio pictorum. Taxonomy (NCBI): domain Eukaryota; kingdom Metazoa; phylum Mollusca; class Bivalvia; order Unionida; family Unionidae; genus Unio; species Unio pictorum. The sequence goes on along the minus strand of JARLTB010000062.1, from coordinate 1,593,786 downwards.
TTGGAATATGCAGATTTAGTATAATCCAAACTTGTTTTTCTGCCCTCATTTAGTTTTTTTTTTGGAAAGATTTGAATGAATTGGGTATTTTACACCCTGGTTTGCAACTTTTCAAACTTATTTTGTTGGTAAATTAATACAGACTGGATTTTATTCCTTGAAATATTTTATTTATTTTGGAAAAATTGGCAGGTCGCTTAGTTATAACAACCAGCTTGGTGTGTACTCAGTTTTGCACATCGTAGGTTTTGTGACCATAGTCTCCAATATCCAGTATTGCTAATGGAATAGTATCTGAACATCAAGAACTTGTCCAAGTGATGTCGTTCATGTTAATTGAATGAGACATGGTTAATGTTGACTGCAGAACAAGTGTATTGACATCATTGGCCTGAATGCTCATCATGATACTGTTTTGAATCTGAAGCTTTACAGTCTTTTATGCCGGAGTATTAAACTTCCAAACTAGCAACCTCAGTATATCCATCACATTGGAAATTACAAAAAAAATCTCACCATCAGTACCAGCAATTCCAAATTTTGCATAATTACATTTTTTCTGGTGAAATTTTAAACTGCAATTGAAAATGAAATTCAAGAAAATCACATGTGGGCTAGGGGATAAAAAAATTCTCAATGGAAACTGGTAAGAAAAGAAGTACTTAAGCCTCATTTTGACATAATGGTATAGAGAATTTTAGTTCCTTGGTGTAAAATACAAAATATACATAACAGAAAATGAAAACATTGTACATTTAAGTATTAAGTACAAAGATTTAATCAATATAAATCCTGGCCAGTTCAAGTTGCAAGAATTTTACAGTTCTAAGCAATAAAAATAAATATGAAAACAAAAGAGAAAGAAAAACAAACTAAACTGAGCTTGAAAAGCGTTTGTAGGTCTCACATTTTATGTTTCTAAAAAATAGACACTTGTGTCTTGATAATCTAATTGGACTTTGGTAGAAATTGAAATTATTAATCAGTATACATATACTTTTTACTGCTTAATGATTGCATATTCGGGAAAACAATTGATATTTTGCCACTTCAAGAATATAAAAACACTACACAGTGGAAATTATGAATTGATGTATCTTATTTATAGACAGGTACACATTTTTATACATGCACTTTATGTTGATAAGATGGTAGATGGAAATAATCAAGTTTTCAGAAATAAGTGCCTTTCATAGTAATCTTGGGCAAATATGCCTCCCAAGTATGCTTAAATTCAGTATTTTTATCTTTTTTGAACGGGGGAGGGCATACCCCAGACCCTTCTACCTGCTTTGTGCCTTTTGATGCTCACCATAGGTTGGCCTCCTTAAATTGGTTTTGGGTATCTTCAAATTTTTCTTGTGAAAACCTATCATGGTAAGACGTGCTTAGAAATTTCGGGTCTTTAAGTCATGAATCTGTCTTGGATATCCACATTTGTTATGTGCCAAATAAGAAAAAAAAATAAGAAAACAGTTGTGATTAATTAAAAGAGTACAAGTGCCCAATTCATTAAAATCTGATCTTCACTTATAATTTGCGTGACTGTCTTGAAAACTGTTTTTAAAACTCTTCTTTTTATCACCTGTTGGTGTTGATTGGTAGACACCTCTCAGTAAACAAGTCTGTTGATGAATAAATTTGGTATTAACAGACTGCAAACTCAATTTGCCATGCAAAGTTTAAATTGGTGCTTTTTTTTTTTAAAAAGTGTTTTGAATAGGTAGTATTTCATTTTAATATTCTTCAGTGGGTACATTATTTGAGAATATATGCAATTTGTCATGCTGTAAAGCATTTTAAAAGTAGATAATGAAGGTTATATACTGATAAATGTAAATAGAAACAAATAAATTTTATTCCAATCATTAAAAGATGGCTATTTTGTTGTCCCTTTCTGCTCCATATTATTCTAACTACTATTCACTTTTTAAAATAGTGAAAATAAATGGTATAATACAACATTTGATGTGTTCCCAATAATATTTGTCATTGGCTATGGATTGAGCTCAAGTTGACCCAGATTGGCATTACATATTTGTGTGAACAGTCATGGTTTATCTTCGCTGTTGTACAGGTACAATAATAAGATCTGTTACATACAATGGTTCTTCTTTTTTTTTGCTGAACACTATACATCAAAAGGATAGCTTTCAGCTAAGATTAATGTAGGTGGGGACATATGGGAACAAGGACAAGAAAGGAATTTGCTTGATGTATGTTGAGGGCTTGGTAGACTGGGAACTATGGAGTGTATCTGCATTGGTATTTGGTCAGAGTTTCTTAATCAACAGGTACTTCACCTATGGGAGAATAAAAAAAAGGGGGAAGTCAAAGCACGGTTTTCACTGGATAATTTGTTGACAAAATGAATTTATACATGTTGGTAGGAACTTGGCTTCTTTGTAGAGGTCAGTTTTTCTTCAGCTACTTGACCACAAGAGTGGTGGTTGCAGTGAGAAAAATTGACAGTGGGCTATATTGTAAAACTATTTATGCCAGTAGATATTGATTGGGTTTATGAATCGAAGGTAAATTGTGCCCTCGTCTATCTTTGAAGGAACATGTGTAGACAAAGATTGTTTTAATTATTGTCTAAACTCGCAAGACAAGTGCAACTGCATAGATTCAGATCTGATGTTGCTTAACTTGTTTGCAGATCTGGACCTGTGTAATTTGTAAGCCATATTTGGTTGCACAAACAGCATTAACTCTGATCTGCAGGCGCATTATGCTGAAGCAGATCAGGATCTTTGCAGTTGGACTCGCTAATAAGCATATAAATACAATATTCAATTGTATAGAAGTTTGGAATTGAAATTGTCCTATATTAATGGACGGGTATATTGATGATGTGGAATACTAACAATGGTATTTGATAGGGTCTTATCTAATGAGCATTTTGGTCTGATGAAACTTAAGGTAGAGCCTTGGTTGGAAAAGTAACCTTGGTATTTGATAGGGGATTATCTAATGAGCATTATGGTTTGATAAAACTAAAGATGGAGCCTTGATAAGGCATTGTAAATATAATTCAAGGAATATAATACAGACCTGAATTTGGCCCTTTTGATTGTATTCAATAAAATGTGTTTAGTTCCAGGTTTGCTTTTTAAAGTTATCTAAGGAAAGAAAAGGCTGTGTTCAGGTCCATTGGAATGTTGCATTGTTCATTATGATACAAGTTTATGACTAGCCATGACTATTTTTTTTAAATGTACCTGAGATAAAAGAATGCAAGCACTACATACAAGTGCCCCAGTTTCCTCTTCATCCAACATTAAAAGGGGAGGATATGATCTTGCTGTAGAAGTGCTTCACTGGATTTTTTTTTACCATATGTTCTTGAGTTTAGGTGGAAAGCATCCTAGCTAACAGCATGACATCTTAACCAGGATCCTGCCCCAATTTCCCTGCTGAATAACTTGGGCAGCTTGGATCTAAATAACTATCAGTCTTGAATTGAGATTGTGTATATAATTCTCATTCTCTCTCTCTCTCTCTCTCTCTCTCTCTCTCTCTCTCTCTCTCTCTCTCTCTCCCCCCCCCCCCCGTAAGTTGCAATTATTGTGAATAAATATATACATGTACAATACGTGTTCATTATTTAGAAAGCTAAAACTACTGGTAATTATGCAAGATACCATTAACCTTTTAGCTAATAAGGCAGACTTAGAAAAAACTTCCTGGTAAAAAAAGCACAAAAAGGCAAACTTTTTTTTCTTTTTTTTTTAAATTTTTATGGTGAGAAATTTAAAACTTATTGTGGGTCCGTTCCTTTCTTTTTCAGGTATTTCTTCAAGACCTACAGCAACAGCAAAGAATTCGACTCAGATGTGGTCTTTGAAGAAATAAAGGATGACAGTGCATTCCTCCCACTCTGGGATGGAAAAGTTGTTGCTAAGGTGGACAAGATAGATCAAAGCTAGATGCTGAATTCAGTAGGTCGTGAGGACCTTTTTTATAAACAAAAAACTGCCTTGGCTAAGTGGTCCAGAAGTTCAGAAACTCCAAATTCTTGCATCTTCATCATCTTCATCAAAGCTGGAAGCAAAAGCAAGATTTAACCACCCATCACAAAATAATCTCCACAAGGTGGAAGCAGAGGAATGCATTTCTATCTCGTACAACCAGAGATGTCTGCTACCATATACTGGTTACCAAAACTCGTGTCTAGAGATTAAAGGTCTAATAAGGACAGTTGTCCTGTCTTGCCCAAGAGTGAAGAGTTTGCCTTGGAAGGGGGATTATGTTTAGCTGCTTTTTCTTCATGTGGTATATTGACTCTGATGATAAAGAATATTATGGCCCCAACAAGGGAAACTGGAACATAGATTATGATTAAATAAATGTTTCATACAGTACATTTTCATTGTGCATATATTTTAAACCAAATTAATCCATGTATAATTGCGCTCAGTTGCATACAGTGGAGACGTATCGGCCAATGTATACTGCACTGTCTTGTCTGGTCACATGGCCATGCATTATGTACACGAGTAAGTAAATTACTTTACATATTAGCAGAGGCAGTTCTAAGATAAACTGGATAAGCAAGTCATAAATATTCAGGAAGTTGTACCTTTTTAGGCAAAGCCAGCCAATTATGCATGCTTTAAAATTGTACTTGTTAGCTTTTTTGGTTATATACTAGATTGGCATTCTATAAGGGTTTTCTGTCCATCATCTGTCAATCTATTAGCAGAAGTTTCATATCACTACATCTAAAAGAAAGTGGTGGCACTAAAATACTAAGATTATACATAGTGGGTCCTAAATGAAGATCATATTGAACTGAAGTCTGATGTGGCCAGCATGACAACCATATTGAAATTTGTAAATGTTGCCTTAATGGAAACTACTATCAGCATAAGGTTTTCATTAAAGACTTGTAATTACTGATTAGTCAAAATGGAAATGATGCCGAGGTGACATACAGTTAGGTCAACATGGCAGTCACCTTTGAAAATATTCTTATTGCTACTTCTTTTAGATGTCACGCCATATTGAAAGTAACCTGAAACTTATTTTGGAGTTGAGTTGGTCCCTTGTGAAATGATGGGTTTTTCATGAAAAGACCTCTTGTGATGTCTAGTTGGTCTTGAATGAAAAGGATGCCTATCTTGATATATATGCCACAATGTCTTGAAAATCTTGTCACTATTATAACTAAATGTTTGGTTATATTGACATTGGGTTTTCACCAAAAGACAGCTTGTGAAGCCCATTTGGTCCAAAACAAAAATTTTGCTAAAAAATTTCAGTCTCATTTTGCCTTTTTGCAAAATAGCTTTAGTTTTACACGATCTGCTTTTATCTCAGTTTGTTGATGGCTTTGAGCTGGTGCAAGGACAAAGCTTTCTAAATTTTGGAGGTCGATTCAAAATTTTCAAGGTTGTTTCACCAGCTTAAAGAAGGAAAGATTTTTTTCTGCATAGATACTTTATTTGCATATTTTGAACTGGAAATATTGTGGCTGGCCTTCACTCACGGCATAAATAAACCATTAGATTTTGGAGGTCATGGTGAATCTAAAAAACAAGTTTGGTTGTTTTGCACAGTAAGATTAGTTCAAGGCTGCACAGCTTGAGCAAACATCTAGATCGTTGAGAACTTTTGATTGTCAATCTTCAGAGTGGACCATGCCCTGCTAGTGCATATATGGAGCACTTTTGAACATGTGGACATACCATATGCCATTACTCGTTGTTTTGCTAGGTTTTCGTCCTCTTTGTCAGGTAATAAGGTGAATAAAGAATATGACATATTGGAGCTGCTGAATGAAAATCTATATATTAATCTCTCTAATTATTGACACCATGTATACTTGTTTATAAGTCATGACCAACTACAAAGTGCACAGACCCGAATCTGCTGTTGCATAATCAGTCCAACAAAACAACATATACCCTGATCTGCAGGTGTATTGTGCTATGACACAGATCAGGATCTTTGTCATTTACAGTTTGGCACAACTTTTAAGCAAGTATTCACAGTTACTGCTTTTGTTTTAAGAACTTGTTCATTATAATAGTTTACTGTCTTGATAATTGGCTCTGTGCACATTTTAAAGTTTCTCAGAAATTTTTAATTTTTGTCTGTTTCTTAAACATGTATTGTTGACAAACCCCAATTACTGGCTGTGAAGACTTCTGAAATGTTGAATTCCAAAAATTATAGTTACTTTGCAGCATGCTAGAGTGTTCCTTTTGGGAGGAAAAGAAGTATTGAAAGTAAACATTAATGTCTGAAGTGCCCATAAATATGCATATAAAACTAGTTGCATTTCAACACATGTACTAGTTTACATTTCAATATAATCAAAGCTAAGTTTCTACACTGTGCAGTTGAATATAGAGTGATATCAAGGTGAAACTATGTATAATTTGAGCAATGGTAAATTCCAGTTCCATTTGTGTTATTAAGAGGTTATAAAATGTGACTTGTATATAGTGAGTGGACATGTAATAAATGCCTCCATAGAAATGCTGATACAACTATTGCCCAACTCGTTCTTTTTGAAAAGTGACAAATCCAGACTCGTTGCTTATACACAGTAATGGCAACATGACCACTATTGCATATCAGTCGGGTAGTCGGTGTACTCCATTGGCGCTGGGTATATTCGTAAATTTTCACAATTGCTTTAGTCCAACTTGTGGAGAATGCTGTAACAGATGACTTTCATTGCTCTTGCGAACTCAGGAAGATTTTAGTTTTAAATTTTAAAAAAATAAACAATATTGTTCATATTTTACATACCTCAGATACTGTTGAGTGTTCTGGTGTTGCAATCATCAGAATCACAAAAATGCAGTAAATGTAAATAACTTAGTGTGCATGCTTATATTGATGATAACTGGTTCCCATTACCAGGATTTAAGGGCTGCAATTAGTCCCTAGGTGGTCTTTTGGCATCATCACTGAGGCATATCGGGCCTTTCCACACTGCCATGTTATTTATACTTGTATGTATATATTTGAAACGTTCTACTACAAAGTTGTCACATTTTGCTTTCCATGACAGAACTGGAAACATTTTTGTACCCTCATCTCAACCTATATTTTGCTTTATTTTTCCTGGGGTACTGTGTATAATCGTAAATCGAGTCCATCTGCAAAAGTCGAGACTTTGAGCTGCAGGCAATTTGCAGTTTGATCTGATTTGAATGCAGTGGTAGTTTAGATTATCTTCACATAATTTTAAAAAGTTCAAACTTTATTGTGGTGTTGTAAAATCAAACAAGTTATTGCTGTATATAAATATGAAATATAATTTTAAAAATTTTAATTAACAGAAAACAAATTCCAATTCTATTAAATGAAATAGTTTTAAAGATCCATTTATGGCTATTATATATACTTGTTTGCAAGTTGAGTAGAACTGCAAACAACAAAGATTCTGATCGGCCATATCATAATGCACCTGCAGATGATATGTGATGGCAGATCTTGTTCTGTACAATTTTGGTTGGACTCGGAAGTGAATATATACAGTATTTTAAAATTTTCTGTATCAGAATTTGGCAATTTATAAATTTGTTAAAAAATTTCAATAAAATTTCTTTCATTTATGCAAGTTTACTATTCATAATTAAGAGATTCAGTTCTTTACAATTTTCTCAATACATTTATATTGTGTACCTGAAATTATTTTTAAATTATTTCTGTCATGAGATAGTGAAACATGCTTTGAAATTAATTATGACCATGTACATATAGTATCAGGTAAAGAATTTATCATTAAAGAGACTGTGATGATTTGTATGTATGGTTGTTGTGTGGCTATGGTGTACACAGTGAATTAGTCATTTATTTTCAATTTAATGGTGATATGTTTCTGTATGTCCAAGAGAGTTAGTGCTAGGTTGTCCATTTCAGTCTAGGTAATTATAAGTGAAGTTCAGTCCATGTACTTCAGTCCATGTGAATTGTCTCACTCTCTTCCATTGCAAAGGTATGCACATGGGAGGAACAAGTTTTTAAACACAACTCAAACCAATCTGCAATGGTTGCCTCTGTACAGAGGTTATTTAAACTTTCTCATACAGGTTAATTTTGAAAGCATTATAAAGCATTAAGCAAACACTGTAGCAAGGTGACAAATTTTACCACTTATTTTAAAGTCTAGTCTTGTACATATATTTGACACAAAATCTCTTCAAAATGTTGGATAGACCAAACTGATAGATATGCAAATTCAATTTAATTTGAACACTATTAAATCTTTCTTACTGTTTCTTTGCAATAAGATAATAGTTTCATAAATGGATGGTGGATTATTGCAGTTGGGCGGTTTCAGATTGAAGTCTAGATTGTACAGTAAAGTGTAACCATATTTATCGGAAAACCTTTGTTTCTAAACCATTAATTAAAAAAAAGAAAGCATAGTTCATGTTTTTGATTTGCTTGAAAGAATAGAGACTATGATACCTTTGTTATGATACAGAGCCATGCTAATGAACAGATAACTAACCAGGCAACATTGAGGCATTTATTGTTAGAAATTCCTTAGCATTACATCTCGATTTTAATATATATTCAGGATAGTTTTGTATTAGCATTTAGGTAATATTACTGCTTAGCTTGATCAGTATGCATTTAACTAAATGCTGATGAAAAAATGTTTGCCTTTTGTGAACAACGTAAACCCCAATCTGGTGAATTATGGGATCTCTCTTGTCCATTATACATTAACAAAGCTTGTTTGGGGAGAGTGTGCGTCTGTTTTACTACACAACACTACATTTATGAGGCAAGTAGGGTACTGTGCATTGCCTTGGTACAAGCAGATCTTGACTGATACAAAGCTATAATTGAACCAGTCCAACATGCTGTGCACTGAATGCACACACAAACCACTCCCTCCATAACTTGTGAACCTGCTTATAATGCGGAGTTGAGCGTAGTAAATACCAGTTTGTTTTAGTTTTGGTAGAAATTGTCCCCCATTAGTTATGTTGAACTTGAAGAAAACTATGATCACAATTGGTAACTGAAACTTTGATATATCTAAAAAAAAAATTATACGACCTGGAAATTTGAATCAACGTGATGAAATGTCAACTTTTAATAAATCATAAAAAAAAAATAATTCTGATCAATGTAAATGTCATGCATACTGGAGGCAGTAATTTAATACTTGAAAAATATTTAATAATTTTTTTTAAATCTACAGAAATTTGTATTTTAGTTTTTGTGTTCAAGTGAATGATCATGAATGCAGTGTGCCCTTCTGTATTTAAACAAAAAATGTCATCCTACAGTAAAGGCTATGTTTCTTTGAGAACCTAAATAATCCCAACCATATTTTGATATCTGACTGTGGAGGTATTTGTTGTATAGTTCACTGAATTAAATGCTGGCCTTTTTATTATTTATGGTAATTGCATTTTTTATATGGAATACTGATTATAAAAAGAAAAATTGCAAGGAATGCATGCGAATCCTGCATGTGCGATCTAGTGGATCATGATGTCTGGTGAACTTGTTTTAGTTTATCAATCATTGTTATAAATATTGTGTACTTGATATAAAAAAGACTGCCTTCCATTAGGCTACTTGATAATAAATGTGATTAATGAATACTTCGTGAAATGAAGAACTTTGTCCCACACAAACGGATCATTGTGGAGAAGCGAGGTTCAGAAAAATCTGAATTGGCACTTAAGAGATGTACCCAAGGATGAGAAGTTTTACTATTACTTGCAATGAAATCGTGTCATCAGTAGTTTACTGACCAAAAAGTACAAAAATCTAGTTTTTATCCAGACAATTGTTATATGAAATAATAGTCACTTGTTTTTGCAAAAAAAAATCGTGTTTCACGGTGTACAAAAAGGTAGTCTGATACCCTGCCTTGTAGACTTCCTGCATTAAATTCTGCGATAAAATAATAATATTGGAACCAGACTTGTCAGCAACAAAATTCAATGGCATAATACTTTGATGTTTTTGGATACATGTGAAAGCTGGTGAAATAAGTTGGAATAATGTTAAAAATCTTCAGATGTTAGGCATATTGAAATTGAACATAATTTGTACAGAACAACATTGTTTGAAAAAAGCACTTTTTTGACAATTATTCTCGAGTCATTATAAAAAAGTATTCAGCCATTAAACAGCACCGTCTCTTCCCCCATGATTTTATGTAGCAGGGATTCTGTGTAACTCGTACCTTTGCTTATAGTGTAGTCTATTATTTTGACCCAGTTGTGCAATAGTTATTAAGGGAGAGGTGTGCATGTATGAACAAATATGGTCGGGTTTTAATGGTTGTAACAATGAGGAGACAAAATTGTTTATTTCCTGTTGTATTTTAAGTGGAAAATGTCTTCATTTTTTTTTCTTCAGTGTCCATAGTTTTTACAATTTCAGTAATGTTGATACTTGAGTACTAAGTGTTGGATCCTTTGAATTATATTTCACAGTTGTGCTCATCTGTCATCCATGGAACTAATTGGTGTCCTTGTTTGTTTTTTCATCTTTTCTTTTGTCATTGTAAAAATGTCAGTTTTGCAATTATTGAGTGAAGATGTGAGAATTATACCATAATTGTGTCCAAAACCATCCTCCTGAAAATTCAGTGAAGCATTTGTATATTTTGACATTATTTTAAAACCTACAGATACTTTTATTTTTGGTAAAATAATGAAAATCTTGTTGCTTTTTTTGTTTTTGACAATTGGGGGAAAATATCACGATGTGTTGGTCCATAAATAAATTTTTGCTTTCAAGAAACAATTCCCTCATTTGTAGCTGTCCTAAGTCAAATTTGTTTTTTTGTTTGTTACAAACACTACTAAAAGGTAGAAGTACTCTTTTGCATTGAAGTGGTATGGATTGTACAGATTGAAAGTTATATACAGAGAAAGATTTTATTTATTGTCCAATCTGTTTTTATTCCTTGCAGCCAGCTGTCACCTGCAAATGTGTTAAAATAAACATCTTATTAAAAGAATCTAGTGTTTAAAGTGATTTTTCAGTTATTTTATTGCAGTTTTCTATTTGTTTCTTTAAAAACACCGAGTCTTTTTGCAACATTTTCTATCAGATGCATCATTTTATCATAAAAGAATATTAAATTATACTAATGTAACTATTCTTGTTTTGAATATGTTAGATTGGTTCAATATTTTAGTTACTTTTAATAAGAAAGAACAAGTCTAGTATTGAAAATTATTTTATATTGAAAGAAATTGATTTTTTTTTAACAAAATAAAAAAAATGCAAATATATCATTGGAAGAAAAATCAATGTCATCTAACAGAATAGTAGAACTAAATTGTCACATATTGAAAGGGAGGGGATAGGTACTAATAACATTACACATTTGTATTACAAAGTAAGAGATTACACGATGCGTCATTTTCCTTGCAATATATATATATATATATATATATATATATATATATATTGGGTGTGTAAATTATATATTTAAAAAAGATCTTGATTATAATTTGAAGTTGGTCCCATGTACGGATATTTACAAAAAAAATCTTAAGAATACGTTTTTTGTATGAAAGAAAGAGCAGAAAAATATTTTGATGGCATAAATTAGGGATATGAAAAAAGACTGGTACTAAAATATACATGTGCACGATTCATTTTTTGGATCTGCATATATGTACTGGGTTCCAAGTGCTTATTAATAGTGCTGTTTGGGTGGAGTACATGTATTTTTGGTCTTGTTACAGAACACAGTCTACCAACCTTGCTAATCCAGTTAGGGTCATTTTCAAGTTTCAGGATCAAAGGAAATTGTAGGTTAAATATTAATCGGTCTTCAATCAAGATCAAAACAACATGAATATTAATGAGATTTTGGCAACAGGTTGTTAGCCAAGAGTTTCTAAATCAATCAAAGTTACCACTTTGAAAAGGAGCACAAAGCTTTGATCTACTCTATTAATATAATATCCTGGCTTTGAAATCAAATCATCTGTCAAAGGCTTGCCATTTAAGAGGGCCGTATGTAACGCTATATTGGTTCACTCCGAATAAAAAAAATGGGTACACACTTTGACGGTATCGTGACTTGATGGCTTATGGTACATAATTAATGATTAAACAGTACGTAATGATAGTACTAACTGATATTGTTATATTAAGCCTAAATCTCCGCGTGTATCAGTTATTGCTTTAAGTCAGTATGACGTGATCATGTAGTAGTACAATGTTCTGTACAAAAGCTGAGCTGCATGAGAAGGCAGTATACCTCTGTAATTAGTAATTCAAAGCTGTGAAGTTAGTTGCATGCACCAGACATTCGAGATGTGGTTGTATATTCAACTTTAATTACACTATAAAAGATCAAAGGGAAAACTTTCCATCTTCATCCCTTCCCATATTCAGATAAATAGAGTGTTTATGGGAAATTGGAAAAGAGCTGTCATTTGTGGATCATGGTAGCATATTAATAATTAAAATTCTTTGAAGTCTATCTTTTGATGTTGACTTTTTTGCAATTAGACTTCTGACTTCTTAGGATGTTTTTCAGATCATGATTTATATTCCATAAATTTTATTTGATCAAAGAATGTTGTTACCAGATTCAGATACATGATTTTTTTCAATAATTACTTTTTTTTAAAGTTTTCATTGCTTTGATCTAATGAAGTTAGATTTCTGCTCACATTGCAATGTTTCCTAAACAGGAACTTGGTCTTTGAAGTTTGATATGGTAATTAAGTTTAAACAATTGCTATGAAATTTCACCAATGGATTTCAGGTTGCATATAAATAATGTTTTCCATAACTTCCAAAGAGTTTCTCCATTCAAAACTAACATTGTTTCAGTAGCATCATTTCTTCGATTTTTTTCACAATTTTGTCATTGGTACAATTACTTTGTAAGTTAATAACATCAGTCGTTAATTGACATATTTTCACACTTTTATTTATGCTTGATACATAATGTGATATATATATATATATATATATATATATATATATATATATATAATTACACAACTGCAATGTCAAGAACTACAAGATCTCCTTTTCCCTTCAAGTAATAAATAGAATGCATTTCATACTTGTAATAACTGAACAGTGTACAATTTTTGCCAAACTTTTATCTTTTAAGAAACATATCTTTTAGACTATAAAACCGCATTAATAAGTATGGATTTCATAAAATTGTAAAATGCTAACTCCGCAAGGAGCTGTCAGTTTGTATCTTAATTTTACATGCTGATGTTGGTTTTAAATATGACCTCATTTGTTATGCATCCTTCATTCTGTATATAAATACATTGTATTTTGCCCTTGTACTCGTTCACGTGGACTTGCAGAAACTTGCTGAGCCATGTGAAAATATGACCTACTGTCATTATTAATTAATGATGCACGTAGACCAAACAAAATAAACTTTGTAAAATATTTTAAAATAAATTATATCTCTTTGCTCTTTATTTATTCCCCATCTTTTATATAATTGATAAAATGATAGCATGATTTTGCTACTTTTCTTGATGTGAATTCCTTTTTCAGTGTCGTTACAGTAGGTTATATGTTTAGAATTTCTCTGGTTCCTTTTGATTGCATTTACTAATAAATGCTAGCGAGGTGATGATGGTCATATGAAAAAAAAATTGTGTGTGTGTCATTTGAATTGTTAAGTAAGCTTAGACATATCACTATGATGTCTGCAGTGCGACACTTTATAGTGATGTCTAGCATTGGGGCATTATGCCGCAGACATGTAGCATGATGTCCCACCAAGTCACATTATCCTAACACCAGACCAACCAGTCCTAACACGAACCTCTTCATGTTGAGCTAGTAGCCTTTTTATGTCTTTTGTATGACTCTGTGGGGGGTTCGAACCCGTAACCTATGGCATCCAAGCTAGTTGCTCTAACCACTAGACCACCGGAACGGTATGCAAGGCTTTTATATTGTTACTTGGAATATCATGTTTTGCAAGCTATCATATGCAGATTTGCATGTGCCCATAACAAGATGGTGTGTATATACAACATGTGATATCCGTCCATCTGTCATCAATTCCATTTCTACACTACAACGTTTCCACATTTTACAGTTACCAAACTTTGTGATTACATGCACTTAACGTAAGAAAGAAGTCGATCGATTGTTTTTTTTTTATTTCTTGAGGTGGGTGGTCACAGACTAATATTGTTGTGGCTGAGAGAGGAAAAATGGTTTCAAAGCTATAACCATCGTTCTACATCAGAAACATCGTGTGAGTAATGAAACAAAATTGTCATTTTTGGGTACAAGGTTTCTGCATGAAATTGTAAGTTCTTTACAATATACATTCGCCAAGTTTGTTGACTTGCACATTGGATTAAAAAGAAGTATAGCTTGGGGTCAATAAACAGGTCAAGGTCACGTGGAAAAGGAGTTGATTAAACGTGTTGTACATAATAACTTCAACATTAGAACACGTATCTTTACAAATGTTGGTGCCTTGCTTGCGCTTGAGGCATGGAAGACGCCTATTGATTTGGGGGTCAAAGGTCAGGGTCACTGTGACTCGAGACAAATAGGTTTTACAGAATAAGTTTTGTTTTAGACCACGCGGACCGCATTTGTCCAGCCTAACCGTATCTTGTGGCGCACAAAACGATCGGCAACACATGCAACGTTCCCTCTAAGCGAATGGTATATGTGCGCGCGTTGCTCGCTGCACTGCGCAAGCATTACGGAGACAAGCAAAATTTAACGTTGGATTGAGCAAAAAATTTACAATTCAGCTGCGCGGGGATGCCTGAGCAGCTGCGCACGCGCGCAACTTAGAGGGAACGTTGAACACATGGTGTCTTTAGAGATAACAATGGTCTTTGGGCCATTGAAAATACCCTCGCGCAGCCCTTGTGATGGTTTTGAGTTTGAGATCCCAGTTTTAGACTTAAGTTCGTTGACGAGGCTTTTTGGATGGTGTGCATTTGGTAAAAATAATGAAACCAACTAATTATGGGGTTTAATAGTCGTTAAGTAATCGTTAGCGGTTATGCTTGGTCTAACAGAAATGTATGGTTTCTGCAGAGCAAGTTTTGTTCAATGTTGATTACATTGAACAAAGAACATTGGTTGACCATGCCCTATATAGTGCACTGTTAAACACAGGGTATGTTGTAGTGTGCTGTTTACAGTACTGTGTACTTGTTATATAACGTGACATTGTCCATCCATCTTCCCATTTGCATTTGCTTTTCTGGCCTTTACTTTGCAGTGGTGGAATATTTTTTGGGAACCTTATCACGAATTATAGTATCGCATTTAGTTATGCCCACTGCCAGAAGAGTTATAAAGGAGAAGAAAGAAAAAAAAAACACGAATCAGCACGTTTAAGCATTGTACGGAGTATAACGTTTAAACCACTCGAGATCTTTTAATGAAGCTTTACCTATATCATGACTAGGCACTGTGTTACCTACCACAGCCACGCCCACATCATCAAGGTTTAGGCCATGACAAGGGGAACGTGTGATTTGTGTTCAATTAGTCGTATAACCGAAGAGTCTAAAACAGTATGTTGACCATTGTTCGTCCATCAACTGACAAATTTGTTCTGCTGCTACTGATATTTTAATATCCAAGATATTTTTTTTAATACATATTAAAGAAAATTAACTCGTGAATTCAATGCTTTTCTTTTTGGCCAGTAGAACGTCCACCCTTTTGGGGGACGTGTTTGATTTGTATTTTTGTCGAGTATTATTTTGGAACAATTACAAATATTTTATTGAAACTGTCTCCAAGTATCGTGCATTATGGGATAACGTGTAACATCATAAGCCCGCGCCCCTTCAAGGCCAAGGTCATGACAAGAAAAATGTGTAGTTATGAGACGTATCCATTTTAGCATCTTCACTAGCCATGGTTCCGATAACCCTGTATTACCGGAACCTTGGCTAGCGAATATGCCTTGTCCGCAGTGTAATTTTTGAACCACTGAAGATATTTTAATAAAATTGCCTAAGTACGCGTCTTGACAATATTGTGGGATGTAGAATTGTTCCCTGCCTCGAATCCTATGTAGCGGCAAGGAAACATGTAATTCTTTGACTTTTTAGGAGAATAAAATATTAACAGACTGAGTTTATCATGAATCTTCATTCAGTTATATATCATGAATATATGATGTATTGCATAGTTGCATATCATTGTCATGCACCCTGCAATCTACGTGTAGTTAATAGCAAGAATAAATGTAAATTGGAATTGTATCCTTCACCAGAGTATAACTTTTGAACCACTAAATATACTTTAGGTAAGCTTTACACATGTATATATTGTGACGCAATTATGTCAACGTCGTATTTAGAGAAAACACAAATCACACCATTTTATTTCGCATTATTGTCTGATCTCTTCATTTAATTAAAAATAATAATGCCATCGCTGCGATAGAAGAAGGGGAGTTATTTGATCACCGTCTGACATGTCCGTACGTCGGTCCCGTTTAAGCGAGAGAATACAGTATATTGTGTTATTAGGAAAGGCACGTTATTACTTGCCTCAACATGACACAAATTGTATTGTGCTGCTGTGTTATTTAATTAATTTTAAATTAATTTAATTGAAATGATTAAACATAAAATAAATATTAAAGTTGTCGTTTGTACAAGTGAATATTTTTAATATATATATATATATATATATATATATATATATATATATATATATATATATATATATATATATATATATATATATATATATATATTTAACTTAACACCATAAAGATTTGATTCCAAATTTTTGCATCCTCGTGTAGTGTAATTTATTCATTATCGTTTTGCCCAGACAATCCACTCCAGGCCCCTTCCTCACCTCGTATCAATGAATCTCTGAGATGCGTGTAAAATGTGCAATATTATCAAATGTCGTTGTGTATCCACTTTTCCTTCATCTGCGCCTACTAGCAAATATATTTGTAAAAATAATTATATGACGAATTGGTGGTTAAAAGAAACTAGAAATAAAAACGTTTCCGTTTGTTTATGTAATTCTCAACCCAGTTTGCTTAGACTGTAATGTTTATAAATTAAATATCGCAAGTGGGTAGTTATTATATTGCGCGAAAGTTCCCACGATTCCGTCAATTGCAGAGTATTTTTAACCGAGTTTTGATGATACGACAGATTACATTGTCCCGTGATGCAATACTAGCCAGTCTTGAATACAAACAGAAGCATGGCGAGTGAGACAAACTGAAGGAGGCCAGATTTGGGCTGCACAATCAAAAGTAGAATCTGCTTCAGAGATATGCTCATAACTATACATGTTGTTTTTGTTGTAGGGTTTAACGCCATATTTCAGCATACGATAGGCTATACATGGCGGCCAGTATTAATGGGGGAGGAAGAACCACCGACCCACGAAAAGCTACTGGCAGTGAAGCTTTCTCTCATACCCACATTGACCGATCTGAGACTCGAACCCACAGAGACAGAGGTGAGATGGCACTGATCCGTAAAGGAGAGCGCTTTAGACCACTCGGTCCCCCATAACTATAAATGTTGAATTGTGTGTTAACAATGTGTTTAAGACCCGACAGCAGAAAAGTACAATAGAAAAGATGTTCATATTTCATATTTTGGGATTTAAGAAAAGCAATGTGATTTTAAAATAAATACTTACACATTGTGTGCTGTGCAAAATTGTGATAAGGATTAAGTAATCATCATCATCATCATCATCATCATCAATCTCTTGACCTAGTGTGGTCGTTGAGACACTGCTGCTGAACATCTGACCAGTTCCCTCCACTTGTCTCGATCTTGTGTCAATGCCTGCGTCTCCGCAAAACCTTTCCTGGTCCATTCTGTGATGTTTTCAGTCTACTTTTTTTCTCTATCTACCTCTTCTTCTGCCACCCTGGACGCTGCCCTACAGTACTTTTGTGGATAGACTGTTGGCTCTAGTGACATGGCTATGCCATTTCAGCTTTCTCTTTTTGACAGTAGTGAGGAGGTCTTCATAATGGCCTACGTTGTGCCTGATGGTGTTACGCACTTCATTTCTGATGTGGTCCATGTAAGAGATGCCAAGGATGGTTCTGTAGCATCTCATTTCAAGTACATGGATTCTTCGTTGTATTTCTGCTGTCAGGGTCCAGGCCTCACATGAATACAAAAAGACTGAGATGACCAGTCCTCTCAATAGTCTGATTTTAGTTTTCAGACAGATATTCTATTCTCTCCAGAGGGGGCTTAGCTTTGACAAAGCTGCCGTTGTTGTGCTGCTTGTGACAAAATTTCTGCTTCTGATCCTTCTTCGGCGATTATGGAACCAATATATTTTTACTGGCCAACTGTTTCCAGTTCCTGTCCTCTGACTTTAATCTTGGCTGATATTTGTTTGCCACTATTTGTCATCAACTTTGTCTTCTCGGCTCTTATCTCCATGTCAGATCTGGAAAATGTTTTATCCAGGTTCTTCACTAAAGTGGCAAGCTCGTCTTCACTGCCTGCCAGCCCATTAGTGTCGTGTGCAAAGCGGAGTTTGGTGTTGCTACACCCTCCAATGCTGACTGTCCCACAATGGTTTTCCAGGGCTTCGTTCTTGATGCGCTCAAGTAGATGTTGAAAAGCGTGGTGACAGGAGACGGCCATGCTGTACTCCGACTGTTGTCTGGAACTAGTTTCCCACATAACTTTGAGCAATTACTGCACTGGTAGCCTTGGCGTACAGCTCCTTGATGGTATTGGTCAACTTTTGACCCATGTTGTACTTCTTTACTGTGGCCCACAATGCCTCATGCCACACTGTCAGAGACCTTTTTTTTAAAATCTATTAACACATGACAGATGTCTTGTTGATGTTGCGAGTACTTTTCACACAGAACCCTGAGATTGAATATTTGTTCTGTTGTGCTTCTTCCACTTTTTAACCCAGCCTGTTCTTCAGCGATTATTTATTCTGCTTGTCGTTTCAGTCTGTTCAAGGTGATCATCAGCGTCACCTTACTAGCATGGCTGGTCAAACTGATAGTTCTGTAATTTTGGCACATCTGGAGATTGCCTTTTGTGGGGAGTGTTATAATCAGTGACTGGGTCCACTGTGCTGGCCATTCACCTGCCTGCCAGATCTTGTTGAAGATTTTTTTTAAAGAAGCAATGACACTGATTACCCCCCTTTTTTGTGTGTATACGGACAGCTATGATGTTGCCTACTCCAGCTGCCTTTCCATTCTTCATTGCTCTTATTGCTGACTCCACATCTTCTTTGAGAATGGGGAAATAATTATAATTTGTGGAGTTTGGAACTTAAAGCACTTCTGGATTCCCTATGGATAGATGGTTGTAGAGTTCTTTACAATACTCAGTCCATCTTTCTGCAACGTCACTTGCTTCTGTGAGGCATGTTCTATTTTCGTCTTGAATGGTACTGACTTTTGGTTGCTTCTGTCTGGTGAGATCTTTCACAATTTTTATTTCTTTTTGCTGTTATTCTTGATCATACTGCCCTCTTTTTCTGTGCACTTTTGTCCAATCCAATCTTCATTTGTTTTCTTCAAGTTTTTTTTTTCTTCTTCTGATATTCTTGTTTATTTCTCGGTACTCAAATGCCCCTGTTGTGTGTCTCCTGTTTTTGAGGTATCTTCAGGCATCACAAAAAATTCAGAATCTCTTCTGTAACCCATGAAGTTTTCTTTGGGCGATGGAAGCCAACGATGTCCTTGGGTGCAGTTGTCATGACTATTGACAGTGTCTTCCATCACTTTAACATCAACAGCTATCACAAGGAGTCTAGCAAATTGTCCTTTAAGTGTGGCTTGCAATGATTTGCAGATGTTAGGGTCATTCAGTTGTTCAAGGTTGAATTTAAGTCTGATTTTCTTTGGCTTGTTAATTTTCTTCAGCCTCATTCGGAAGTTAATGATCACTAGGTCATGATTAATCCCAATATCAGCACCTGAGAACGTTGTTGTTTTTGCTCTATTGATGCCAGATCGGTAACGGGTTTAAATCAGTATGAAGTCGATCTGGTTATGATGGGTTCTGTTTGGTGCGTGCCATGTCCCGCATAATGAAGCTTTATGTTGGCCCAGGGTTTTGGCTAGTACCAAGTTGTTGTAGCTTGCGAACTCAAGCAGCCGTCTCCCTCTTTCATTGGTAGGCTCATTGTAAGAAGGCCCACAATGATCATCCCAGTCTTTTAGAGCATATTTGCCAATTTTGGCATTCCAGTCTCCTTGTATGATGAGGATGTCGTTTTCACTTAGAATGTTTATAATACCGTGGAGTTTATTGTAAAACGCTTCTATTTCGTCATCATCATGATCAGTAGATGGTGCATATACTTGGATAATTGTGATGTTAAAGGGAGATGCTTTCAGACGAATTGAGATGATTATACTAGATAAGGGGCGATATTCAAGCATATATCCCTTGATGGCTTTGTTCACAAGGAAGTCTACTCCATTTATGGACTTGTCCAACTCTCCACTATAGTATAATATATGCCCATCTTCAATTTGGTGTTCTTCTAGGGCTTTCCTTTTGACTTCTGATTTTATGCAAATTGTTACTGTAAAAATTAAAAATTTACCACAATGCAATAAATGTATTTAAGAAGGACGAGGTTCAATCGTATTATATGTAAATGAAATTTTCAGTATTTACCCCCAACACACACACACACACACACACACACACACACACACACACACACACACAAGGACTGATATCTTGATAATATACATCCAATACTGAAACGCAAAGATAATGCCGAATTATGAGCGAAGAGTCTAGAACGGGGACCGAGATATGTTTGAAACTTTAACAATTAGCGAGGAGGTGTAATAGTCAGTGTGAACGGTTTTGATCGGTCGTAACTTAAGCATTAGTTTTCACACAAAAACCCAAAGCAGAAATCATAAGTAATTCATTTAAACATTAGGCAGTTTCATTCTTATAATTTAAGAACTATTATTTAAATGCAGGCTTCAGTTAGCGTATTGACTAATCTGATCTTATGTCTGGTGTAAATAGTTTATGTACTGTACTGGCTCTGAATAAAATGTTTTAGGCACATGCCCGGGCTAGTGACTTCAAAAAACTCACTAGCCCTAACTGAAAATACACAAGCCCGGACAGTTGGTACCTGTCAACTCTGAAGCCAGGAGATAAAACCTCCCAATTGTATGAGTATTTCCACACTTACCTTCCGATCTCGTAATATCTCCCAATTTTTCGCCGGGTACTCACGATTATTACATTAAGTCTGTCAATTTTCATTTCTCAGAAGACAAAAACTCCAAAGCATACATAAATAGATTTAAAGTATGCAATCCAGAGAGGCCATATTCTATTTTATCACTTGTTAATATTGTAGTGACGAAATAATTCATATCACGCGACAGTTTGTTTCTTCAGTAAATAGAATGTTATGGTTAAACAAGATTCACGTAAATTTCAGATTTTTTAAAACCACTACAGCCACGCACTATATGTGCCCCAAAAGACCTAATTCAGAATAAATATTTTATTTAATAAACAGTGTTACATGCCTTAAGACTGAAACCTAAGGAAATAAGGTGGGATATCAAATGTGGGAGAAAGAGTTGCGGTAACTTGTGACTGTCAGAGGACCAGTCCTTTTCACAAGATGAATGTAAAGATAAGGATTAATTAGTCACACTGGCCTTATGTTTGTGTACTTAAGTCTAACCTGTAGCTATTATACAGTTTAGCCACAGCTGACCAGAATATGAGAGGGGCCCCGAGTGGCCGAGTCGTCTAAAGCGCTGTCATTTCACCTCTGTCTGCATGGTTCGAGTCTCGGATTCGGCCAATGTTAATATGTGAGAAAGCTTGCCAGTAGCTTCTCGTGGGTCGGTGGTTCTTTCCGGGGTTTTCCGGGTTCTTCCTCCACCATTAATACTGGCCGCCATGTATAGCTTATCTTGTGCTGAAAAATGGCGTTAAGCCATAAAAAATAAAACAAACCAGAATATAAGAAAAAGGTCTTGTCCTGGGAAATGGCGCGTCCCATGGGCGCTCTCACATTGGGGTAATTGAGTGGGGTCAATAGTCGCTTTCCCCAATTTTTTCAGGATCCCTCTCGTAACATTCCTTTGAGAAATGTAATGAGCACACATTGCTGTATTGGTGTTGCTTTGAAATCGACTCGCTGGTAATAATATATTCACACTTTCTTTATGTCATTATCGTTTGGAAAAGAAGAAGAAAAAAAATATTGTCCACAATCTTCTTTTAATGTGCTATTTACACCCGTAAGCAAAGCAAAACAGCATTGTCTTTTACTCTGACAACTGCCAGTCGGGATGCTTGGGTCGCTACTATGACATCACATTACGAAAGTAACCGAATAGGTGCGGAAAGTTTGCATACGAGGTCACGGAAATTCAGCTCCCAGAAGATATGCCAATATTTAAATACTGGCATTACGCTTGCAGATGATACTTCAGAATAAGGTTTTGTTCTGTAGTGCATTGATTGTTATTCTGTATTACGATTGGTTTATGGTCTCCTTTAAGCTTGTAAACAATATAACGACCGATTTAATTCAAAGCAAACGTGTTAGTAAAGTTCATATTGTATCATTAAGAAAGGGAATATTAAAGTAATAAATGTCCCACAGTTAGATTATTAGGCCATTAGTTTTTATCACGTGACTATGGCGTCGGCGCAGGGAGCATAGGAAGCAGGGAATCAGACTATGAGGCTGCTTCTCGTTGCTGTGAAATTCAAAAGATGAAATCTAAATTCTCGCCATATGAAATGGAGTTTTCATCACAAGCAGTTGCATACAATGTGCGAATTAGGGGTCCCGACATTGGATATTGAAAACCACCACTGTGTAATTCAAAATAAAAACTTTAAAAATTCGACATATTAAAAAGAATTTTAAATCACCCCTGTATTATTAAACATTTAAAATCTAAAATCTCGATATAGAAAATGGAACTTTAAGGACATACAATTTGATCCAGCACGTGACGTTGGATTTGTCGATATTCAACATCGAAGTTTCAACTGCAACTTTCTCTTTTGATCAGCTTTTGTCCACTACGGCGCCTCATAACGCAAATAAAACAAACACACTTCCTACCTAATAATAATCTTAAAGCAAGTGTAGCAGGAAACATATTTTTGGCCTAGACATTTATTTCTTGTACAAATCGGAGCAAGAAATTTGTTCAAGCTTAATAGGGCTGGAAATCTTTTCAAAGACCATCACTTCCCCACAGAGGCGTAGCGATGATATTTTGCGCCCGGGGACAAACTATAAAATTGGCGCCACAGCGATCTTGTGACAGATTTATTACCCTTGTTTTCTTATTATAATGTAACGTTGCAAGCCTCATTTTGGCGCCCCTGTACCTTGGCGCCCGGTGAGATATGTACCCCTCCGCCCCCCCCCCCCTCGCTACGCCTCTGCTTCCCCATTCTCCTTATCCCCCCCCCCCCCGGCCGAAATAACGTTTAAAGCAATGATAGCTGCTGCGATATCCAAATCTATAATTTATCTGAATGCATCTCAAAGTGTTCAGATCCGGCCCTAGGGCAATGCGAATGAGGCATCAGCCTTAGACTCTGCGTTTTCAAAAAATCAACTCCGTAATGCAATTGTTTTTTGCTTGAGGCCCCGCTCATCGCAAGCTGCCTTGGGGGCCCTGACAGCGCCGGATTAAGCACCGTGGAGGCCCATAGGCAGTCAAACTTTTGGGGCCCCAGACCCACGGTCACGGTCTCATGGGGGCCCCTGGGGGCCCCTGATGGGGCCCATAAAAGTCGCGGGGCCCATAGGCAGTTGCCTACACTGCCTAATGGGTAATCCGGGACTGGGCCCAGAACATCCATGGGTTGGGCCTGAAAGTGATTTTCCTGCAGAAAGACGATATTGTTGCCTCTATTATGTAATACGAATGATGTACTGGGGGATATCGACAATTTTGGAGTAGGTATAAGAGAAAATGTCACGAGGCAAGTGGAAGACAACACAAAATGTTTCCATAAAATCATATATTTGTTACATCTCCAGAAAAATAAGTAGATTTTTCTTTTGAATCGTACATTTTAAAAGAGTAAAAAAAAAACATAAAATGAATTTGCATGAATCTTTTATTTCCCATCCTGTACAAATGCGAAATTTTCCAATAATGTTAGGACATCAACCTTTTACAAATGTAGCTCATACACGTGATGCCTCAAATTGTATTTTGTCAATTAACGACTGATCATACAAACTATTTTCTTTAACCCATTTTTCGTGCAGAATGACATAGTGAGCATTGTTGTGGTTGGGGTACATCAAAAACATCACAGCCATCAGAGTGTACCAGTTCTGAACATCACATTTTAATGATTGTTAGTTTTCTTTGTACGGTTTTTCATTTTTTAGCTTGTTTATCTGTATTCATTCATGAATGCATCATAAAGAGGAAACAGTCGACACATTTTAAAACAATTCATTGTGATGGGAGTGGGATGTGTGAGATCGATTTACAATGAGGCAGATATATATCCTAGGTGTAAGGAAAAAAGTTTCAAACCTGATGTTACCTGTGTGACGATAAAAATGGTGTCGCGAATGTGGCCATAGCACTGTTTTCCCATTGATGCATTTCAATATATCTTTATGAAACGTATACTAAATTCGAACGTATCTTTTGCAATAACTTGTATTTATATCAATAAATACACGTACAACTTTTTTAAAATAGGTTTTATATATTTGTTACGCTATGAGTTTAAAAAGAAGATACAACACAGCTTTCCTAATAAGATATGACTTAATTAAACCACCCAACCTAAAAAGCCGAAACAGTTTGGTCAAACCATGTCTATGGTGTTTGTATTTGCTTTTGGCTTTACATTACAGCAAATGAACGAGATTATTGGTAATAACTGAATGAAGAAAGAAGAAAAAAGGCATTTATAACATAACTTCGGATGACTGCCATGAGATTGGTGTGCCTGTTTTATTTCCTTATTTTGAAAGATTCTTGAATGCAGTGTCTTCATAAAGAATTATAAACAAATATAAAATGTTTTACTTGCTTTCAAGTATGAATTAAAATCGCATTATCAGAAATAGGTTCTCATCTGCAGCATCTTGTTTTAAGATAGAAAGTAGCCCAGCTAGTCATTATTAGCTTATATCCATTATACTACTCCGAACATCGGCGTCTGCAACAACTCTTAGGTAGTAAAACTTCAGTATCTGAACCCACTGGAGGTGGGTTCAGATACTCGAGTGAACCCACTGCTTTCATCCGGACAGTCGGTTCTTCCAAATGGTCGAATTATGGTGTAAAAGCCGAATTGTGAATGGAAGACACTAGATTAAAAGGAGGCCAGTAATGGTAGTTTTGGAAGTCCCCAGGCGGCCAAGTGGTCCAAGGTGCCCGCAATTAAAGACCACTGATATCTCATCTATGTCCATGTGGGTTTGAGTCTCAGACCCGACTAACGTGTAGGTGTGAGAAAGCATGCCAGTAGCTTCCCGTGGGCTGGTGGTTCATCTGTGAGGTTTCCTGGGTTCTTGTTTCGCCAGATATAAGGCTGCCATGTATAGCATATCATGTGCTGAGTTGATAAATGGCGTTGAATCCACAAAACAAACAAAACATTTGTACATTTGATTATAACGAACATTATTATGATATTTTAATTTAATTCCAAATTAATTATAAGATTTGAACACCCACTAGAACTATTAATAATTGAATAATGTCAAAAGTGTGACGGACCATCACTGTATGTTAACACGAGTATTAAAGAAGCTTTGATGAAAGTAAACTTGGCTGATCCAGACTATATATCCACCTGTTTTGGTCGATAATTAACTTTTATCACCCGTTAAGTCACCATTGATCATTGACTGACAGTTAATTACGTAGGCTTGGACTACAGAATGCCTTTGATCAGTTGTTTATTAGTGTTAGTCATTCCTGATTAGTTTGGAATGTCGGTAGGACAAATTATATGTTTTCATAGAGGCACTCACGTATTGAAAATCGGGTGTAACAATACAATATTTTTACGTATCTCTTTCCATCCCACTATTTTGATTATTTTTCCCTTTCACTTAAAAATATGATTTTGTTATTTATATTACCAGTGTAATTATAATTCCAGTTGATATATGTAACTCTTTTCTTTGCTGGCGTCGTGATCGACAGATTGGTTTCATTCAGAGACATATATGTACATTAACAGTTAAGAGTGTTTCCTAGCACGTATCTACTGGGAATGGGGCGCAAGAGAATTAGCGCCTTCCAACTGAGAATGGGGTTAAGTGGGATCTGCATTTATCTACTGGGAATGGGGATCAGGGAGATTAACACAAACCTATTGGGAATTAGGCAAAGATGGATTATCATCTACTTACTAAGAATAGGGTCAATGGGGATTAGCACTTACCTACTTGGAACGAGGCTAAGCGAGACTAACTGGGAATGGGGCTAAGGGAGATTAACACACACCTAGTGGGAATGAGGCAAAGGGGATTATCACCTGCTTACTGAGAATGAGGCCAATGGTGATTAACACCTAACCTACTTGGAACGAGGCTAAGTGAGACGAACACCTGCCAACTGGGAATGGGGCTAAAGGCGATGATATACGAATATAAAGTCACGTGACTATATGTAACAAATACACATGGGACTGAAAATACAGAACAATAAGTCACAATTTAAATTGTCTCAGGAATACTGGATGCGTAAGGGATAAAGTCACGTTCTTTCATGATTATTATTAATGGTTATAATAAAATTATTGCTTCACAGGAAAGGTAAATTGTTTAGCAAGTGAAGGAAACCGTAAAACAAATATGTAATACTGAGATCAGTGATATTTTTCGGCTTCTATTTGACCGAAAAAAATAGTTTTTATAAAACTATACAGGTAAAATTTGTGTTTCAATTGAACCGGTACATGAAACGAAAACCTTTCAAGACTATTAACCAGTAACTTAGACCATGCATTACCAGCAACAGTTACAACAGTGTAATTATTTTGTTAGGAGTACGTATTCTCTTATTTTGTTACTGTTATAAAATATCTAGAAAATATTATGAAGTCATATGCTAATGATTTTTTAATTTTTTAAACTAAGATGGCCGAGTGGTCTAAGACGATCATCTTTACTGATACTCACGTATCTGGCCTCTGTTCGCATAAGTTCGGGTCTCGGTTCAGCCAGGGTGGGTATATGAGGAAGCTTGCCAGTAGCTTCTGCTGGGTTCATGGTTCATCTCGGGTTCTTCCTCCACCGTATATACTGGCTACTCTGTATAGCCTATTATGTGCTGAAAAATAGCGTTAGACCCCACAAAATCAACATCACGAACAAATCTTGCTAATTTACAAAGTTGACTTATTACTAGAATAACTACTGCATGCATTTACACGTAGAAGGTTGTTCCAGCGCTACTTTTTAATTAAGCTTGCAAATACGTAAGTATATACTGGACACAATAAAAACAATTTATATTTATCTTCGATGTCATAGTTGTAACACAGTATAATCTTTGGCTTTTATCAGGTCTAATGTTTTTCTATCTCCCTGTTTCAATTTTCTTATTATGAGAAGACACTCGGAATTTTGTCGAAGCTGACACATGTTTATGGCTACGCAAGAATCTGAAATATTGTTCGAGGTCGAAGTCAGCTTTGAATTCTCATGACCACATACATTGCTTTATTTCCTGTAAACATATTGTTTTACCTAGAATGACCAGTACTACACTCTCATCGCAGTAGTAAGTGGGACCCATATTTCACGTTTATTTACTTTGATTAATCTAAATTGTGTGTTTTAAATAGATTATAAAAGCATTGTTTTGCAAAAGACATCACAACAACTATATAATAGTATGCATTTCTATTTATATCATACCCTTCCCGGAGTCGGATCGGGTCATTTGCTGGGTGTGGTGGCGTGGTGTAATCAAAGCGTGCACAATACCCAAATAACGCGCGCAAGAATAAAACTATGGTGGCATTTTAAGTGACAAGTGACTGCACGGTTGTGAGTGTGTACTTTATTTTAGCCAGAAGGTGAGTGGGTGGACACCCTAGATATCCCTCTGCCCCCAAAAACCGGCCCTGCTTCCAACAAGAGAAGGTCACGTTTTACTCTCGTTGGTTCCTTTTTGTGTTTGGCCCAGAATTTCAATTTTGTGCATCCTGTAAGCAGGGAATTTTATCTTTTTTGATTTCGAATGCATGCATGGGACTGGTATTCACATTCCTAATTTCTGCGTGACTCACCGTCCGTGCGAGAAGTGTATCCAAGAACCTATCTTTAGCCATTGCCCTCACTGCAGCAAGATTCCTGGAGGACGTGAAAAAATCTTTCGAGGGTCAAACACGCTAGCCGATTTTGCCCAATGGATCCTAAACCCCATCGACGAAACGTGGAGTCCAGAAGAAATCAAACGTTACGGAGATTGTCATCGCCATGCCACGGTAATGGCTCACAATTTCTCGGGATACGATGGGCAGTTTCTGCTCAGATACTATGCGGAACAAAGTACCGAACGTCCTAAAGTGACTTTGAACGGAGCCAAAATCATTTACATGCAAGTGGGACAAGTGCAGTTTAAAGATTCGATGAGTTACTTGGCCATGCCTTTGAGTCGCATGCCTAAAACGTTTGGAATACCAGCAATGGCCAAAGGTTATTTCCCGCACT
Source organism: Unio pictorum (assembly GCA_030141615.1). Taxonomy (NCBI): domain Eukaryota; kingdom Metazoa; phylum Mollusca; class Bivalvia; order Unionida; family Unionidae; genus Unio; species Unio pictorum. Next base: position 1,565,136 of record JARLTB010000062.1, on the reverse strand, counting down.
TTTTCAATACCGAAGCCAATCAACATGCCGTTCTACCCCATTTGCCTGAGGCTCACTATTACGACCCCGACAACATGCATACCGAACAACGAGAAGTTTTCTTCGCTTGGTACCAGACTCACGCCTCGGACCCATTCGACTTTCAGGAAGAAATGTTATAGTATTGTCGATCTGACGTGGACATTTTACGACGTTGTTGTGGAACATTTCGAGAATTCTTCATGAAGCACGGAGGGATCGATCCTTTGAAAGAAGCTTGTACCATCGCCAAAGCCTGTTCTTTAGTGTACCGCCATCGATTTATGCCCGAAAACACCCTGGCTATCATAAGCCCTCAAACGACGAACTTTGTCAAACGTTAATACTCGGTCAAAGCCCTACGCTGGTTACATTATTTGTGTGACAAGGAAAACAAATGTATCAAACACGCCCGCAACGGAGGAGGCGAAAAGACCATCGAAACGTATTCGGTGGATGGCTGGGACTTAGAAAACCCTCAGATCGTGTACGAGTTTAACGGATGCTTATTTCACGGATGTCCCTTGAGTTACCCTCAACGTGACACCAAAAATCAGTTTTTGCAACGGACCATGGAAGACTTGTACTAGACTACTTGTCAGCGGCGTTTGAAGTTAGAACAGCAAGGATACCAAGTAGTGGAAATGTGGGAACATGAGTACGATCACCGTTTGAAAACCGATCCCGAGTTTAAACGTATTGCGGAAAGTTACAAGTTGGTGGACCCACTGAACCCCCGGGATAGTTTGTATGGAGGACGAACGAATGCCACCTGTTTGCTGTATCAGGCGGACGAAGAGAAGGGAGAAGAAATCAAATACATGGACGTGTGTTCGCTGTATCCTTACGTGTGCAAATATTGTCACTTTCCCGTAGGGCAATCCACAATTGATGACAGAACACATTGACCTGGACCACATTCGACAGTACGAAGGATTGATCAAGTGCAAAGTCTTGCCTCTTACGGACTTGTACCATCCCGTTTTACCTCACCATTGCCAAGGGAAACTGATGTTTCCTTTGTGTCGAACTTGTGCCGAAACGTGCAACCAAGACCAACCTTGTCAGCACAGCCAGGAAGAACGCGCCTTGACAGGAACGTGGGTTAGCGTGGAATTGTTTAAAGCTCTGGACCTGGGATACCGACTGTTAGAAGTACACGAAATTTACCACTTTCCCAAGACACAACAATACCGCAAGGTCGACGAGACACAGAAAGGTATTTTTGCAGACTACGTGGATGCCTTTTTGAAACTAAAACAAGAAGATAGCGGCTACCCTTTCTGGTGCCACACTCCCGAAGACCAAATGAAATTCAAAGAAAAAGATAGGGAGCAGGAAGGTATCACTTTAGACCACATCGAGAAAAACGAATGAAGGCGATCGTTTGCCAAAGTGATGTTAAATTGCTTGTGGGGTAAAATGGCACAACGACCGTCTTTACCCAAGACGGAGTATTTGTCCGAACCTTCCCGCTACTTCCAGATGATTCACGACAAAACCAAATACATCAAACACGTGGACTTCATTCGTGAGGACTTATTCTTAGTCAATTGCGAAGAAGAACTAGAGTTTGCAGAAGCCGACAAATTTGGAAATGTCATCATTGCGGCTTACGTGACAGCCCATGCTCGCTTAAAATTGTACGAAGTGTTAGAACTCCTAGGAGATCGCGTCCTGTATTTTGACACGGACTGTTACATCTACATCGATCGCCTCGATCAACGTCACCCCGACATCGAAGGAGACCGTTTAGGAGCCTGGACAGATGAACATCCTGACGACAAGATTCTAAGTTTTGCAAGTGGCGGTCCTAGAACTTACGGCTACGAATACCGAGACCCACAAGGAGAAATGCACACCGAATGTAAAGTGAAAGGATTGACTCTCAATTATCGCACCAGTCGAGTAGTGAACTTTGACGTGCTAAAAGAAACCTTGAAATCTGGACAGGATGAAACGTTTAAAGTGACCACCCACGAACCGCACAAGATCGTACGTTTACCCACACACCAAATCGTCAGTAGATCTTTGGAAAAAGTCTATCAAATCGTGTACCAGAAGAGAGTGCGGCTTCCCAATCACTTCACTTTACTGTACGGTCACGTCAATGTTGGTCAGCATATAAAAAGGGACATCGTCCAAGACCGATAGTTCATTGTGACTAACACTGCCAAGCGAGAAAGATGAATCATTCCACACACCAAGTATCGAATGTAAGCCTCAAGCAGATTTACGAATGAAAGGGGTACGTAATGGGAAACATCTACGCTGGGACACAAGCGATAGCTGACCAGATTTTAAACAATGTGTGTGACGGATATAGAAAGCAACATGAACTTTCTCCTATTTGATTGTTTGTTACTTGTTTTGGTTTAGCTTTTTTCTTAAAAATGGATATTAATTGTTGTATGAAAAGTGTCATTCTTATATAAAATACTTATGCGTTGTATGTAAAGTAGGGTCTTTTTTTGAAGGCATAAACTTCAATTTTTAAAGTATTTTTTTTTCTAGATCCAAGAAATAGATAACATGTGAATAGATTTGTTCCATGTCCAGATTTGAATGTTTTAAATGGATAGTGCTTAGACTGAAGCACAGGCCAGAAACCTCATGTATATACTTGAATAAATGTTTTGAACCCATATCGTAGACTTTTATTATCTGTGGGTCTTTCTTTAGAACATCTCTACCCTCTTTCTGTGTGTTTCAATGTGTATTTGTTTCTTTCTGTATATCTGTGTTTGTCCCCATCAGCCCTTTGTCCCTACGCGTATATTTTAACTATCAATAGTTTTGACCCTATAAACACTATGGAGTCACCAATGTTCAATTCCCTTAGAACTCCATGTGACATTCCCATGTTATATTCCCATAGATGCCAATTTTGATAAACCCATTTTTAACGTTAAGGTCCAAATGACACTAAAGTGACCCAATCCTTGTCACTATGTTCAATTCCCCATTCGCTCCATGTAACATTTCCCCATGTTAAATTCCCCTTGTCGCTACATGTGCCTAAGCCCTTTTTGACTGGATATCCCATTGTCGCTAGAGTGCCCATATATACTACTTAATTGTTTGCATTTAGCACTAGACAAAACAGGTATGTTTGTACATGTTATAAGCATACCATCGAACCGCTCCTGTGGCCTAATGGTTAGAGCGTCCGCCGCAAAAGCGGGAGGTCGTGGGTTCGATCCAGGCTGAGTCATACCAAAGACTTACAAAAATGGTACTAACAGCTGCCTCGCTTGGCGCTTAGCATTAAGAAGTTAAGTGTTAGGACTGGTCGGCCTGGTGTCAGGATAATGAGACTGGGTGGGACATCATGCTGTCGGCGGCATGATGCCCCATCTAGACATCTGTGCTAGACATCACTATAAACTGCCTCGCTGCATACATCATAGCGATATGACTGAAAAACTGTTAAAGCTACGTTAAAAATCCTAATCAAAGAAACAAACATACCATCCCATCTTGAAATTTGGCGAGGGGATGTATATTGATGAGTACTATATATCAAAACAGAAGTAGATCGTTGTAGCCAATATTTCACTGACTTAGATTCAGTTTTATGTTTGATATTCATGTCTCATCATAAACTCGTGCAATTGATAACGCTCTCTCTCTCTCTCTCTCTCTCTCTCTCTCTCACACACACACACACACACACACACACACACACACACACAGAGAGAGAGAGAGAGAGAGAGAGAGAGAGAGAGAGAGAGAGAGAGAGAGAGAGAGAGAGAGAGAGAGAGAGGGTTGGAAGTACGAGTAAATATGTTTATTCCATAGAAATGGCTATATATTGTACAGTATGATATGTTACTCCAAAGATGTTAATTGTATTGTACATGTGAATGAAGAATGAGAGAAGGCGACTGTGTGCATTGCCAATACTATTTAAGCTGTAGTGGCTAAATATGGTAATCACAGATGCATAAACTATACTTCCAATATCGATTATTTTTCGCCCTCGTTTTAATCAATCCCAGGCTTAAACGGTGATATGATTTGGAAACTAAGGACATGTAGTTTACAGACTCCTTTATCGTTGCAAGGTTGTACACTATAAAAATCAGTGCATCAATTTCACATCCACTTTTGTTTGAGGTCTGAAGATACAACAAAGAAGAAAAAGTATTGTTTAATATTGATCAAGCTAGGTATGATTCCAGTATGTGATTTTCACACAGTAAAAAATAATATAATCTGAAGCCTATTTTAAAAACAATGCTTTTAAGGAAAAATAAAAAAGAAAATTGATGTCTGTTGTATCATCAAGTAACTGTAATTTGATATCAAATAAAAAATGTTCTTTTTAATACCGTATTATGTCTGTTATGACCAGTCACATGGACCAATATTTCGTTGCCAAGATCGATTTAGTGTGATTTTCTTTTTTCATTTTTTTCTTCTTTTCGTTTCTTAAATTTCTCTTATAACCCGGTTGGTAGTAGTGACGCTACTCATGACTGCGTCAATCTCACTTTGCAAAATCCACGCATGTCCACTCGTTGATGTTATTTTTTATACTTCTGTCTGCTTTGTTTTCTCTTCCTTTTACGGAGCCCCTAAGTGATCGAGTGGTCTAAAGCGCTCTCCGTTACGGATCACTGCCATCTCACCTCTGTCTGTGTGGATTCGAGCTTCGGGCCCGGCCAAGTGGATACGTGAGAAGGCTTGCTAGTAGCTTCTTTTGGGTTGGTGGTTATTTCTCCCCCCATCCCCCCCCACACACAGACTTTATGTACTATAATTCCGACTCCATGCTTAAGCTGATCTTCATGACCACTAAAGTAAAACAGGTAATATGTTCAGATCTCTCCGAAATTATTCTGTCACAGAAACACAGAACCCAAGGACGTGCCAACGGTAGCTTCCCATCTCACGGGTTAGGTCTTCCACTTACCATGCCAATCTTAATGTCCTGACATCCCACGTTCCAGTTGTGATTTTTCTTTTGCATTGATGGTGAATGCACCAGTAGCATACTTATTACCCCCATCCAGTTGTTTAGCGAATGGCGCTGTGAAAGGTAAGCAGAGCTGCGACTAATCGTGTATGAGAACTCCACTGACATTTTTATTTTCTGATGATTATTGGTCTTTTAGTTGCAACTCGAGACTACTGAAAGCTTCGTTGAAGTAAGATGTTCAGTCGTCAATAACTTCTCGTACAGAGTGACTCTAGAAAGGTAATAGTGACATAATTAGCAAACTTCGCAAGTAAAGTTTTCACAATCTTCAGTAATTTACTTTTGTTTAAAATTAAGATATGTCATCAATGTGTGCGTGTGTCTAACATAAAATAATGTCTGCTGTAGAGGGTAAGATATCACCCCACTCCCATGAGAAAAGATACCAAGATGTAATCAGGAAAAGTCCAGGTAAATAAAATCACGTTAGGTCTCTGTCACTATATGCTCCAACATTTTTGTAACAGATTGTGCAGACTGAATGTTAACAGATGGCAAAACTTTGTAATAGGATCCTAGATACTAAAATACAACTGCTTGTATTACATATGTCTTCATGCCCCTGAATCAGATATATGGAATACGTACGTTATACAAAGTGGGAAATCTGTAATAAGTACATTTATCAGTCAGTCTGTCTAGAATGGGTATTTCCACAAGGTAATTTTACCAGGACTTTGTTACATTGCAGCCAGATTTATGCTGAACACACTTCGGACAATGTATATAATTCCTCTTCCTCGGTTTTAGATGGTAATGTCTCTTAATACACATTTTCCTACTTTTGGATTCATCAGCAGAACTTTGCCAAGAATTGATTGACTACAATCAAACTTAGTATGTTGATTTGTGTTGAGGAAACATAGAATGGGTTTGATTTCCAGTGGTATGTGTCATCCTTCACATTATGTTTTGCCCATGAGTACCGGTTACTTGGTTGCTATAGTAGAGCTATTACAATGACAGTTGGATTTTAACTGATTATGGCATACATCTAAATAATAACGAGACCTTAAAAATTCGCTTTCAGTGTTCCATGGTCGTCCTGATTGCTCACCATTATAATCTGGTTAAAATCAGGTCTCCACTGTTCTAGTGAAGATCTGACAGCGACCGCTAAGGGGGCATGTTCTGGTGACCTTTGAATTAGCCAATCAAAATACAGCTTTCATAAATTTGAAATTAGATCAAATCGTTCAAGAGTCATTAATGATCTTCAGACATGCTGCTCCCAAACGCGAAGATATAATACGTCTACTGATTGCCTGATAAAATTAGAGATTATGGTAATAATGTAGGTCACCAGAATATAACCCCTAAGCGATCGCAATGAGATCTTCACGTAGGGCAGTGGAAACTGATTTTAATCAGATTGCCCAAGATGGGCTTTAATCTCGACAGCATAACGTTACGAAGGATTATTTGATTTAGTGCTTTGAATTAGATATACATGTCTGATTAATCATCAGCTTATTCTACTAATCCCTGATCAACTGATAATCAAATAATTTTTGAAATAACTTTGTTTATCCTGTTGCAAATATGACAATGGTACTTTAGAAAAGAAATATTACATGAAACAGGGTTGTTACCAAGATTTTCTTTCGTCAAATCAATCCAAACTACATATTGTTTCTCTTTTCCTTCACGCTTATGACTGGACAGAAATTTCATGGAATGTACTAAGAATGAATCAACAATAAACTTTGAAGAGACTATGATAGATGAAAACGTACATCCAAATCAGCAAGAAATTTAGGTTCACAACCACAATTTACTTCCTGTGGTTGCTAACACGAGTGATAAATGCATAACATCACTTTTCATAATCATACATTGCCTAGAAAACCTAGATACATGTATAAATAACAAATATAATTTATTTAGTGTAGCATGACAAGTGCCCGTATGTCATCTCTACCTACTTCTATATTCTGCTTGTGGTAATTTCAAACGTGAATGCACCCGTCAGATTGAATGATTCTAATAGATCACTGTGACAGTCAAAATTGCAAATAGTTCATTCGGATCATCTCGGACATTTTGACGATGCAAAATATGCCTGGTATGTAAGTTTGTGTACGGTAGTAATTTGCAACATAAAATCATACATTTTGTCACAGAAAGAAAACACAATTTATTCGGACCACCTCAGCTTGTTTTATGATTGGAATAACTACAATTATTGGAGGTTTTCCAAAAGTTTTTATCTAGAATGCAACGGAGAAGGCCGAAGACCTTCCGGCATACATTCGAGATATTATATGAGGGATTGACCGAGAAGCTGGGAATGACTGATAAGGGTACCATCCAAGGAAAATGTTCTCTCGAGCGATACCTCGATGCAACCGATCGACGGTCACGTGGGATTTCGCTAATGCGATACAATGCAGTTCATTGTATCTACGGATATCAACGGTTCAGACACATCATTCCAAAACAGTTATACTCGCTGGATATATCTAATCAAAATATATCGGAAAACAGTATTTTTACCCACGTATTGTCCCTAATATTACTTGCTAACGTTCTTAAAGGTGACATATGGAGGTTTCAGTTAATAGTTAAATTTGAATATGTTATACCTTCAACTTCCTTATACGTTGTTATGATTATTTTTTTGGCATCATTTACAAATAAATATGTTTAAAAACATGACATATATTTTGTATGTATGCATAAGTGATGTATTTCAAAGAATATCACTTACGTTTAGTGTTGGATTACAACGTTGGGAATTTACAATACGTGATGCAATGAACAGAAATTGAAAGAAAAGAAAAAATTTAAACGACAAATGCTCTTATACAATTATGAAACAAACGATGACAATTGCTGGAATAAAATACAAAAATACCGTGTATTCAAAAACAAAAGCACGATTTTGGCTTTTTTTTTTCTATAATTTTTTGTTATGTAAGCCACATTGAGAAGTCTAGTCATCCATGGTTTTAGTGACATCTATTAATAACAACTCCTCGGAAATAAGTCACATTTTTTTTAGAAAGGTGCATGAATGACGTCGGCTTCTTTACATGTAGGCCTTTAAGATCTTATCTACTAATATAATATTCTACATGATGATTGATGATGTCTTATGCATGCATATACCTCATTAATTAGCATAAAAGTATAATAATAATAATATGTGTGTGAGGTTCAGATCTCGGTCTCTTATGAGAGGACACGTCGTAGTTTTCAAAATTCATCTAAGTCTTTTCTTCTTCTCTTTTGCTTTATCGCTCTCATTTTCATCAGATGATTGTCAGATGATACGTCTATATCCAATTCTTAATTATATTTAGGATTGATCGGATCGCTTGTAATTAGCTTGAAAAAAGGAAAACATTGGGGTCTACATATTCCTGTTAGCCACAGTATAATTGGTATATCATATTTTCTGAGACTTTTTGCGTCTATTTATGAAAAGGAAAACAATGACCCCCCTTTTTGGGGGGATCATAATTTGTGAACATATACTGCACAAAATATGTAATGTTTACTTGATATCACCGTGCAGTTAATACATTTGCATACCATTCTAGAATGGCATCAAAGTATACCAAGACATGGTCAGGGAGGTAATACAGTCGGCCGTTATGAATATTTTAAGTATTAATTATTTTGTAAGTTTAATTTCCGGCATTCGACTAGAGTCAGTTTTATCCACATACGAAATCTTCAGTCTACACATTATAGTATACAAAACGCAGACTAAATTCATGTTAAAAAATTTTTTTTTAAACATACAAATTGATTTTTATAAACTTTTTGTCACCATTCTTCTTCCTCCCACTTTCATTCCAGTGCATTTAAGCCTATGGTGTTTGATGCAACTTATCAAGCACTATAAACTTCATTTTTGATTGTAAATGGATGTCAGAAGAGCAAGTACGGTCAATTAGTTGAAACAAATTATTGTTATATTCTTGTTAGATCACCCATTTTATTTTAAAACTAACACTAACATCCCTCTCGATTTGTAACCATCTATACATATAGTTGTGTTATAATAGCGGTTATATATATATATATATATATATATATATATATATATATATATATATATATATATATATATATATATATATATATATATATATATATATATATATATATAGATAGATAGATAGATAGATAGATAGATAGATAGATAGATAGATAGATAGATAGGTCACAGCCTTCTACTTCACATGACAGTACTCTCATATCACGCGGGATGTAATCTGTGAAGTTGCTAACAGGTGTCAATGCAAGAAGATAGTTGTGTGATGAAAAAGACTTTGACCTACATCAGTTACTCAAAATAACAAACCAAAACACACCTTAAACACTTCACAATTATAACACTACAGTTTTGACAAGTGTTAAGTGATTGACAAATTGATTGATACTGTAATTAAATCATCACATACTTGGACGTATGGCATAACACGTGTTAACTCGGTAGTGGTTGGCAAACGCGACTATGCCACTCTTACTGATGTTTATCAAATAATCGACGACGATACATCGGACAAGCTCAATTTGTTCTACGTTGTGTTGTTGGCACAACAGCTCTGATGCATTTGCGCGATTAACAGTGACAGTGTTTCCTTTCATGCAAAACCGATATAAAAACGCAGTATTAAGTGTGTGTTTATAAACGGATATGACATGCGACTGTCCAAGTGCTAGGGATTACTATCAAGGTCATGCTCGTGAACATCGACTGCGTCGAAGTCATTGCCAATGCCATGGATGTGGAATTAGAAAACGAGCACATGGCACCGATGGAATATTTAGATAGTCAATTGTTGCAATGTGAACGAGACCGCCACTAATACGGTAGCCTGCACATCATAATTGTTTTGTGTGTACACTGTTGCAGTGATTTTGCACCGTGATAATGACTGCATACTGTGGCAGCGGTTGACAATGTGACATCGATTGAGACTTGCATACTGCGAAGTCGATTGATACTGTCACGTGTGACCAAATTGTTTTGTTTGTCCAGCCCAATAATAGCTGTACACTGTGGCAGTGATTGTGAACTTTGGCAGTGAACAATACCGCTCTTGTGGTATTATGCTCGTCTGATCAGTTTTCACAACTGAAACGTCCGCATTGCAAAACAAACCAATTGGACATACCTCAATTACATCACGAGTCTTTCCTAGATTTCTTGTTGTTGAACTTCCCATAACAAGTCTTTCATCGACCGTTTGAGTCCGTGTGAAAATCGTTATTCCTTGAAATGTTTTAGATTTTTGCAGTAAAGCGTTATTCTATGAAATGTTTTAGATTTTTGCAGTAAAGCGTTATTCTATGAAATATTTTAGATTTTTGCAGTAAAGCGTTATTCTATGAAATGTTTTAGATTTTTGCAGTAAAGCGTTCGACTGACACCATTTAAAGTGTTACGAGCTTAAGTGATCCCATCTCAGTATTTTCGTCGATTTAAGCCATTTTTCCATTTTATCTCGGATATTTTACGTCTTGGATAACCGAAAATAACCATTATTATTATCCGTATATTATAAATTACGGGCTATAGATATCTCTTGTTGATATCAGATAATTTCAGTTACTTACTACTATCCGTTATAGGCTGCAGGTTGATATCATATTTTTTAAAAATTTAATTTAATACTGTGAATAAATCGACGCTATATTTTCTGTTAAAATCAGATGTTTTTGCAGTTGACCAATATTTGATGTTATCTGGTCGAACTGGTTCCATACACATTTTGGAATTCTTTTGCAGAATTGAAACCGTGCAAGCATTATACTTCAGCAATTGTTTGCGGCGTAAGGTCTGCATGTTTTGTTTTGTTTTCTTTTCTTTTCTTTTTTTCTTTTTTGGGGCACCAGACAGATGCCCCCCCCCACTCCAATAAAAAAAAAATTGAAAAAGTTTTATGTGTGTGTGTTTGCCCCCAATATGCTATTATGTTGTATTTTTTTTTATAAATATTTTCATTTAAATCCCCAATTAATTTTCCCCATCGGGCTTTATATATATATATTTGATAAGGGGTATTTTTTCCATGTCCCTAGTGTATTTTACGTATTTCTTTACTAGGTCGGATTTGGTACCCACATACTAGTATTCTACGTTTTGTTTAATTTGACCATGGCAAGTGGTCTCCTATTATCCTTGTGTTTGCTATTTGTGTTTGGTGCTACTTGTGTGATGCTATATAAAGTATATACTTTGTATTTGTGTAAAGGATAGCCATTTCTAGTTCAAATTTGTAACCAGTTGTCTTATTTCTTTTTATCTTCTCAAAATTGGAAGACAATAAATTTTAGTTTATTTTATTTATAATTAAAATTTAATTTTGAATTTTTTTTTATAAATTGAAGTGTATTATTTAATGATTTAGTGGTTTCTGTTTTTTCCCCTCATGTTTGTTAAAAGGAAATTACTTGATTGCTTGTGCCCAGTTCCGGATGTGTGCTCGGAGTAGCTAGTTGTTTTTCATTTCAGCTTGCACGGTGTGGAACTCAGCTAAGCTCATTGCATTCGGACTGTTTTGTGCCTCCATGAGATGTTCTGAATAGACACATATTCGCGAATACAACCGGGACGAGATTAGTGTACCTGCGCCGCAAATTACTAATGATGTGCCTCACGCACCACATTCATATAGAGCCATACTGATTACACCGTTGAATTATATCTGAAACGATTGTTCTCGTCTTTGCCCAAGAGCTGTTACATGTGCGTCGTTATAGAATAACAGTTGAGTACTTTTTTTGTTGTTCTAGCTAAATCAATGTTGATATAACAACATCGTTGTAAAAATATAACTGGGTGTATTCAGCGGTCTAACGTTTTTACTTTTGGCATTGCAGTCGGCTATCAAGCTTGTTCACGTGTTAATACTACAGCGCCAAGCTGGAGACGAGTTGGCAATTCTACATCTTGCCTGTTTCAACTGTTGATTTCTGTTGGATCTTAACACAATTATATTTCAGCGATGTTTTATACAGTATATAGACCATAGAGTTGTAACATAACCGATATACCAGAGTATATGTGTATCTTTGTCCCCCGACTTCTCTGATCACTTCTAGGTTTTGCGTGACAGCGCCTCGCAATCTGATAACACTTTATAGAATGTACATGTTAGATGTTTTAAGTTCACCAGTTCGATCTTCAAAAAGCACAAGGTTGATCGAGTCGACATCTGCAACAACCCGGTTGGTAAAGTCAATCAAACTAGCTTTCGTGGCAAGCCTGCTTATTTATATACATACCATCGTATGATGTTTGAGTGTACGTTAATGTCAAAAGGTATTTTCTAAACGGTTATGGTTATGCTTACTTCAGTATAAAGTAACTAAGTTTTTGTGGAGTTGGTGGTCGCTCAGTGCATGCAATGATTTAGCAACAAGAGAACCCTCCATCTAAGTTAACAACGGTAGTCTTTAAAACAAACCCACAGCTGTTGTCGTTCACTGCCCAGGGTAAAATAGTAAACAACTTTCATTAGTAGTGCAAGGCCATACGGGTTAAAATAAGAAAGATGATTGGGTGTCACCACGTATGTAACCCAATGCGTTCCAGGTCCTATATGGGTAGAATAAGTTGCTCTACGTCATACATTCTCAATCGTTGTGCTTTGGATGTTTCTTCATCGTTATTTTCAATATCATTTACCATAACGTATTCATATTTCTTTGGATCCAAATGCGACATGTAGCAACTTTATGCCTAAGACATTGTTTTAACTTGGCCAAAACTTGTAAAGGTTGCTTTACAATCTCACTTCAGCCAATCAAAACATAGATTGCGTTGCTTGAATTCATTTAAGTTTAAAAACAAATATATTTGGTAAAATAAAGAGATGGATTCCAAGACAAATTAGAATGTGGAGAACATAACATTTGACAAAGTTTGGGGAAAAAGTAAATGTAAACAGTGAATTTGTGTAAGAAAGAAAATAAAAAAGAGACATACAAATAATACTGTAAAGAATATTTAAAATTGGAAATACAAAAACTGAAAGTTCTATAACGGATACATGAAACAAAATTAGCATAATGATGTAAACTTTAAGATAGTACAATTAGTTAACTAGTATGTTTCAAGCGTTTGGAGAGAAAATTAAATCAGATACGAGATTAAAGATATGAGGACCCCTTTTTGCAGGCTGTCGCTACACTTTACAAACCTGAAGGTGTAAATGAAGACGAGCTTGACATCCGCGATCGTGTACCGATTTTTATTTTTACAAAGTGCTCTGTATTCTTGGACTAAAACATTACATATACATTAAAATACCGTTAATATATCACCGCACTCCGTACCATTGACACCAGAGGCGTAGCTATGATATTTTGCGCCCGGGGACGAACCAGTCCCCCGGACGCCAAGGTACAGGGGCGCCAAAATGAGGCTTACAACGTTACATTATAATGTGCGCCCGGGGACATATGTACCCCCCCCCCCCGTCCCCGCCTAGCTACGTCTCTGATTGACACACTAGCTCAATCGAAACTACATGTACAGCAACATCTTCAGTATTGGATTTTAATTGGAATACCAGTGAAATTCAATTTGTTTTTATCTCCACACAAAATATGAAAGTTCTTTTTAAATTTTCACTTTGTATTATCGGGAAATAAATTGTTTGCTGAATATTACAAAACTTGTTGATTAACCCAACGCAGACAGAGGCGAGATGGCAGTGATCCGTAACGTAGAGCGCTTTAGACCACTCGGCCACTCGGGGCCCCTCAAACTGTTTGTTTTAGATATCAATTTAAATGAATAGCGTAAACCTAGACATGTCACGTCTGGGTCTACATGATTTTCCGTTTGGGGACTTTGACATGCCAGATGTAGCTCTTCATGATCTGTCGTTTGGGGACATTGACATGCCAGGTCTGTGTCTACATGATCTGCAGTTTGGACACTTTGATATATCAGATCTGGGTCTACTTGATCTGCCGTTTGGGACCTTGACATGATCTGGATTTACGTTATCTGCCGTTTGGGGACCTTGATATGTCAAATCTAAGTTTTCATGATCTGTCGTTTGCTGTGCGTTTTAGAAGGTTAAATACAGGTTATTTTGGAAAAATTGGACAGTCTGTAGAAATTCTGTTGAAAATCAAGTTACCGTAACTTAATTTGACACTTCATGCTCTAGTGACCAGTTTGTTTGATTGGTATTTGATACCCGACTATACATCTAAACAGGCCTACACATCTAATCACAAACTAAGTTGCTTTGTAGGTGCGTTAGGTTATTAGAAGAAATGCAAGAAAATTTCAGTTTCGAAATAGTATGTCTTTATGCTTTCTCCGCGGCTTTATCTATCAGTTTATTCATTTTCCGTCCATCCTTCATATATTACAAATCTAACGTTGCTGCATTGGACTATATTGGACATAAAACTGATTCAGTGAAGCTGGTTCGACCATACATGACTAGGTGGCGTCATAGTCTTAGTTCGCCAAGGGCGTCCAAAACCGAATGTCCGACACTGATTAGTTTGTATTTTACGGCACATCAACAGATTAAGGGTCATATGGTGCAGCGGCATCTGGATTAAAGTGGTTCGCCTGGAGACACAATGTGCCCGGGCGATCCGAACTGTACTAACCTAACCCACTGAACCACCGTGAATTACTTAACAGACAGCTAGAGTTGTTTACATAATGCAGTGCAGTGGTAACGTGTTTGCTTGTCATCTCTGGAGTTTGAGATAGATACGGGCTTCGAAATGTACAAGGATAATTGGTATCTCATCATTGGTCTAGATTCCTTTGAAATCTCCGGTTTCCGCTTCCATAATAATACCTTAAGATCTTAACCGTATTTTATATGTTACTGGTACTTAAGTCGACGTAAACAAGTGAAATTGAAACTTTGACTGGTTTTCTATGGACTTAATTATAATGTCCATTCGCGTGTTCTTGAAGAACATCAATCAATTCCATCCGTGCGGTTTATGATGCTTTATATATCTTGTGATAAGAGCTAGAGATGTTGATCCGTACTAGTCTACATATTTTAATAAAACTTGTACAGGAGATGGGGAGGTGTGTTCGGGTGTAGGTAGGGGTGAAGTGCGGTGGGTTTGTTGGGGGTGAAGGCAGAATGATAAACCGACTAGCGCATTAACCTAGAGGTTTTCTGCATATTTCTAGTTTTCTATGTAAGCAAATTTAACAGAGTACATGAGTACGTTAATTACCAACAAGAGGAAACAGCGTGGGAGGATCCTCAAATTCCAGGTCCAAATGGTTTCGCATTACATCACCCCAGTTAATTGGCTGTTTCGAGTTTTACCATTAAGCATCTACGATGGGCTATCTTTTACTACCTGAATGCAGCTATGTTTGTACTAACCACTGAAATGGAAAGTACTAGCCGATTACTAATACTATAATAGCACTGCGTCAGAAAAAAGCGTCTATCTTTCTAAACGAGGGCTTTACACTTTATTTTCTATCACATTACGATGTTGTGTTGTTATGACATTGTATAAAAATACACTTAATAGTTAATGAAAGAGAAAACCAACTCGAAAAGATTTTGTTTAAATCTCATCGAATGTTCGTTTTTGTGTGTGTGAACAGTACATAACGTATCCTTTCAGATTAGTCCCGGAAGGTCCTACAATCTTTGTAAACCTGGCTTGGTGTTCTTGCCCACCCACCCCTACAAACAACAACAAATTTAGAACCGAGAGATACGATCAGCCATAGATGAACGTCCACTCACAATTCCAATTCTCTCCATCCATCCATCGACCCATCCATTGATATGCAATTATGTTGTAAAAATTAAAACCTTTGCAATCAACCAGAAATCAAAACAATCTAATTATATGGCAAATTCTCAAAGCAGTACCAAATCTCTGTCTCTGAAATACTCAGGGTTCGTATACAAACTCGCAGTACAATCTACGGTGATCACGCTTTCACACACACACACACACACACACACACACACACACACACACACACACACACACACACATATATATGGAATTCCATAGTTGTCTTAAGATGACAATTGTTATTATATGATGTGGAAACCTCTATTTTTTATGTGCTTTTGTACTCATATGATGTGTGAACTTCTTTGACTATCATTTTTCACTGCAAACCAATGAAATACCATGCCACGAATTGATGGCGAGGAGAGACGTAGTGGACGGGTTTACTTTGCATTGAGGCGAAGCACGATCATACTCGTACACACCGCGTTGGATTTACTTTGCATTTATGATTGATCAGTCATAAGTCATATCAAATGTGTTAGGTTTTTCTTCGTATACGAGATGAAACACGATCACAGTCATGCTGTGTTGGATTTAACTTTGTGTATGTTATGAAACACGATCACAATCATACTGTGTTGGATTTAACTTTGTGTATGGGATGAAACACTATCACAGTTATACATACTGCGTTGGATTTTACTTGTGTCTTAGATAAAACACAATAACAGTCATACATATTGCACTGTTTTATATTTTACTTCGTGTATGGGATGCAATACCATACAATCACATACATACTGTGATGGATTTTACCTTGTGTCTGGGATGCAATACAATCACAGTCACACTTACTGTGTTTGATTTTACTTTGTGTATATGATGAAACACGATCACAGTCATACTTACTGTGTTTGATTTTACTTTTTGTATATGATGAAACACGATCACAGTCATACTTACTATGTTTGATTTTCCTTTTTGTATATGATGAAACACGATCACATCCATACTCTGTTGGATGTTCCTTTGTGTATGGTATGAAATACGATCATAGTCATACATACTGTGTTTGATTTTACTTTGTGTATGGGATGAAATACGAGCACATTCATACTTACTGTGTTTGATTTAACTTTGTGTATATGATGAAATGCGATCACAGTCATACTTACTTTGTTTGATTTTACAGACTTCACCAATTCGCTATAAAATTGAACAGTCTAAAAATTAAAAGTTAGATTTTGTATGCCTTTCTGATATTACTTGAACGTAGATAAATTTAACTATATTTGGATGCCTATAGTGGTATTTAGTTATTTACATGCGTCTACATACCATATGACAGCAATGTTCTAATACAAAATTGCATTTGCCCTCTAACACAATAAAAACAGAAACATCTTCTATTTGTATATGAGATTGTTTGTGGCTTAACCCATCAACACGTTTGCAAGTGAAGTCAATTAGATGATGGTCACATTTATTAGTGAGACTGAAACATTCCTAATGGTAATAAAATTGTGTGTGCATGTGTGTGATTTGGATTGTTAGCGTAGCTTTAACAATTTTTCCGTCATATCGCTACGATGTCTGTAGTGTGGCAGTTTATAGTGATGTCTGGCACTGGGGCATCATGTCATAGACATTTAGCATGATGCATCACCCAGTCACATTATCCTGACACCAGGCCGATCAGTCCTAACTCTAACCTCTTAATGCTGAGCGCCAAGCGAGGCATCGTTAGTACAGTTATTATATCTTTGGTATGACTAGGTCAGGGATCGAACCCACGACCTCCCGCATCAGAGGCGGACGCTTTTCCACTAGGCCAGGTAATACAAGTAAAATATTCTTTATATAAAGCTTATAGCTGCAAGATAAATGTTCAATATAATCTACTATAACCTTACTATGCTATGCGATTAAGGTGTATAAGTTGAATTCTAAATAAAATTATCTTTCAAGCGTTACTTTATTACTTCTAGGAGCATGTTATCATTGCCTGTACCTTACCATAACTAATCGTATTTACTCGCTTAAAAGACAAACAACTGTAAATTGTACAGACCCGGAACTGCTGTTGCATAATGCGCCCGCAGACTTGATTATGTGCAGCTTGCTAAGAGCAATCTTTAGAACAAACATCATAGACAATAATATGTTGGCACATTATGCTATGGCAGATCAGAAGTTTTTTTGCTAGCAATTTGATTCTCTTATAAGCGAGTAACGTCAAGTATAACATTTCTTTCATTTTAACTTCCCATGAAATTTTGTTTGCGTTTAACACAAATTCTGCTTATTAAACGTCATAAACAGTTTTGTGCATATTTCCTACTGCAAGAATTCACAACTTTTTAAAACCAATATTTACTAACTGTAAGGAGCAGAGTGGTCCAAATTACTCACCATTACGGATCACTGCCATCTCACCTGTCTGCCTGGGTTTAAGTCTTGGGTTTGGCCAATGTGGTTATGTGAAAAAGCTTGCCAGTAACTTCTCGTGGGTCGGTTGTTCTTTCTGGGTTTTTCCCGAGGTCTTCCTTCATTATTGATACTGACAGCCATGTATAGCCTATATTGTGCTGAAAAATGGCGTTAAACCCTACCATAGCAACAACAACTAACTAACTGTAAAGAGTCTAAGTATTCCACGAGAATCTCTCCCCAAATTCACCAATGTCATTCAATTTGACTATTTTCAGCCAGCATTATTTTTTAAACCTGTAAACATACTCTTTTAAACATATTACCTTGTATATAAATCTGCACATTTCTGCATAATGTTAAAGAACTGATTATTGTTGTTATTGTAGGGTTTAACGCCATTTGTCAGCACAAGATAGATTATACATGGCGACCGGGCCGAACAACACTTTTTAACTTTATAAAATATTCTTTTTTGTTTGAACAGGGACCAGAAGATGTCAGGGTGTTTCTTACCCCAGGGCCCGTGATCGCTAACTACGGCCATGCGCGCACCCACCCACCCACACACGTAACTATGTCAAGATAACATATTTCTTTTCATCCAATTTAGTAAAATGTAATCAACGATGATTAAATATTAACACTTTAT
The DNA here is from genome assembly GCA_030141615.1 of Unio pictorum. Taxonomy (NCBI): domain Eukaryota; kingdom Metazoa; phylum Mollusca; class Bivalvia; order Unionida; family Unionidae; genus Unio; species Unio pictorum. Next base: position 1,546,327 of record JARLTB010000062.1, on the reverse strand, counting down.
ATTACGCATTAATTAGTGTTAGTTTATAAATTGTAATCACGCGATCGCTTGATAACGCATATAAAAAGCACGCGTCATTGTTGTAAACATAATAATCAAACTTAAAATTGCTGGAGAATTTTAATAGACAGTTATTTAGATTTTGAAGTCAAAGGTCAAGGTAATACCGCACGTGTGTCCCTGCTGACCCAAAATAGTTAATACCGGTAGTCAAACCTATGTCGAGGGATCACTTTCTGCTGTGTGAAAAGTGTCATGACATAAATGATTACTTATTAGAAGTTTTTTTCTACAGCAAAGTGCTTTACTGGACCTTGCAAATATAGTTATTTGATAAATATTTATGAAAACAGAAGAGACCCAGATCCACTCTTGCATTACGCGCTGGTATATAAAAGAAATAACCGAGAACTCGATCTACCGCTGCATTATGTCACGGCAGGTCAGAATTTACGTTGTTTGCAGTTGGAGTCAACTTGTAAGCGAATATATGAAGTATGTAAAACATAATTTAAAATTTTTTAAAACTATTTTTTTAACATTAAGGCTCTAACTTAGGAAACTTTCCACGAATGTTATTTTATTTTACGTGAGGTTTGCCCAGATTTGGGATTTTATAAAATTATATATTAAAAACAGGCCGAAGCAAATATAACTTTGTTCGATAAAGCTTTTATGTGTGTTGCCATCGCTACAGATTGCATTTTGCTTTTCACCAGTTCGGATATTTTGAAATTAGAAATACTCGGCATAATATTCAACCAAGGAAAACTAATTGTAAAAATATGTTAAAATAAAACGGAGATATTAAAATACTACGACCATATGTACTCGCACACACGTCAAATTCAACTGCAAAACTGTACTGACCTAGATCTGCAGTCGCTTAGTGCACTAGCTTAACAAAAAAAAAATAATAATAAAAAAATAAAATAAATAAAATAAAAAATAAACAACGATCCAGAATGGCCGGCACCTAATGCGCCGAGAGATCTGCGTCAGTACAGTTTGCCGTTGGGCTCGACTTATAAGCAAGTAAATACACTAGTTATCCGCTGATAAGGATGTGACTAAAGATGTGACAATTATAAGACATTACATTTATGTTCATACGCATTTTTTAAAAAAAATTAGACAAAACACAATGGCAAGAACAAATATGAACTTTATAGACGATTCCGGGCATTAGCGAGTGTGCTCTTATTTTTTAAAACGTGCTCGTTTTTAGAAACATATATTCAGTCAGAAATTATCTTTAGGTGCACATCTAATGGGTACAGCGGTGGTGAGCTGTGGATGTTTTCTAATTAAACGGAGTGAAATTCGTACGGTATAAACCGCATGAGTCACGAGCAGTCTGCGCTGTGGGCAGAATGAAGGTATGTGATGATTTAATAGTTTATTTATTGATGATGATGATATAATGACTTATGTATGAAGGCATTCAAATACCACATCGTGACAAGGAAAGAAAAAGAGAAAGATAAATAAGGAAATAAATGTGTGTGTGTGTGTGTGTGTGTGTGTGTGTGAGAGAGAGAGAGAGAGAGAGAGAGAGAGAGAGAGAGAGAGAGAGATGCTTTCGAGACATGAATATAGTAAATCTTGCGGTAATTTGTTTTAAATTGTATAAATAATAATAATAATAATAATAATAATAATAATAATAATAATAATAATAAATTTCGTACGCTCTTCTCTGTTGTACCGTATACAAGGCACGCTGGTTAATCAGGATAGTTAATTCAACGTTCATATCGCCCGCATATAAACACATAACTACTTCTTTCTTATCATTTAACTCTTTGCGAAATTTAAACGTGGCTAGGTCTTCTTTGTCATGATTTCTACCTTCTTTATATGGTCATTTTATTCAAAAAATGCAATTTGTTGTTGTAAAATTCAATATTTCGTATTAGAATAGCCAAAATATTAACATACAAAACGCAAGTGAGGGGTAGATAGACCGGTTTATTAAATAAAAATCATGCGCGATTAAGTGCGTCCAAACTGGCATAGTCTGTGTAAGATTATTTCGGACAAATATGGAACAAAAGTAAGCATCTGGAAGACACAGCCAAATGGGTTCTCCATCAGTATAACTTCTTTTTATTTCCGTCCCATGTTATGCAATCCTTTCTAATTTTATGCTGAAACATAATTAAGAAAAACGCAGGATTATTAAGTTATTTCATCCGTCTAATTATGTTTTAAATCTAACACCCCTTTTCATGTCGAGCGGCTACAAGCGCCGTATTTTATACTAGCTTTAGCATAATGTTCTTTATTATATGTCACAAAAATCGCAATGAAAGGAATACCCATAAGCTTATGTATATTTTTTACATGTCAAATTTACATTTCAACTAATTTATCACAATAAAGACAAGCTTGAGTAATTTCATTATCAGACTTCAAAGGTGCCTTCTACTTTATCTGTCAACATCAACAATGGCGTTCACCCTTTCAAGACCGCTAATATTATTCTGTTATTAGTTAAAGAAAAGGAAATCACGCATATATAAATACACAAAAACATGTGCCCGTGCACAAAGATAAAAAAAAAATGGAGGGTAAAGGGTATATTTTGGTGTCTTATTTCTATCAGAACATGAGTACATCCAACAATAGAAATTTAGTGTTCAGTAAGTGATACTCTTTTTGATAATGTGCGCGTTTATCTGTGTGACTATATATTGAAGTTATGCGATATATTTATAGTGCATACTAATTTTTTTCAAGAGTATTTAAGAACACACACACACACACACACACACACACACACGGATTCCATATATTAACACTTTCAACGAGGAATTTAATTTTTACAGTTTCGGCCATGTTCAATGCAAAGACAAACATTACAGTTTGGCAGCTGACCGACTTAGTTCGAACACAGTAAGGACATACATATTTCAGTTCAAAAGGCAGACCAGTCCTAATACTAACCTCTAAATGCTGAGCGCCGAGCGAGGCAGCTGTTAGTACCATTTTTAAAAAAAAGTTTTTGATATGACTCGGCCGTGGATCGAACCCTCGACATCCCGTATCCGCTCTAACCACTAGACCATCGGTCGTGTGCAACAGGTTAAACGTGCAGACGCGGCACAATATACTTATTATGTGTGAAGAGGGAAGAGTTTAAAAGCTTATGTTCAGAGGCACCAAGCGGCGCAGGAAACAAAGAACCAGAGTTGTACTCCCTTGTACACTTTGCCGAATTCAGACCAGATAGGGCTATTAATTGTCATTTTGAGTTCTTGATGAAATGTTAAAAGTTGTAATCGTAAAGTGGCTTTGGAGGGTCAGGATGAAAACTGGTGTAATTGGTCCCTGGTGTTTACTTCTCCTGATGATGGTTTCAGGTGGCATTTCTTAACTTCCATCCTCTGTGTTTCATCGCTAGCGTTGCTGTTCGTATGTCAACTCGCAGCCAATGCTTCCTGGTCTTTGGTAAAAGACGGTGGTGGCGACGAATTTGCAAATGAATTGGATTCGGTTATGCGAACATGTGCGACTATTTTTAGTGTACAACGCGCACTTTTTAATTAATGTCGTTCTGACGCCATGTTAAATCTTGCAGCAACTGCAGCAACTAGGTAGCTGCAATGAAATTATGAATTAAAACGCAAGAATTATACGGTGTAAACCGAATTCTGCGTAGTTATTTAAGTCAGGTTTTCCCTATCACGCTAATTATGCAGTAAACACATACTTTCATTGTAATAAATTAATCTTTTTGCATTATACCTGTTTCATTTAAATTTAGAATTGATTGTCCAAGATGTACCCAATAATTAGTAGTATGTGTTGGCTTTTGTCCATGATTATATGCTATGCATGTTTAATTTACATTATGTGATCGACTTTTTCCATAATTGATGGTAGAAGTTTGGGCCAACCCATCTAACGTATTTTTAAAAAAAAATTAACAACATATTAAATAACTATTTTTTATCATTGATTATAAATTACATTTTGAGATTATTATTTGTGGGTAAACATGTTTACTTATTTTGAGGTCTAGACACAGCCTTGATTTTGACACTATAAGATTCCAGAAACGCATTTTTATTTTATAGTTCGAAGGACATTTCCAATAAGATGACATATATCATGGCCCTCTAATTGTTTCATAGGTTTTTATATTAGTGTTGTTAATATTATAATTATTCATTCCATTTTTAACATAAAAAGTGGGATTAGCCTTTTAGTTGTGTTCGGTTTTGGTTTGAAATCTTTATTCAAAATGTTTGCTTGAGCGGCAGCGTGCTTGATTTTACTCTCGGACTAAGTCACTTTTTTATATCTTTGTCAGTTCATTTAGAGATATTTTTGATTATATTATTGTGATACATTAAGTCAGTTAGCACATCAACACCATCATGTTAATGGTACATAATGCTTCCCATTTAAGATTGGAGTTCATTCGGAGCAACACTGGAGTTCATTCGAATACTCTATGCTTTTGAACTTGTGATAGGGGATCTAATCCACAGTACTGTAAGTTCTGTTTAAATTTTTACTTTGTATTGTAGGGAAATTGTAACGCGGGCGCTGCGGGTGATCAAAGTGTTATTAGGACAATATTGCACAAGGCCTGGTCAGAGGTATTGCGCAACTTGGAAACAACACTTGAAGACCGCCTCCCACTAATTGGCGTTATCTAGAAGATGATCGCTACGGTGTAATCTGCCCGGTCAGTGAATACAGTAATCTGAGATGGTACTTTGAACAAGACAATACACGAGCCCCCGTAAAGATAAAATATGAATTTAATTAAAAATACAATTAAGAAAAGAATGACACTGTGAATTACACTTTCTCTCTTTCTGAATACACTTAGTTCAGAAAAAAATACAAATGCCGAAGCTTTAAAATACTGGATACATTCATAAGAATTCAAACATTAATGAAAATAAATGAAGTTAGCCATTAATACTGAGAGCAAATTTCATCAAGGAATCGAATGTTCATTTAACATTGGACTGTTGAGTGATTCAACATGACCTTTTCCGTCGACTGGTTTTTCTTTCTTTTCCCTGCGTGCGTCCGTCTCCAGCTTGCCCTTTGATTGAACTTGTTCCACACTCTGACTTCTTATTTCTTTCCTTTTGACTTCTCGCTGATTCTCACTCTTGCCCGAAATAAACTATTGCCTTTGACTTCTCGCTGATTCTCACTCTTGCCAAAGTAAACTATTTTTCCTTGCAAAAGAAAAGGGTAAAACGCCCTAAGTATCTCGCTACTTTCAGAGTTGCGATTGTTCGTCCGTCTTCATGTTCGAACAATCAGATCTTACTATCAGTGTTATCATTCATACGGCTAACAAATTCTATATATGTTTTCAGATCAATAAAGCTATACTGCTAATTATCGACATCAGAATTCGGGAAAGTCATATTCCCGTAAATCATTACGTAAAGTGAGGCAATATAACATAACATACAATCCATATTTACTAATATGATAAATTCAAATTAATGTAACCTTTCCAATCATAAATGTACACGGCGGGTTTTCTACCTCACTCATTTGCCTAACTAAGTAATAAGGTATAAAATGCTAATTCAGAATTCAAAATACATTATTAAATCACTATAAACCGACTATCCATACAAAATATGAACACATCATGCATCTGTAACAAAGAAACATCTCAAAGTACGTTATTAAATCAATATAATACTGAACTATTTGTAGCGTAGTATCGATACATTATGCATCTGAGACAAAGATAAACAGCATATACATTACATCATAATAAAGGTGAATTTGAGTTAGATACCTTGTGTTTCTGGCGTCTTACAATCGTTCCACATTCAGTTCCCTGGAACCACAATTAATTTACGAACGTCTTTCTTTCAAAGACGTACGGAGTCTTCTCCTGGGTTGGAATCAATTATTCTGACCGTCTCTTGCAGAGGCCTTCCTAGACTGACTAACATCGTTTGATACGAACTATATATTTCCCGATTCTGGAGTCTGACACACACCCTTTTCCCATGCATTTGCCCAATCGGAATAAATGCTATTCTTACTGACCTTATGGAAACCGTCTATCCAGATGCCAAAAATGCCACTTAGGATCGAAATATCCCTTATCGTTTGTCTTAATCATTTTTGAAAGCTCTACGTGAGTAATCCCATAATTTTACGTGTCAAACACTCAGTCCGTTTTCACTTTAATTATTGTACCATGCCTGACCAAGTTAAACTAACATTCTTTCCGTTCCAAACTCTGCCCCAAGACAGTTGATTGTTGGCTAGCCTACGAATTAATTACTGGATGTCACCGACGAAAAATTTGGCACTTGACAGTATTGTAGGGAAATATATGTTTTGAAGTTTACTACGCTTGTGGTTTTTGTTCTTTTGTGATACTTAGTTTAACACCATATATTTGTAACAGAAAATAAATATTAAAAGTATAACAGTCAAATATTTAGTGATCTTGTTATTTCAAGTTACTTATTTTATTTTAGACAGCGGCTCGTAAGAGTTAAACTTTTATGTGCTTAAAGTTGTAATGGAAAGGTGGATTTCGGGAACCAAATGGAAAACTCCAAACAGTCGACCTTTTCGGAGTAGATGGTCCCTGGTGATTACTACTCGTTGGGTCGATTGCATGTAGCACTCTCTTAAACTCTGTCATCATCGTTTTCATCGCCAGCATTGCTACTTCAACTCCTCAGTCATTGAACCATCTTCAGAGCTAGTTGGTATCCAGTGATTCTTATGACTGAAGTTCAGACGTCATCTTTAGCCCCCCTGTATCGCTGCTGCAATTCCCAGGCTCCAACAGCGGAGTAGATTGATCGTTAATTGCGAATACTTATTCAGGGGTCACCTAAAACATTTACCTCCCCTACCATCTGAAACAGTTCGGTTTGATATTTTGCTCCCTCGATGTTCTCTCCTTGACGGCTTGAGGCAGATGATACGAATTAATGGATACCCAGCGAATGACGGCCGAATGTCTAATATTGAATTTAGTTCGTGTTCAGCCTATCGACCATGTATTATATTAAAAACGCGTGCACAGTTTACATTTAAATTACTATCTGCTTGAGGACATGTTAAGAAAGGACATGTCCTGCAGCTCTAAACGACACCCGAACCATGAATTGAAATGCAGCATTTACACTGTCTTAATCACATCGTGTACAGTTATCAAATACAGATTTTCATATGTTAATGATGTGATTTAATTATAGACTTTTTCTGGTTTTGGCAAGGTTCAATTGGTTAATAAATGAACACGCAGCATACTATTGAACTAGTCAAGTCTGTTCGAGGTCAAGTTAGGAAAGACAAAAGATTAGTAATTCCATGCGGCACCCGAATCATGAACTAAAACGCCAATTATACTTTCTCAATCAAATTCTGTGATAAATACATATTTTAACTTTATTAATTGACCTATCGCCACTTGTCAATCATGCTGATCAATTAATCAATCAGTGAACGAAATTAAACACACCTCCAGGCATTGGTTTCGTTCGCCATTTTCCTCTGACAAGGTGTTTGTGGTAGTAATGAATTGATTATAACAAGTATGTACAAAATTTGCAATGAATTGTTGATTTCTCCATCGAAATATGTATATCATATTATTTTTTATGTCATATCATAACCTTCTTTTCATTTCTTGCTATGAGAAGGAATTACTTATACGTTAAGGAATGTCCATGCCCATGGGGAGAGAGAGAGAGAGAGAGAGAGAGAGAGAGAGAGAGAGAGAGAGAGAGAGAGAAGAGCTCAGGCTTTATTAAAAGAAGGCGTCACTTATAATGGTGTAGATACGGCTACATCTTGAGGAATTCGACAATGCGAGAAGTCCAGAGATGCTGTAACGATACAAGTCTCTGAGTTCCGACGAAACGGGCTCATTTTATTGAAATATGCAACATATAAAGTGTGACGGGGTAAATTTCTGTCGATCTATCTTGAACCCATTAGATCAGACCAGAGAACCATTCATTAGATTTCTAGAGAATGGACGCGAATCAATCGTCACACTGTCATGCTCGGAATGTCTTTTCGAGGGGAGAACTCTGTTCTGAAATTAAACATTTGTTAGCATTTGTTTATGCAGGAGTCAAACAGACTATTAGGAACACGGTAAACTTCGAATTCATGGTGAAACTGTCACGAATTGAGAATTTCCCGTGATCAGTAGTCAACATAGGAGGTCAGACTGACCCAAGGTTTGGTGCTTCTAAAAAGGCGGATAATGTGCATAATTATGACTGACCACACTAAATGGAGGGGCGTGTTTCCCACACTGAAATACCTAGTTTAATATCGTACATCGAAAATTTAAATCAGTCTAAGCTGCTCTAGACAAAGGAGGACTTCAGTCTTTGACTCAAAGGACAGAATATGCAAGAAATTCTCCTCGTGATAACCGTTGACCAAGGGGCCGGATGCCTGGGAAGAATTGGTGTGTAATCGACACATCTTATGGTATTTTGCGTCAATTTCATGAAATTTGTTTATGCCAATATAATGTTTTGCTTCAGTTGTCTGATAAAATGTGCATGAATTTAGTTGTTTAAATTCGTAGATCAATTTTTCCTGATATCATTATAACTGCTGTTTTTTATATTTCTTTTATAGAAGTGTGACGAATTGTTCAATTTATGGGGTATTCTAATATTTCATGTATTACTTCAGTTATATGAGTTACGAGAATCTATTTCAATTCACCCATCTTAAATGATTTCATGTATGATAGACTATAATTGTGTATTCGCTGAAATAGCGTAATTAGGGAATTATGGCTGTTTTGGGTCTGCCATGCTTGGCCCGGTTAAATATCCTTTGACATCTGTTTGAATGCCGATAGTGAAATCTGATAACGAGGGAGGGAGAAATGATTCACTTAAGGAAAACTTAAGCTAGCTCTCTGTTTCTCTTTACAGGGGGAAAATAGCTCTTCACACGCAGTGAGGAGTCTGCAGAGATATATTTGGGATATCTTCAGATGCATTGAGAACTCTACATATCGACCTGTCCGCTCAAAGAAGGGAGGCGAAACCGCGAGAAAGTCGGAGAGAAAGGAAAACGGGAGGAAAATAGGAATGAAAGGACGAATTGGAGGGAACCATCTCTAAGCAGGTGATGCAATCTCACACGGCAACGATTTCGACTGTTCACTCGATCGTATGATGAGAAAAAAATCCTATCTGTAAACAGATTGGGTATATTTTTAAAAAATTCTTATCTAAATGTAATTGTGTCGTAAAGGGTTCGAAGACAGATTTATTCTAAAAGAAGTGTATCTTTCTAATGAACTGTATTGTTTTTCCATTGTTTGTAATTTATTAAATTTTGATTCTTTTGTATACGGAAGTGGGGTGGGTGGGTGAGTCATTCGGTTCTATATATTTGCTCAGATTCCTACTTATTCTACCTGTAAGTTTACTCGAACCGGGCGAATTATATCGAGGGCGGTCATCTCCTAGAAACCTAGTACCGAAATAGGTGGAAAATATAATAAAATTATATACACCACCCTTTAACATGAAGTTAAATTCAATCTGCATAAAGTTAAATTGTAGATATATGATATACATATAACACTACGATATTCTACCACTTGCTAACATCATATATTTGTATAATTTCTGCCCGTTATATACTAATAAAGATAATTAAATATCGAATAAATTCACGATAGCTAAAAAATCTAAATTTCAATATTTCAGACTAATACTTCAATCATTTAGTAGAAATATGTTTTACTGAATTTAATCTAAAATGCCAACATATTAAACTGTTATTATTTAAAGAGTATTATATTTCTGAATTAAATGTTACTGAGTATGAAGTTTGTAGTGAACGTCGTAGTTTACTATAATATAGAATATAAGTACAATTAAGTTCTACAATAATTACACTTTCCAAAACATTATATTAAAGAACAGTAGAGAAATATTAAAATAATCTAATGTTGCAAATGTACCGATGTTAGATTAACATCTTTACACTAAAAATTCCTGTACTGTATAGAAAACTGTACGCAGACGGTATCTTACCTGTAACGATACAAGTCTCCTTTGAGTTCCTACCAAACGGACTTGTTCGTTCCAGTATCACGGCTTTTTATACACAGTCTTTTAGGACGTGGCCAAATATGGTCATACGCTCAGCTCTTGTGTTTCGCCAGAATCTCAAAGTGAGGCTTTATCGTATTTGCAGACTACCGATTGGGTATAAGTACGTCATTAGACAATCAATTTGCTACATCAACCGTCTTACACATTCACGAGGTATCTCTAGCATTTTTTATTCTGTAACCTCCATAATTTAAGGAGTGTACTTTTGCTGACCCTAGGATCCAAGACAAATGTATAGTGCAATAGTGTTTTGCCTTAGTCGATAAGGGTCTCATCTTTATCATAATAGTATATAGTTAATCTCAATATATATTAGTAGAAAATTACTTTCGATATAAGTTAATAAAAAAGTACTTGAAATACAATTCTGAGAAAATTATTACGTTTTAAAAAGATTCTGTCCTAATAATTACGTTACGAGTTTATAACTGTGGAAGTGCATGTCGATGTGGTTGTCATAGTCACCGCAATATATGTTACATTTTTTTTTACACCACATTGTTTTAGGCACTTAGAGTGGTTTTTGTTCTCGAGCTAAAGATTTCAAGACATTATAATAAGTGTCTGTACCGTTTCCGTTTCTGACAGGCTTGTGATTTTTGTTGCAAGACATTGATCCTTCTAAAGCTGTTAGGATTCGGTAACGAGCGCGGTAGCAGCTGCTCGTACCCATGGCGTAGGTCCATCCACCAATTATAAGGGACGAAGGTTTTTCGTCCTTCCATACATTATATATAATTTATTGCTTTCTACAATTTATTTCATTCAAACTTGATTTGTATTTTTTTAAAGCTGATTTCATAACACTAAATACCTGAAAACCATGTATCGCTCCTAACATGCGAGCGACTACTTCGGTCAACAACAGGGCCATCAAAATCAGAAGATATTCTCATTCAACAAGCAATGTCTTTTCTGTGACTACATTTGTCTTTTTCACTATGTTTGATAATGATTCAATCTATGTTACAATATTGTCCTTAAAGTTGTTTTTGTGCCTGAGTGAATGAAACAACTTCTTTCACCCCGTTCAAACAATATTCACATTATAAATCTTTGGATTCCTTGGAAGCATTTGAATGATTTGTTTTTACATTGGCGCGTAGCTTGGTTAACATCATGATCCCATTCAAATGTTTAGCTAAAAGGAGGGTTATTTCACCTTGTTAGGAGCCTATTGGGCATCGCGCCCCGACCTTTTAATTTTCAGAATGAAATGTTGCGAAAACAGCTTATGCCTGACGAAAAATAATTCATATTTGAGGAGAGATACAAGTTACATCCGTTAATATTAAGATCACGGAACATTGTATCTTTAAAAATAATACGTAAAGACAGGTACAGTTTAGGTTATGTTCCATTAACAGTAGTCACATATGGCTTCTTTTTATTTATTTTTATTCCTATTTATCGAGGCCTCTCACATACGTCGACTGTCTATTGACCTCGGCGAATTGAGCAACTGGTTAATTAAGATATTTTTGAAAGTGTACACAGCTATTTCGGAGTCTTTTATATAATTTGGCCAAAACAAAATAATCAGTCGTCTGCTTCAATGCCATCAGCGAGATGTCGGTTAATAGTAAAACCAACATTTCTTTCTGATGCACAAAACAATATACGATAACCAATTTTATTTTAAGAGTGAGTCAGTAATGGGTGGACATAGGCCAGTATAATCTTTCCATGGGTTACATAATTAACAGGCCTGACTCTTTGTGTGTCTTTCTTGTATAGGTGGACATGTACATGACCGTTTGAACATGGTCAAAGAAGAATTATCTCTCATGTCTGAGACCAACACCATGAACTCTGATAGCAAGATGGTTAAAAGAGTGCAGTATGTGGAAGAATAAGATACATATTTCATATAGGTATATATATATATATATATATATATATATATATATATATATATATATATATATATATATATATATATATATATATATATATATATATATAAAGCCATTCGACCAAGTTTACAGTACAAGGTGATGCTATCTTGAACTTTACAAAATCAAAATGCAAAACAGGTATAGAATATATAGAGAACAGCGATTTTAAACCTTATAAAGCGACTTCTTGTATAAAGAATTAGCCATAGGAATTGTTAAATTTGAGAAAAATTGGAAATCACGTGTACGTTTGAAAGGATTGAAGAAACATTGCAAATTTCTGGAATAAAAATAGGTGATCGTGTTGAGTTGCTGCTAACCCCTAAAACATTTAACAGGATTCAAATGCTGCTACTACTACTACTACTATTACTACTACTACTACGAATACAGACATTTAGTACAGATAGTGAAACAAACTAGACACAAGTGAAGTACAGCAGACCAGTATTGAAAATATTTAGGAAAACACAAGTGGCATCAACCGAAATGAAATTGCGAATGGCGCTGATGCGTCTCAGCGTTCATGACATGTTGCTATAATGAGATAATATTGTCGAGAATGTCATCTATGTTTTCCACTGACTGTGTGAATTTAATGTTGATGATGCTAATACTTATTGTTTGAGGTAAAGGATGTGAAAAGGAGAGCCTTTGCGGTGTGATCAGGATGGCTTCAGTTTTATCGTCATGCCATTTAATCCATGACTTCACCTCTACGTGTCTTGGATGGTAGCCTCAATTTCATTTGTGTACCTAGATTTGTATACTTGAGTGTCGTAAGTGTGCAGTTGGTGCGACACCAGATGAACGGATAGAATGCAGATATAAATTGTGAGCAGCTGAGTTTATAGAATTCAAAGCATGGGGCCAAGACAGAGCTATGTGGAACAACTAAAACAGGGTTCCACTAGGCTGATATTTCCATTCACGGAAAAACTTATGTCCTCTGGACTAAGAAAGATTTAATCCATAATAAGGTTGCATCGTAAATACAAAATACATGTTGGAGACAGTGAGTACTATATATTGGTGTTTTGTGTAAAATTGTGTCAAATGCCGCAGACAAGTCAAAGAGGGTAGGGACTCTAATATTTCCACTATCCAAAGCAGAGAAAAAGTCGTGAACCCCTCTCAGCAGGGCGATTTCAGTATTAGGATTATATGCGGACTGTACGTTGCTGTTAGGAATATTTGAATTCAGATGAGATACAAGTTAGAACAACTTCTATGATTTTTTGTCATGAATGGAAGATTATGGTCAAGTGTTGGTTTCTTCAATAGAGGTTTTACGATGGCAATTTTGAAAAATGGGAGAGAAGTATTGATAAGCCAGTTAGTGAAGTCAATATCGAATATAAGCAATCAAGAAGCAGTAATGTCGGAATAGTTTTGAGTTCATATGACTTTGAGGCGCTTTTCATCGCGCTTGTATGTACCAATTCCGTAGAGACAAATTTAAATACTGTTCAAGGTTGCCGTTGATATGCTGTATCACAACTGTAAGGTGAAGACGAATCAATTGAAATTGTGTTGTCAAGCTTATCTGTAATGAATTGTACTTTGTCACAGAATATATTTTCAAACAGGTCTGGAATTTATACCGTAGAAAATGGTGTTGGAACTTGGAAGTTCCTTGTCATTAGCTTGATCAAAATCTCAAACAGATCTTTGCAACTGGAACTTTCAGTGATCTTAGTAGTGTAGCAGGCTGATATTGTTGCATTAAGCATGTTTGTGACATTCTTCTTAGAAATGTATTCTATACTGTTGATCCACATATTGTTACGTATATTTGATTTAAATAATTTATTTATTTCTGTCAGATTCAAATTTGACATTTTGGATTAAAAATTCATTCATTGGGAAATTTTTCTAGAAGTTTTCACTCTACAGGTAAACAACACATGTTAACCTCATTTTCTGACCTTGCTTCAGAGTGTAAACAAGCTTCTAAAATGATTGGTTGATTCCAAGGACATAAGAGCTTTATTTTAAAAATGATTGGTTGATTCCAAGGACATCTGTCTAGATCATGCTGGTTACGTGATTTCTTGAACGTAAATTTGTTCTGATAGTTTCTAGAGGGTCGTGACCCCTTTCTTGTTTACGTTAAACAGGTATATAAGTGATGTTTTGGAGCGAGATATTTAGTAGAAGTTGGGCTTTTATAATATTAAATTGTGTCTTCTTTTTGAGTTATTTTTAATTACCGTGTACTGGAAATTGTGTCAATTCGTTTGGAGCAAGATGAATTATTTTATTATTTATCTGGAAAAGAATATATGCTCATAGATTTTTATTTGGATTATTTTAAAACTAAAACTGACATCATCACGTGACATCGTCGTCCATATTGGATTACATCGTCAAGATTCGAACCGGGAACTATTAGGACATTTTATTTTCAGGACTCTTGCAAATCCAATAGTGGCTTATATTGTGAAATTTTTTTTGATTAATTTTTGGACTTGATTCTCTAAAACCGTAAGTTTATTCATTTTCTTTTATGAAAATATTTGTAATCAATAAATCATTTGTAAAATTTTTACAAGTTTGTTATTTTCACTTCTTTCTATGTTGCTGCTTATTCGAGCCTAAGCACGTAACATAGAATTTTGGGGCTCGTCCGGGATTGAGATAAATTGGAATTTGGCTAGAATGTTTCTCAGAAAACTTTTGTTTTAATTTGAATTCCCCTAGTTTTTGAAAATTTTAAATCTTTAGTGAGACTGACAGGTTTGTATTAAAATGACATATAAAGTAGAAATATTTCTTTTTAATCCTACTCAGGAGCAATTAGATCTTTTCAAAAAAGATGAGTTGATTCAACTTGCCAGAAAATATGATCTTTCTGAAGTCAAGGCTTCTTTAACGAAACAAGATATATAAAAAAATTGGTCCAATATTTGGTAGAAAAGGATGTTTTGGAACAAAGTGCTTTGATGTCGGTCAGTAAGTCTGCATCAGACTCTGACATAAAAATAAAGGAATTAGAATTAAAATTCAAGATGGCATTAGAGTTCAAGAAGCTGGAATTTCAGGAAAGGGATAAAGAAAGAAAATTACAATATGATAAAGAGGAGAAAGAAAGGCAAATTGAATTACAAAAAGAGCAGATGCGGAATGAGAGAGAGAGAGAGAGAGAGAGAGAGAGAGAGAGAGAGGAGAAAGAAAGGCAAATTGAATTACAAAAAGAGCAGATGCGGATTGAGAGAGAGAGAGAGAGAGAGAGAGAGAGAGAGAGAGAGAGAGAGAAAGGCAAATTGAATTACAAAAAGAGCAGATGCGGATTGAGAGAGAGAGAGAGAGAGAGAGAGAGAGAGAGAGAAAGAGAGAGAGAGAATATCAAATTAAATGAAATAAATAGAGCTGGCAGGTGAAAATCACCATCATACTTCAAATCCAAATTTAAATTTTGATTTAGCAAGGAATATTAGATTAGTGTCCCCTTTCAAAGAAAAAGAAGTAGACAAATATTTCATTCGTTTTGAAAACGTTGCAGAAAATTTAAAATGGCCAAGAGAGAATTGGACTCGGTTATTACAATGTGTACTTACTGGTAAGGCGAGTGAGATTTACACTTCACTGTCCGTTCAGCGAAGTGGTGACTATGATGTGGTTAAAGAATGCATTCTAAGGGGTTATGAGTTAGTCCTTGAAGCTTATCGGCAAAAATTCAGAAATTACAGAAAAGAAGCTGGGCAGACTCATGTCGAATTTTGCTAGAGAAAAAGAGCAGTTGTTTGATAGATGGTGCTTAACCAAGAAAGTCGAACAAGATTATCAAACTCTCAAGCAAATTATATTAATTGAAGAGTTCAAAAACTGTGTCCTTAGTGATATTAAGTCTTATCTTGATGAGCACAAGATTGAAACCTTGGAAAATGCTGCTAGAGCTGCTGACGAATATTCTTTGACACATAAAGTTCCTTTTGTTAACAAGACTTCTACTCAACAATCTTCTGGCAGAAAAGTATTTCCGCCTAATACAAACCCTTCTAAAACTTAAACTAACACAACTTTCAAAAATCAAACATCAGAGAAGCTTGATTCTAGATCCTTGTCTCTTCCGACGTGTACCTATTGCAAGAAAAAAGGACACGTTATTTCTGATTGCTACAAATTGAAAAATAGGCATCAGAATCAAGATAGACCTGTTCCAAATGCTCTTATTTCTAAGAGGTCAAGGTAACGGTCATGTATTGAAAGCAATACATTTGTTGGGTCTAATAAATCCCAGTCTGATTTTATTATGGAGAATTATGAACCATTCATATCGAAGGGTTCTATATCACTCTTGGGTGATTCAGCCAATCCCACCCCTATTAAAATTTTAAGGGACACAGAAGCTTCTCAGAGTCTTTTATTGTCAGGTACTTTGCCTTTATCTGAGAAGTCTTCTTCTAATGAAAGTGTTCTTATTCAGGGAGTAGAGTGCGGCTTTGTTAATGTTCCTCTCCATTGTGTAAATTTGTCATCAGATTTAGTGTCAGGACCTGTGACAATCGGAACAATCTCGGTTTTACCCGTAGAGGGCATTCATTTATTGCTAGGCAGCGACTTAGCTGGAGACAAGGTTGTGGTTAATCCACTTGTAACTGACAAGCCTAATTTGGATCAGAAAGTTGATCCATTTGAAAAAGAATTTCCTGATATATTTCAAGCTTGTCTAGTTACCAGAGCTATGGCAAAGAAAGCTCTTGAGAATAATGTTGATGAAGACAGGA
Source organism: Unio pictorum (assembly GCA_030141615.1). Lineage (NCBI taxonomy): Eukaryota > Metazoa > Mollusca > Bivalvia > Unionida > Unionidae > Unio > Unio pictorum. The sequence goes on along the minus strand of JARLTB010000062.1, from coordinate 1,529,575 downwards.
TTCCTTTAGCTGCCACGAGTATAGGTCAGGCTTTTGATGAGGTCACTTTTACTCCTTGTTTGGATCAATCAGAAGGTATTGATCATAGTGATCCTCTTTTAACAACTCATTTATTCTAATCAGGGTGATAAACGACAGTCACTTGTCGTCGAACTGGAAAAAGATCCTGAGATCTCTTGTTTGTTTCAAGGGCCATAAGCGAGACTGAAGCCACTGAAGTTCCTGTCTGTTATTTCATTTAAAACGGAATTCTTATGAGAAAATGGAGACCTCCCGAGGTACCTGCTGGTAATGAGTGGTCGGTGAACTATTAAATAGTAGTTCCAAAACCTTACAGACAGGAAATACTTAATCTAGCTCATGAAACTCCTTTGGCTGGTCATTTAGGGATTAATAAAACTTATCACAAGATCTTGACTCACTTCTATTGGCCAAAAATCAAAAGTGATGTTATCAACTACTGTAGATCTTGTCATACTTGTCAAATGGTAGGTAAACCCAATCAGAAGATACCTAAGGCTCATCTGCAACCTATTCCTGCCTTTGACGAACCATTTAGTAGAATTATGGTAGATTGTGTAGGTCCCTTACCCAAGACCAAGTCAGGTAACCAATACATGTTAACCATTATGTGTGCGTCAACATGGTTTCCAGAAGCAATTCCGTTAAGGAATATAAAATCTAAAATAATAGTAAAAGCTTTGATAAAGTTTTTTTTTTTACTCAGTACGGCCTTCCCAAATCTGTTAAGTCTGATCAAGGTTCAAACTTCATGTCTGGAATTTTCCAGCAAGTTATGTATGAATTGGGCATTCAGCAATTCAAGTTAAAAATGAAACTATGGTTAAGAACTACAATGGAGGGAACGTTTGAGTCTGATAATGGAGTTGTGTCACTCTTGTTTATTCTTCATACTTTTCTTCAGATTAGATATTACGGCCCTTACAAAGTTAAGAAGAAATGAATTAGTTAAATTGTAGTATTAGTGCTCCTGGAATCTAAATAAATTATAGGAGTACCAGTATATTGAAAGAGATAGACATATTAAACATGTAATTAGTTTAGTTGTACCTGTCGCACTCAGTGAAGGAATATCATCAGATTCTACTGATATTGAAATGATGACTGATATTGAAATGACGAATCTTTGTAATTCAGAAATTATGAAAAATCTAGACCAGAAACTTTTACATTTGCAAGTGCAAGAAAGAAATGAACTGAAACAGTTATTATTTGAATATGAGCACTTATTTCCAGATATTCCTACAAAGACAAACAAAATTTTTCATGACGTTGAAATTGAAAATTCCAAACCTGTTAAACAACATCCATACAGGATGAATCCACTCAAACAGGAATACTTAAAAAAGGAAATTCAATATTAGCTGGAGAATGATTTTATCGAGCCCAGTAAAAGTGATTGGGGTTCACCTGCATACTTGTTCCAAAACCAGATAAAATTTTCCGTATGTGCACTGATTATAGGAAGGTGAACAGTGTGACAAAAACAGATTCATTCCCATTACCAAGAATTGATGTTTGCATTGATAAAATTGGGAATGCCAAGTATGTCACCAAATTTGACCTTCTGAAAGGATTTTGGCAGATTCCACTAACGGAAAGAGCAAAGGAAATCTCGGCATTTGTGACTCCAGATGGACTCTACCGATATAAAGTAATGCCTTTCGGGATGAAAGGGTCACCAAGTACATTTCAACGTCTCATGAATATGATCACCTCTGGTCTAGAAAATTGTGATGCCTATATAGATGACGTCATCATCTACAACGACACCTGGATAGAACATCTAGCAACAATTCGAAAATTCTTTGACAGACTCACTGATGCATGTTTGACAGTTAATTTATCTAAAAGTGAGTTCTGCTCTGCTAGTATGACTTTTTTAGAACATATTGTGGGACATGGACAAGTAAGATAATTTAATAGCAGACGCTCTTTCCAGTGTATAACAATATATTATATCATATACACTGTAATTTATACGAGTTTTTTTTTTTTTAACCTCATATGTAAATTGGTTTGTGGTAAAAAGAAAGTTTTATCATATAAACCTTTCTTTGTATTTTATGGGGGAAGGTGTTACGTATATTTGATTTAAATAATTTATTTTTGTCAGATTCAAATTTGAAATTTTGGATTAAAAATTCATTCATTGGGAAATTTTTCTAGAAGTTTTCACTCTACAGATAAACAACAGATGTTAACCTCATTTTCTGACCTTGCTTCAGAGTGTAAACAAGCTTCTAAAATGATTGGTTGATTCCAAGGACATTAGAGCTTTATTTTAAAAATGATTGGTTGATTCCAAGGACATTTTCTATAACATGCTGGTTACGTGATTTCTTGAACGTAAATTTGTTCTGATAGTTTCTAGAAGGTCGTGACCCCTTTCTTGTTTACGTAAAAACAGGTATATAAGTGATGTTTTGGTGCGAGATATTTAGTAGAAGTTGGGCTTTTATAATATTAAGTTGTGTCTTCTTTTTGAGTTATTTTTAATTACCGTGTACTGGAAATTGTGTCAATTCGTTTGGAGCAAGATGAATTATTTTATTATTTATCTGGAAAAGAATATGTGCTCATAAATTTTATTTGGATTATTATAAAACTAAAACTGACTTCATCACGTGACATTGTCGTCCATATAGGATTACATCGTCAAGATTCGAACCGGGAACTAATAGGACATGTTATTATCAGGACTCTTGCAATTCCATTAGTGGATTATATTGTGAAATTTTTTTGGATTAATTTTTGGACTTGATTCTCTAAAACCGTAAGTTTATTTATTTTCTTTTATGAAAATATTTGTAATCAATAAATTGTTTGTTAAATTTTTACAAGTTTGTTATTTTCACCTCTTTCTATGTTGCTGCTTATTCGAGCCTAAGCACGTAACAATGTTCAAATACTTGATAGAGAAGCCTCCTTTAATGCGATTACAAATAGTGCAGAATTCAGATGTATTGTTAAGAAAATCGTAAATAGAATTATCACTAAAAGATCTAGATGTTCTTTGAAGAGAAATGTAAATTATTATATATTTTATGCTGAAAACAATCGGATTTATATGATGTTTTTTTTTCCCAGTGAAATTGAACCGTACTTGAATAAAGTTATAATTCCTAAGATCAGTCAGTTTGGTTATCCACGAGTTCAGAAAGTTGTAACTTTTAAGGCTTACCGGAGATTAACACCGAATTGAGAAAAGGGTGAATACAGAGAAGTTGGTAAAGGACAACACCTATGAACATAATAGACCGAAGTGTCACGAATAAAGTTATAGAACGTTTATATGACATTTTAAAAACCAAATTTTGGACAGAAAATAAGCGAAAGAACGCGATGCCTGTTTGGTGGATTGAATATTGAAGAATGCATGTAGATAGGTACCAATCAAAAGAATGATACTCGTACATAGATATGATGACAAGCATGAAATCAAAAGACTCGCGTCAATGTATTAAATAATGATGATATATGCCTTTTTATGCAGGTGAATTAGTACTAAAACAGAATAAATAACGAAAGAAAAGAAACAGCCATGTTGATTCTAGTTGTACAAGATTGGTCCAAACTAGCATCATCTTGAATAAGCTTTCTTTATTATGGCAACAAGACTCTCAGATTAGAAATATCACAAGGAGATCAAACAAAAGTAAAAACGAAGACGAAAAATGTGCATATAGTCCAGTTGCTCAAACGATTTACCCACCGTGTCCTCATCATCTATGACGATCACATTTTTATCTATCTTTGCGTATCAGCTTTCTATCACAGTCTTTTTCCACAGAACAGTTGGACAATAGCAAGAAATTGATTGAGAAAAAAACATGTATATTTAGTCTCTAACAAAGCCAGTACAAAAGTAAAGGTCATTTAATAAATGATCGTGTTATTGAGCTCATTCAAATATTCCAATCAATTGTTTCAAAAGCTAACACGACCATCTGAAAAGATCTAAATCTAGTAAACTAGTAAATTGTGAGAACACTGGTATTTTCTTTTGTCGTTTGGCAAGTGAATAGCACTTGTCGCTAATTCAGACCACAACCATGCAGTCTATGTCATGATTACGTCTCAAATCAAAGCAGATGCAGTGTTTGTCAGGGCAAATAATTGTTGACACTTGTTAGCTGTGAACAGATTTAAGTGCTGCATCATAAATGTATTGATGCTATTTTACTCGTTGGATAATTTGCTATTTGTCTAATGTGAAAGCAGATGAACAATTTTCATGCACGTGTTGTATTTGGATGTAAAAGGTGATCGTTTAGTCTTGTAACATTGGACATTGTAAATTTCAACTTCTTTTGCCAATGAACTAAAACAACTTCAGTATTTGGCCAGATGAACGAGATTTGATCAATAACTAAGCCGTCATCTATTGAATATTAATTAGATCTTATTGTTAGAGCTCATTTCACTTCATTTCTTACTTGCTGCGCTTTTGCCACTATTCCAGCATAATCAACTTTACGAGAAAAGTCTGCGAGGTTATTTTCTCTCGTTCTTGATTACCTTGTTGTTAGTTTGCAGCTGTACTTCCATTTATATAGCAATGAAATCTTGAAGAAGGACAGACATACATCTGAACGTAAACAACTGTAAGTATAATGATGACTTATCACGTTGCAATGCATAGTGACAGGTGATTTGAAATGAACTTGTGGAAATAAAGAAAAGCATATGAGGATATGAACAGAGATCACAATAACGAGTATTCTAGTCAAATACATCATATTGTGAGAACTTTACGACAGCACAGATAAGCAGCATATTGCAGACTCCAAAAGCAAAAGATTAAGTCGGACACGACATGAAAATACACGGGGTTCCGTCTTTTGTTTAATAAATACGGTGGCTAATTATTAGAAAGCCAAATGATCCAAATGATGATTACCACGTTATTTCAACCAATCAGCCAGTAATACATTTTAGCTGACAATCAGCATTCTACCACACTTGTCTTCTGTTGAATTGTTGAAATCTTATGTTTAACGGCATAAAGCTAGAACACTAGCTAAAATGAATACAAGTACTGTGCAATATTCAATTCCATAGACTGTCATGTATACATTTTTCAGTTCTTTTTGTAAAATTATCCAAATTGTCTTGTAGCAGATATAACGGTATAAATTTAAACATTTTAAAATAATATGGAGAGTTTTTCGGGTCAGGAATTTAAAAATATTTGACACGTTCTTTTTCACATTCGTTTCTTCTATGTGTTTTGTGCTATACGTTTTTCCAGTCGAGTTCTACCGGTTATCTCTTCGGAAGTTCCATTTTCTATAGCTATGCTTAGTTCCTGTCTGTAGCATTCAGTTTCAGCCATTGTACAAGGATAATGGATTTATTTGTCTTCGATAAGAATCGGGAACTCCTAACTGTTTTTCCACTGTGACTTTTCAAGTTTCTTTACTATTTGCTTAACTTAGAATTGACTACAGGTAGTAAAGATTTAGAATTGAAAGAAACCGGTGATCCAGGATATGAATATAATCACGTCTCGACGGAAGATTCTCCGCTTTGGACAAGAACATATGAAAATACATTTTGTAACATATGAAAAAATGGACTGCATAGTTAAAACATCTACAGAATGAAAACAACCAGTGCGAAAGGTTATGTTATAAACAGTGTTTATAGTAAATACATCCAAATATTTGAACAACTAACACAGTTTGAGTAAAGTGTCAAAGGACAAGAAAATCAGTTTAAAGTGAGATAAAAATTGGCATTAGATAAAGTTTTCAATGACAGTTTCAAGAAAAGGTGTAATATTAGCAGTAACAGTTATATAGATTGAAATGATATTATCAAATGCTACCCTCTATATAGAAAATTTAGAAAGACATGCTATTTTTCTTACTACAGCTACCTTACTAAATCCACTTACTAAATGTGAACAATATTCTAAACAGACCAATGACTGCTTGAAGGATTTAGCCGATTATTTGTTTGGTTATGCCAAATGAGTAGCAGCAACGGTACATGGAACTAACACTAGTGCGCATGAACTGATTATTAAAATAGTAATGTGTTTTGTTTCTTCTTTTTTTTTCTTTATGAAAATGTCATTTGGCTCGCATTTTTCATCAGAGGTCTAAACAAATTAAGTGGACATTTGTAGGTAATTAAACTAAAAGAAAAGTGAACAATGCCAGCTTCGACAACCGTGAATGTCACCACAAATGATTTCTTGCTTTTCTACACATATACCTCGCGTTCTTGATGCCCAACATAGTGATAAGACGTTGAGCTATGCTATTACCATGTGTCTTTGAACGTCATGCAGTCGGATATAATTAGAAGATGTCATTATTATGTAAAAATTGTTACTCACTTCGTATCGGCCTTTGGAATACCTCTAATGCATACCTTAATATTAATGATAGGGTTTAACCCATTTAAACCAGTCATTGGATTTCTGTACCGGTAAATTACTGTCATATTCAGCTAAATTAACCAAGTTTTATAACAATCTTAACAAACTGATACATCCACCTCAAACAACAAAGTTCAATTTCACGTTTGAATCTGTAATTTACTAATGGAATTGAACCATACTATTCTCATGTCAATTGTAACCTTAGCAGGTTTAAAATTAGTACATCCATCAAATATTTTAACAGACTGAGAAATAGATGTTTTTGTGTTGAGTTGAACACCCAAAATATAAATTATGCTTGACCTTAAAATACTTTCATCTGTGGAACTATTAAGATCGTGCAGAAAGAAGTATAGCCAGCTATTATGTTTGCCTCTGTTTGCCAGATTTAATTTGATCGGCTGAGATTTCCTCCAATATTTAGCAGATGCTCCCTAGCTATATGTATGCCTGTAAACAACAGGATAATACACGCACCGTAGTCTACCAATGAATGTGTTGGTGTTATTTAACTGCGATACTTCGGACGTAATTCCCTTTCTGTCTCTGGCTTTGTGATCACTACAAATGCGCTTGACGTGCATGTTTTAACTCATCAATTTTCATCCAATACTCGGATTTTACTACATTTGTTACACTTAAGAAACTTAATGGCTAGTATGTTAAGTAAATGTATTCTGCTTATCCCCAACTGTTTAACGGTTCATCGTATTCTTTTCATTTCCCAAGTAGATATTTGTTTGCTATTCATTCTTTTGGTCTTCAAAAATATTTCGTATTGGTAAACGTCATCCTGTTGGTTATACAGAGATAGCACGTAAAACACGTATTCTATACACGCTCCCTTTGAGACTACCATTTGATAGATAACCGCTATTACAAATATTTTCTCATAGTCGTATTTGAAAGGAGGCCTTTGCATAATTGTTATTGTATCACCATTGTTATCTTGTTTGTGTTCAAAGGGTATCCGTTGTCAAATAACCGAATAGATCGCTCTATACTGTTGATCTGTTTTCTTCTTCGCTCGCTTCAGTTTGATCCACGTCCATTGACGTGAGGAGTGTATTTTATACATCTTTAGTAAATGCCCAACCCATTTTCTGGTTATATTCGGAGTGAAATACTTCCACATTATAATTCTAACATTTCCACTACAAGTTTTTCTTCTTGAAAATGTAGGAAAGTGTTTTTCTTTTGATCCTTTAATTGTTTGGTTGGTTTTCTAATAGATCTCAGCGTCGTTTTGTGTAAACCTCTGTCTCCTCATCAAACTCTGTCTATTAAGACACTCTGTTGAAGATATATGTGAAAGAGTCATGTATGCCATCAACTATTTTCGTTTTTACTCTCCGAGCCCATGAGTATTTACATATTTGATACAAGTAAGGTCAGCTTGCCACTGGTCATCCGCGTGACTAATATAAACTCTTCAGTAAGTCAATCTTGTTGTCTAGCCGGACTGTGCACTGAGCCGATTGTTGATTTAAATATTTGTCAGTGCAGCAAATTTTATTTTATTTTCCACGTTTAATTCTTTTCTACAGTTGATTTATCTCTGTGAAAACAACTTTACTTTTAGAATGCTAGCGAATGTGTCCTAAATAATATTATTTGTATTTAAACGGTCAAAACATATCCAGAGAAAACTGTATGCTTGACTAAAGGTCTTTTGGCGTGGACTGTAGGTCAACATCATATCTATCTATAGCTGGTACTTTTAATTTCGACATTTTAAAATTATTTTGTCAATTTTTAAAAACATCGAATAGTTTCAAATATATGTCAGATTTTTCCATTTCAATGGTCGATTTGAAAACACTTAATTCATATACTTAGTCACGGTGCGCTATTTAGAATCTGACTTTGTTTTCCACTAAGTCTCGAATTTCAATGATAGGTAGTGTATTTTCATGTTGGAGTTGATGAATACCTCAAGTTATGCCATCTTGCCATGTTAAAATTGATGCGCGGTCACGTTTTGCCATACTGTCATGCTGGAGCTGATGGGTGATTCAAGTTGTATGATCTTGTCCTATTGAAGTTGATAGGAGCTGAAGAGCGCTTCAAGTTGTACGATCTTTGTCAACTGGAGTTGATGAGCGCTTCAAGTTGTTCCTTTTTGTCCTATAGAAGTTGATGAACATTTCAAGTTGTACCATCGCGTCCTATTGAAGTTGATAGGAGTTGATGAGCACTATAAATTGTACCATCTTTGTCTATTGGAGCTGATGAGCGCTTCAAGTTGTGCCTTCTTGTTCTATTAGAGATAATGAGCACTTCAAAATGTACCATCTTGTGCATATGAAGTTGATTGGAGTTGATGAGCGCTTCAAGTTGTACCATTTTGCATTTTGGAATTGATGAGCGCTTCAAGTTGCACCATCTTGTTCTATTGGAGTTGACGAGCGCTTCAAATCCTATTAAAGTTGATGAGCGCTTAAACTTGTATCACATTGTCCTATTGGAGTTAATGAGCGCTTCAGGTTGTATCACATTGTTCTATTGGAGTTAATGAGCGCTTCAGGTTGTGCTATCTTGTCATATTTAAGTTATGCCATCTTGTCCTATTTGAGATGATAAGCATTTTCATTTTGCAATCAGTATTGATGTTGCTTACATGGATGTTTTCATCTTTGAATGATGTTTGTAAATCGGAATCTTTTTAAGCATTTCAGCACATTTTGTTTGAAGTTTGAAACAGACAAATGATCATTTGTGTTTTTTTCCCCAGTAATATTCTGTATCCTAATTAACTTTTACCGTACTTATTGTTACATTCCAAACTTGTCAGCAAATAAACATTTTCTGTTGATGCTTAGTTTTATGTTTATCACATTGAATAGTTCGATCATCTCAATGATAACTGATGAATTGATCACTTTGCAACTGCATCATTTACGTACAACAAAATTGGGGCTGTAAGTTTGAAAGATCACAGGATTATCTTTTTGTCATCTCAGTTTAAGGTGGCAGTCATGTTTCAATATCACGATATTATGGTAATGTTTCAATATCACGATATTATGGTAGCGTTTCAATATCACGATATTATGGTAATGTTTCAATATCACGATATTATGGTAATGTTTCAATATGACGATATTATGGTAATGTTTCAATATCACGATATTATGGTAACGTTTCAATATCACGATATTATGGTAACGTTTCAATATCTCGATATTATGGTAATGTTTCAATATCACGATATTATGGTAACGTTTCAATATCTCGATATTATGGTAATGTTTCAATATCACGATATTATGGTAACGTTTCAATATCATGATATTATGGTAACCTTTCAATATCACGATATTATGGTAACGTTTCAATATCTCGATATTACGGTAATGTTTCAATATCACGATATTATGGTAACGTTTCAATATCTCGATATTATGGTAATGTTTCAATATCACAATAGTATGGTACTGATTCAATATCTCGATTTTATGGTAACGTTTCAATATCACGATATTATGGTAACATTTCAAAATCTCGATATTATGGTAACGTTTCAATATCACATTAGTATGGTACTGTTTTAATATCTCAATTTTATGGTAAGGTTTCAATATCACGATAGTATGGTAATGTTTCAGCAGAATGTTATCAGTGTTCTCGTAGAGTTCCTGGGTGGTCACTCCTTTGAAAATTACGGTTGTGAAATGATATTGTTGGTATGTTGTTGTTTTTTGGCAGTATTATTTAAAGTGGCCAAGCAATGCGTTGACAGCTAAAAGGGGAGTCTAATTTAATTTAATGAATCAGTGTTTGCAGTCTTGTCTATATTGTTTTATGAGCATTTTGTCCGAAATAAACGAAGTTTACTTAATTTACGTATGGGGAGAGATATGTAATGTGGAGGATTTGTGAATGACAAAAGTCAAACAAAAACTATTAGAGGCAGTGGTTGTACAAGAATCATAAACATGTACAGTATCTATCTGTCGATAGAATGGCAGTTTATTAACGCTTGCAGGGTTTGAAAGCCAATTAATACAATGACAGTGCTTGTTAAATAATTATTTAACTGAATAATTTTCAGGTAAACGTGTTAGGTGGCCTGAGCAAGACTATTTGAAATGTATACCAAATAAACTGTAAACATGACATAAAGTAATGCCAAATGATATTAGCACAGGTTCTAAATGCACTCAGATCGTCGCTAGGTATTGAATTATATACCGTTTGATGTACCATTAATTTACGTCATCGTACAACAATTTCCCAATTGTAGTTTTGCTTTGCAACTTCTCTCATTGAATTCGAGTTTGCAATTTATGTGGATATGAATGGCCGAATCGTCTTTCTGTTGGTTATATGTATGGCTAGAAACATGTCCTACCACAACATGCTGAAAATGGTTTTAACTGCCTCCCAGCCGAGGATTGCATGTATTAGAAACAAAGTTCCAGGATGTCTTCTTAAAATAAAATTAAATAATTCAGCATCATGTAAGTGAAACAATATTATTAATTGAAAAATTAAATAAATCTATAATAAATAAACGTCTAAATACTTCCGAAGGATACGTGATAAATATATACAAAATGAAACGTCCTTTTGGTAACTTCTGTTTGGGTATATAGCACTTTTGGAAGAGTGCGCTGACACACACACGATTGAAAAAAATATATAAATGAATAAACATAAATGGTACCCACTTCCATCCTCCTGCATGCCAGTATCACCGATCGCAATACTAACTTAAAAAAAAATAACGCTAAAATACAACTCTCATTGAATTTTTAAATCTTGGTTTTTGTTTTTCATAAAAGTGGAAAGATGATCCTATATTTATAACGTAATATCCACAACGGGAAACATAAAACAAACAAAAATATCACTGATAAGATTTTGAAACCAAATTGTATACTACTACTACTACTATTACTAATAGCTAAAACATATGAGCTATGCTAAACTAAGATAAACAACTTTTAGAATCATGAAGTGCCGATTTGTACTTATGACTATTGCACTACTCATAATTAACAAACGTGACTCCAATGACTTTGGTTCCATAGCTTGTATTGTTTGAGTGGCTTGTAAAAGTTATAGCGTCGACACATCTTCGACATTCCGGTGTAGTGCAAAAGCACGCGCACACACATAAGCAATAAGCAGTGGGTAGAAATCAGTTAATTATATATATATATATATATATATATATATATATATATATATATATATATATATAAAATTCACGAAATAATCCACTAATGGAATTGCAAGTCCTGATAAATAAATGTTGTAATAGTTCCAGGTTCGAATCTTGACGATGTAATCCAAAATGGCTGACAAAAATAGTAAGATCACTTTGTAAAAGTCAACCCAGAACAAGACACTCAACTGTTTATAATATTGCTTACCTGATGACATCTAACTTAAAGCCGGGACATTTGGCCCGGAATTCTGGGTAAGTAAATTGCTTTATTACATTTATTCGTTTTTGTATTATTAAAGGTGGCCATACTGAATCGCAGATAAGAATTATTGGTGCAGAAATATATGGTTTGATACCAGGATACTTTCTGGAAAATTTGTTCTTTTTTAAAATATTGTTACTAAAGCTTTTTTTTTTTTAAAAAAAACTGACAAAATTAATATTTATATAAAACTTAAAAATACATGTAATCAAGGTATTTAGAATGATGATGACACGGTGGGTTCCCATATATTAAACGGAATGAAACAAACATAATTAAAAATAAATTAGAAGAAGAAAAAAAAACAATAGCAATTTACCTGCAGTAACGTACCATTATTATTTCGTTGCTGAATTTGCTATTATATTGGGAGATTGATAGTTTAAGATACAATGTCATGGTGAACTTAGAATTCTTGTCATGAGGATATTCACTTGCATATAGATGATAGCTTGACAGCTCGTTGGGCTATAACAAGTAGCTAGTATAAAAGGCATCACTCTTGTGCGACACTGATCGAAAGACACATGACTTGAAAGTGAAATGATATTTCTATGACATCATTCAAAGGGAAATAACTTACCAGGGCCCAATGTTCAGCATTTGTCATTGCCTCACGGGAAGGGAATCTGCATGGAAGATCTCTCTCTCTCTCTCTCTCTCTCTCTCTCTCTCTCTCTCTCTCTCTCTCTCTCTGTGAAAGACTAATAACGCTTTTAGTTGCCCAAAACTATCCACTTCGAGAAGGTAGCTGCTTCTGCAAAGTCAGAAGTACCGTTTAGACGCAAAATAAGGAGTTACGATCCTTTCTTTATTTTTCTTTTCATGTAGATAAAAGTGTAAGGCTCAAACTGGACAAAGGAATCAACGTTGATCATCCCCAGCACAGATTCAACTGAGACTGGGGATTTCAATAAAACAGGCGCTTCTGAAGGTAGGTGATTCTTATAAAGAAACATGTGCTGGCAAAAACGAGAACCGAATGATAGTTAAAACTGTAAAGTGAACATTCCACCAACAAAGCTTCTCGTTGAAGCTAGGAAGACAACGAAGACTCCTCCATGGGTACGGTTCTCGAAAGAACTCAAAGTTTCATAAAGAACTTTAGACAACCATTAAAACCACACTTGGTATCCATTTAACGACATAAAGACTGGTCTCTGGAGATCAAAGTACCTGATCAGCTTTGCAAGATGTAGGGATAACCCATCGGTAATTTAAGGTTATCAGAGAATGCTGCTCTGTATACATCAATGATGGATGTTGAATAATGTCGTTAAAGAGGAATGAAGAATATCTCCGGATTAGAAGATAGGAACAGCATATTCCATACTGCACCGATCAAACAAGATTTTCTACTTGGAGTCGTAAATCTTGGAAGCTGATTGTCTTCTAGCCTTGACGATGCATCTGGTAACTTTGCTAAAATACTGGTCCTGGAGAATATATTGTTTGAAAGAAGCTGTAAGTGAAGGTAGAGACTTGGAGGAGGAGTACTGTGCTCGAAGGACCCCATGAGTTGCGACAGCAGATTCCTCCTAAGCGGCAATTCCATGGGATCGTCCACTAACATGTCGAGGTGATTGTATTGTTGCACCATGATTGCAGGCTGTCCAACAGAAGAGGTTCCATGCTTACAAACAGAGAAGAGGCATACGTGCCTCCACGTTCTTGAAATAGGAGGTGCACTACGACAGACGTGTATGTAGCGAACATGATAAGGCAAATTCTTATGCGGTTCACGAGCATATAACGTGCTAGAAAAACTGCGATTTTAAAGATTGCTTATGTGAACAGAAGATTCTTCCAGAGACCCTGTTACCCTGCAGGAGTACTCCCTCTAGATAGAGTTTAGTAATACAACCTGCATGAAGAGTCGTTGTGAGAGAGGGTGTGAGGTTCCAGAGCATGAATTGGAACTACAATAATCTTTTTTATTTTTGGCCTACTCAAATGGCGATGAAACTTGGATCTTAAAGGAGCCCGAGCGGATATAGGATTCTTTGTGAAGTCTCCAATTTGCTTAAAGCACTAATTGAAGGGGGCACATATGAAGCCTTCAGATGGAAACTAAGTCATTTGCTACGTTCTTAGTCCCCTGGCGTGAGAAGTTGTTGTCAGCAGAAAGCGAAGTGTTCTAGTCTAGTCATGTTAAGAGGGAATGTATTTACGAGATTCTCTCGAAAGTAACATGAACTATTTATTGACGAGTGAATAACCCTTATCCCTACATAAACAAATTTCAAAGAAGAGAGCAAATTCGACTTACCCTGATTATGGATTAGGCCTACAAATAAAAACGTTGGAAGATCTGACCCAGCAGACAGATGATTTTCTTGCGGGGTGGAAAGATGGAGTAATGGAAATCCATGAAGATTGCCCGTTCGTTTAGATTCATGGCATTCCTGTCTGAGGCTGTTGTTGTCATTTGAAATGTCTTTGTAAAAGGAATTTTCTCAGAGGGAAAATATTAATGAGTCGAAACTGCCCCATTTCTTTAAGATAAAGAATACCTTCTATCTGCGCATATCCTTGAATTATGAACTAGTGGAACCAAATGGGTGTCATTGATTAAAGCTAAGTTTCCGGAAAGTGAAGCCGGTAGTCTCCAACTTTTCGGACACACGCATTGTCCGAGTGGTACAACCAAACCTCTGAAAAAAAAGGGTTTAATATAGCACCTATTGCAAAGCTGGAAAGCACGGGACTTGACAGGAGTCTGGCTACCTGGTCGCGATAAAGACGGACACAAGGGAGTTTTAAACTAGTTCTAATTGTTTACCAGTTTCAGATTTTTAGGAAGGGGAGCCTGCATCTATGGTAAATAGTCTTTCTGTTCCAAAGCCACGAACGCCTTGACGGGGAAACGGGCACATGTTGCGAGAAGATGTAACATAGAAGAGGGTACATACTACCCCTTCTACTGTCTGGTCACCTCTTGGCTTCAAGAAAACTTCTGAATCATCTCTCCACTATCGCCGAGCGAGGGTGCAACAACAGGTAGGACTTAGGCTTTCCAAACTAGAGAGTTTCCTAACATATGAAGATCCCAACGGTTTGGGACACATACTTTGGGGAAGGAGGCGGTGAACCTCGAATGGTTCGTCCAGCGAGTTTCCACTCACGTTGGGGGTGGGATTTGAGTGGTGACAGGAGTGATGTTGAACTCGATCCTCTCTCCCTGCCGAAAGGGATTGCTTTACTCCTCATCTGCAGGAAGCGTCGAGTGGCGGTCTTCCTAGCTTTCTCTATATAACAAGTCTGGAGGAATCGTAGACTATCTAGACACAATGCTTTCCCCATGACCGTTCCTCAATTTCGAAGCCTGTTCACCCAATGGATTATAAGAAAACATAAACAATGGGGAGGGGCGAAGCTGACATTTTCCAACAAAGTGTCAGTGATTCCATACACCAATTACCGCTTGGAAGTTGACAACTTCTTTTCCCCAAAAACCTTTCAAACGGAAGCAGGCGACTTTTCTAAATCGTAAATGGTTCTTTTGAATTATGAGGGTACTTTGGAAATGAAGACTAAACAATAACCTTTTTCCTGACCCTATCGACAATATAACACTCCACCAAGTCTCAAAACTCATCGATAAACAAATGAAGCAGCCATCCGTGCTTACACATGAAGCAGGTGAATGTATCGCGACTTTATTATACCCACATCTGAAGGCATTGTTATGTGCTGAAAGGGAAAAAAACGTTCAGATGGCTAGGTATTACTTAAACTGACACTGATTAAAATCAGTGGGATGAAACGCAAGCACCACTTTGCTATGCGGGCGACTTAGAACTTTAAAATCAGTATTTTGTATTTTCTTCCTTTTATACCTCAACAGAAAATTAAAATCCAGAAAATAGACACCTTATTTAAGCAATTACCTATTATGAGCATTTTCCATTGAAGCCAATATTGTTCGATACACTGAATCTATCCAACTATATAATGGGAGAAAACCACTGGGTCAAATGTTTTTTTAAGGACTAGAAAGAGTTTTGCCCCTTAATATGGCGTGTCTTTTACAAGGACAAAAGTGCACAAGATAGAAATGTTCCTATTACTGGAACCCGAACTATCCTATACTGCGTTACATATGCTTTGAGGCATTACCTTTAATGCAAAAATGCTCTCTGTAAAAAAAAATTGTTTATGTTCAATGGCTTTCGAGTATCATTGAAGACTTCTCATAATGGATGACAAATCTGAAAGTCGATTGATAACATTTGTAAAGATTTGAATGGCCTTTGTACATTGATGCTTTCTGTTCATTTTAATCAAATTATATTCAGCAGTTGTCGGAGAGGTTGTTTACAGGTTTTTTTTATTTGTAGTAATGTTGGCCATGGGCCATGATACTTGTACTTCATGCTTCAATGCACTGAAAGAATACGGCTGAAAATTGGTCCTGTGTGTTTATTTTTATTTTTATGGAAGCATACTACATGATGCACAATTGAGCCTTATCACATCTTACAGACAGGTGAACTAAACTGAAAATTAAATATACAAGTAAAAGAAACAAATTAATCAGTTGTTTGATGAGAAAACAGGTGCAAGGTCTAGTGTAGTCGTCTTGGCACATCTATAACAAGCATAACAAAATTACTTCTTGTGCTAGGTGAAACAATGAGTATTGCCAATTTACATGAAGGAGTGATGTGACAGGACAATTTTGTAGTCTGTACCATCCTTTCATAACTCATTAAAATGTCCCATATATTCACAAATGTTTTACATATGTATTTTCACTAAGTGTAAAACTAACTTTTCAATGAGATTTAATTAAATTTGTGCAGTCATTTAAGTAGTGAAGAAGCATGTAAAAAAACAAAAATATTCCATCTCTAAGTTCACCATTGTTAATGAGGATATAATAATAATAATAATAATAATAATAATAATAATAATAATAATAATAATGAGGACTTTGTATAACGCCTAATCTTTTGAAGCTCTAAGTGTTTTATAACATTTATAATGATATAA
This sequence comes from Unio pictorum, assembly GCA_030141615.1. Lineage (NCBI taxonomy): Eukaryota > Metazoa > Mollusca > Bivalvia > Unionida > Unionidae > Unio > Unio pictorum. The sequence continues at coordinate 1,512,727 of JARLTB010000062.1, read as the reverse complement.
CTTCACTACAGAAAAACAAATAAAACAAAACATGAAATTGGAAAACATAAAAACATGCGGAAAGCTTATAAGATACAAAACATTATTAGGTCTCTAAGTTTGTTCCTGCAGTCAAAAAAGGTAAGTTTTAAAAGCACTCTTGAAAGGGACCACTGTGTCTTTGTGCCTAATTTCAATGGGCAATTCGTTCCACATTGCCGGGCCCTGGTATGCAAACGAATGTTGTCCATATGACTTCGTTTTCATAGTGGGAACAATGAGCATACGGTTGTCAGAAGAGGAGTGTAAGTATCTTGCTGGTGTACACACATGGGTGAGGCCAGATAGGTATGTTGGACTGGAGTCTGTCAGTGAAACATAGCACAGAGAAAAAATTTTGTGTTTGATTCTGTATCGAATTGATAGCCAGTGTAGGGTACAGAGTAGTTGTGAGGTGTGCTCTGATCGAGATACTCTAAAGATGATCCGAGCAGCTGTATTTTTAACTTTTTAAAGTTTCTGGAGTATATATTGTGATGAACCAGACATAATTGAGTTACAATAGTCCAGTCTTGAAAGTACTAATAAACACACGTGTTTTAGTGGCATCAACTGAAAGATATTTGTGAATGGAACTGATGGGTCTCAGTTCAAGATATGCAGCCTTGTATATGTCCATGACATGTTGGTGCAATGCGAGAGTACTGTCTAGAGTAACACCTAGGTTTCATACTGACTGTGAGAATTTAATGTTGGTGTTGCTGATATTTGTTGTCTGAGGTAAAGGATGTGAATGAGAAAGTCTTTGTGTTGTGATCAGAATAGCCTCAGTTTTATCATCATTCATCTACAGCTTGTTATATGTCATCCATGACTTCACATCAGAAATGCACCTCTCTACCCCATGGATGGTAGCAGCAGCTTCAGTTGGGTGGCTAGACTTGTATATTTGGATGTCATCAGCGTACAATTGGTGAGACACTGGGCGATGATCTATGACACTTGAGAGCGGCTGAGTGTACATAATGAATAGAACAGGCCCAAGGACAGACCCCTGTGGAACACCACAACATAGATCAACTGGTATGCAATGTATTCCATTTGCAGATATAATTTGTGTCCTGTTCACTAAGTAGGACTTGAACCACTGTAAGGCTATATTCTTAATGCCATATACATGCTGCAGACGGTGAAGTAATATATCATGGTCTATTGTGTCAAATGCTGCAAGCTGTAAGCTTTCCACTATCAAAAGCAGAGAGAATGGCATTAAATACTTCTAGAAGAGTAGTATCAGTACTGAGGCAAGGGCGATATGTAGACTGTACATTGCTAAAAAGACTGTTTGAATTCAAATGAGATACAGATTGGGTTAGAACAACTTTTTCTAAGATTTTCGACATGAATGGGAGATTAGAAACTGGGCGGTAGTTCTTTAAATTCTTATGGTCAAGTGTTAGTTTCTTCAGCAGAAGCTTTGCGATGGCAGTTTTGAAAAATGATGGGAATTCCCCCGTTGAGAGAGAGAGAGAGAGAGAGAGAGAGAGAGAGAGAGAGAGAGAGAGAGATATTAATAAGATCAGTTAGTGAAGGCAATATTGGGTCTAAGCACTCCAGAACAAAAATATTCCAGATCCATGTTCACCATTGTTAATGAGGATATAAAGAACAAACATATTCCATCTCCAAGTTCACCTTTGTTAATGAGCATGTAAACAATAAAAAATATTTAATCAAGTTCATTATTGTTAATGTAAAGAACAAAAAATTTCCATCTCCATGTGCAGTTTTTAAAGATGTGGAAAGCTTTGATAGGTTACTTGAGAACCACTCCAGTGGCCTAGTGGTTAGAGCGTACGTCGTGGAAGCGGGAGGTTGTGGGCTCGATCCCTGGCTGAGTCATATCAAAGACTTACATAAATGATACCAATAGTTGCCTCGCTTGCCACTCAGCATTAAGAGGTTAGTGTTAAGAATGGTCGGCCTGGTGTCAGGATAATGTGACTTGGTGGGACATCATGCTACATGTTTGCAGCATGATGCCCCAGTGCTAGACATCACTATAAACTGCCTCACTGCAGACATCGTAGCGATATGACTGAAAACTTGCTAAAGCTTCCTTAAACATCCTACAAACAATTAAACACTTTCACACGACTACCATAAGCTGGTTCATGTTCCCATTTATTACTATATACACAGCTAATGGTAGGTCAGCTATCTGCATTGTCTGTCGGATTACAGTGCCGCCTATCAGTGTCATCTATTGATTTTCCAATTCTAAGCAAACAGTACAACTTTGTTTTCTAAATTACAATTTACTTATTTTGACAGAACTGCTTTAAGGAGGATTAAAAGTTTCAGAAAGAAAAACTTTTAAAAACTAAAACCAATATTTTGAAATTGAACGACTATTCAAAGCATCTAAATGATTTCAAGAACTTTTCAAAGGCGGCATGAACCCTGTTATAGTGTATACCATAGTACATTAATTTGCACTGCATAATTAGTTACTGACATCTCCCATAGTAGACACATTTATGTATATACACAGCTTGATGTGGTTCTTTTGCTGGAGCAGGATGAAAAAGTGTGAGCCCCGAGTTTTCAAAGCCTTATGTAATTGCACACATGAAAGATTATTTAGTGCTGAGGAAATGGGAGCAGAGAGCTATGTCAAATGAAACATCCTGACAGACAACCTGGGCTGTATTCAAACCTACAACCTAATGATTTTAGCTTATCACACTAACTACATAGCCAATGTGGCTTCAAGTAAAAATTAAATAAAAGTCCCTTATAGGAACTAACTTTCTACTGAAAAGAATTTCCAGGAATTTAAGACAATTTCTTTTTCTTGTACTGTGGAGTGTTGAAACCAATTTTGATATTCTTGAGTGATACAATATTTAAATTAGCCACTATGGCATCCATTCTGAATATAGGAGATCAGCGCCATTTTCATTTAGGACAAACGATCATTAAAAGGGTCTTGGTTTTAAAAAAAAAACCTTGACAATATTACCATCCGTTCGAGAAGAATAGCAATAAGATTTTGAAACAATCTTAAGTGTCAGACATATTTGACAAAATAATTTAATCATATGAAGTTTTTAGTCGGTATGACCATCTATTCGTTAGTTGAAAACTCTTTGTTTGGTATGATCATCTATTTATTAGTTGAAAACTATGTCTGTATGACCATCAATTCGTTAGCTGAAAACTATGTCTGAATGACCATCAATTTGTTAGTTGAAAACTATACAACCATCAATTCGTTAGTTGAAAACTATGTCTGTATTTGTTAGTTGAAAACTATGTCAGTATGACCATCAAATCATTAGTTGAAAACTATGTCTGAATGACCATCAATTTGCTAGTTGAAAACTCTGTCTTTACGAACATCTATTCATTAGTTGAAAACTATGCCTGTATGACCATCAGTTCGTTAGTTGAAAACTATGTCTGTAAGACCATCTATTCGTTAGTTGAAAACTCTATGTCGGTATGATCATCAATTCGGTAGTTGAAAACTGTATGACCATTAATTCGTTAGTTGAAAACTATGTCTGTATGACCATCTATTCGTTGAGAAATATGTCGGTATGATAATCTATTCATTAGTTGAAAACTATGTCGGTATGACCATCATTTCGTTAGTTGAAAACTATGTATGACCATCTATTCGTTAGTTGAAAAATATGTCAGTATGATAATCTATTCATTAGTTGAAAACTATGTCGGTATGACCATCAATTCGTTAGTTGAAAACTCTATGTCTGAATGACCATCAATTTGTTAGTTGAAAACTATGTCTGCATGACCATCTATTTGTTAGTTGAAAACTATGTCTGAATGACCATCAATTTGTTAGTTGAAAACTCTATGTCTGTATGACCATCTATTTGTTAGTTGAAAACCATGTCTGAATGACCATCTATTTGTTAGTTGAAAACTATGTATGATCATTTATTCATATAGTTGAAAACTCTATGTCAGTATGACCATCAATTCGTTAGTTGAAAACCATGTCTGAATGACCATCAATTCGTTAGTTGAAAACTATGCCTGTATGATCATCAGTTCGTTAGTTGAAAATTATGTCGGTATGACCATCAATTCGTTAGTTGAAAACTCTGTATGACCATCAAATGTTTAGTTGAAAACTCTGTATGACAGTCTATTTGTTAGTTGAAAACTCTATGTATGACCATCTATTCGTTAGTTGAAAACTGTTAGAATGACTATGAATTCATTAGTTGAAAACTGTATGACCATCAATTCTTTAGTTGAAAACTATGTATGACCATCAATTTGTTAGTTAAAAACTCCGTATGACCATCTATTTGTTAGTTGAAAACTCTATGTATGACCATCTATTCGTTAGTTGTAAACTATGTCTTTATGACCAGCTATTTGTTAGTTGAAAACTCTATGTCGGTATGACCATCAATTCGTTAGTTGAAACCTCTGTTTGTATGATCATCAATTCGTTAGTTGATAACTATGTCTGCAAGACCATCACATTTTTAGTTGAAAACTATGTATGACCATCTATACATTAGTTGAAAACTATGTCGGTATGATCATCAATTCGGTAGTTGAAAACTATGTATGACCATCTATTCATTAGTTAAAAACTCTGTATGACCTATGACCATCAATTCATTAATTGAGAACTGTTGGTATGGCTATCAATTCATTAGTTGAAAACTATATTGGTATGACCATCTATTTGTTAGTTCAAAGCTCTATGTCTGTATGACCATCAATTCATTAGTTAGCTGAAAACTCTGTTGGTATGACCATTAAGGATTAGTAGCACAAGATTTTCAAGATAGCACTCGCTGCATAGTGGCCATATTTGAGCTCAGATTGGTACAATTTTAATTTAGAGTGAACTAACCGTATTTTCGCGCATATATCCCGCACACGCAGATAATCCGCACCCTCATATAGCCCGCGCGTTTTGGGGTTTTGTGTAAAAAAATCGTTGGCATAACCCGCACCTTTGTATAACCCGCAACCATAGATATATTTATACAGCTACAATCGGAAATGAAATCAATTACAGGATCACGGGGCTTCGCTGATGTAGCAAACTGCGATTCTGTTTTCCGTTTTGGTGACAAAATCAAAGGCACCATGACAGGAAACAATGTACTGGAATATATTGTTAAAATAACAAGTCCTTGTCTCATACTGACAAGCCACACTAACAGTGCACTGTTATATCATAATCCGCTAATGATGATATCTGGCCTTATTACTCTATGCAACTGACTAGTTAAAATCCGAATCCGCAGAAGGCGGAAACGTAAAATGAGTACAGTCAAGCAGATGACACTAATTTAAAAACAAATACCAGATGGAAGAAGAAAAAATACGTTTGCTGACACTTCAAAGAGAACTGATTACCTTTGAAGCACTGATATATACTAAACAAATAAAACAAATCTGTTTCAATGTTCTACAATTATCTGAAGTTGCCGCAGCAATAACAAACAGGTATTAGTTTGACCCTTCAACTGGAGCCTTTAGCGGCGCCATCATCAAAGTAAGCCGACGACCTTTGCTCAAAAAAAGTCAACAAAAAACACGGTACACAGTGCTTGTGTGCGTAGGCTGTCTATAGGAGCTGTGCCTCAACTACAGGCTACATAAACACGGACATTTCTAAATAATATTGTATTCTTGTGAAGTGTATTCTTGTGAAGTGTAGATTCAAGTTTAAATAATTTCTTTCTGTTTAATTTAAAAAATGCCGAAACGAAAGTCTTACACAGCCGACTTCAAGCTAACTGCCATTGCGTATGCTGAAGTGCATGGCAATAGAGCCACAGGCAGAAAATTTGATATTGATGAGAGTGTAATCCGAGGTTGGAGAAAAGAAAAAGGAACGTTGGAGAAGATGAATCCACGAAAACGTGCTCGTCTTCATCTTTGCTATTTATTACGTCTTTGTTTTCAATCATCGGAAGCGGTCTTTTCGAGACAAGTCAACAAGACACGTGTTTTTAATTTTTATCATTAAAATATTAATTAATTCAAAATACGTAAAGTTTGGTAGTTATTTCAATTGAAAACAGAAAATATTGATTATGAAAACGTGACGGATACGAAATTTTAAGTTTTTATCCCGAAATGTTGATTTGGTCCCGATACCGTAAGTTGTTGTAAAGTCACCGTAGTAGCCATAATATCCAACCCTAGCAAAACAAAACTAGAACAATATATAAGTTATGTAGTTGTTTTTCAAACAATATATTGAAATATTATTATGTGCAAAAAAATTGTGATATAGCCCGCACCCTTATATAACCCGCACCCCCCTGCGGGATTTGTAAAATCTGGTATAACACGCGGGATATATGCGGGAAAATACATGTACTTGATTAGCCGTTTTGTTGAAAACCCCAATTTAAAATAACTATACAGTTAGGACAAGTAGCAATGCCAAGACTTCAAATTATCTGCTGTGGTGACCATATTGGATGTCATATCAGCCCAATTTTCATTTAGTACCTACTAGATAACATAAGAAGTCAATGACTTTCTGTTCAGGAGTAGTGAAAGAATCATTTTAAGATTCATGATATGGTGGCCACGTTGGATGACTGACAGGAAATTTTGTTCATTTGTTCCCATCATACAACAATATAATTGCATGTACTCCTGTTGTTCTGTTCTGGTTGGAGAGGTGACGGCAAAATTTTTAAGATGATTTCCCTGGCAGTCATATTGGCACCATTTTTAGTTTGGATCATCAAGACCTCATATAAAGTCTTTTCTGGAGTATTAGCAATAATAACATTTCCATTATGGATGTTTGTGTAGCACCAATCTCACTCGGGACCAACCAGACCTCATGAATGTGTCTGCAAACTATCATGGCAATCTTGTAGTTTCTGAGAGTAGTGAGGAAAAGAAACAGTGCTAAAGGGATGGATGGACGACAAACGATGGTCAACATGCCTTCCCATAAACTCTTCTGATATACAACTAGAAAAGCTAAAAAGAATTCAACTATTTCGAAGTATAATAATTAAAGTTTAATTTTTATGTTTCATTTTGTGTAAGAAAACATACATATATTGCAAGTTCAGTACAGAAGCTGGCATTATACATGGATTCTACTTATTTTCATTAGATACAGAATGAGAAAGAGAGAGAGAGAGAGAGAGAGAGAGAGAGAGAGAGAGAGAGAGAGAGAAGTTCTAAATAGTTGCTTATAGTACAGTTTACTTACATATAGGAGAAAAAGAGAACAATTTTTTTTCTGGAACAGACACTTCTTTCTAAGGATCAGGAGTAGCTCTGAGGCTTCCATGTTACTACTATCTTTTGATGAAAACCAATGATTTTAAATCATACAAAACTGAACAAAAATTTCAATAAAAGGAAGATTTTTTCTGTTAGCAAATTTGCATCAATAAATATACTATTGTATTAAATATTCAGATAAAATTAACTAGTTCCTTGTCGTGTTTGCATTCATTGCAAAATCTTAAATACATTGACTTTTAAATCTATATTTTCTTCTAAGAAAGAATCCTCAAAATTTTCAAAGGCATCTTGTACACTTCCAAAGTAATTTGTTCTCTTCATTCAGTGTAGCCAGAGTGCATTTAACTGGTTTTAATTACACTTTCATGCTGAATTAAACAAGAACTGGTTTTAAAAACAAATAACTTGCAAAAAATCTATGATGTTACAACATAAACCTTTCAATAATGACATGGATCTTTTAATATTGAAATGGAGTAACTCAAGATAAAAATATTTGAAATATTTATTACTTGCTTATGTGACACAAAATATAATTGTATGATTAAATTATTGTTCCTATAGTGTTTTAGTGAGATATTGGTAATGTTATAAAAATGGCACAAAATAATTCTGGTGCAATAAAATTGACAAAAACTCGGATGCATTACTATTAGTGGATGGACAAATGAAGATAACTTACACATTAAAATTTACATGTAAAAAAAATATTGCATGAGCTCCAAATACTATTCACCCAGGGTCTATTCTGCAAAGTAAAGTACACACTTGCCCAGGGTCTATTCTGCAAAGTAAATTACACACTTGCCCATGGTCTATTCTGGAAATTAATTACACATCTGCCCAGGGTCTATTCTGGAAAGTAAATTACACACCTGCCTTGGGTCTATTCTGGAAAGTAAATTACACACCTGCCCTGGGTCTATTTTGGATGTGAATGAAAATCACACCTGCCCAGGGTCTACTCTGGAACTGAATGTAAATTACACATTTGCCCATTGTCTATTCTATAAATTAATGTGAATTACACAGTTGCCCATGGTCTACTCTGGAACTGAATGTGATTTACACAGTTGCCCATGGTCTATTCTATAACTGAATGTAAATTACACAGTTGCCCATGGTCTATTCTATAACTGAATGTGAATTACACAGTTGCCCATGGTCTACTCTGGAACTGAATGTGAATTACACAGTTGCCCATGGTCTATTCTATAACTGAATGTAAATTACAGCTGCCCATAGTCTACTCAGGAATTGAATGTGAATTACACAGTTGCCCATGATCTACTCTGGAACTGAATGTAAATTACACAGTTGCCCATGGTCTATTCTGGAATTGAATCTGAATTACACAGTTGCCCATGGTCTACTCTGGAACTGAATGTAAATTACACAGTTGCCCATGGTCTATTTTAGAACTGAATGTGAATTACACACTTGTTCTTGGTTTATTCTGGAAATGAATGTAAATTACACACTTGACCACGATCTATTCTGGATGTGAATGAAAATTACACACCTGCCCAAGATTCTATTCTGAAACTTGGGGTGGAAGGGGAGATTCCCCCCACTCCTCTCTTTAAAACAAAGTATATTTCTTTTAAATCGGAGAGGATTAACTGAAAAGGTAGGTCTTGCAAATACTGTATGTGATATTTGTGCATTTTATTGAATTTTTTTGTGTGTTTTGGAAATGAGCAAAAGTTCCACAATCATGCATCCTAGAACAGACCTTATTGTCATCAAATTATGTACCAGACTGCAGTCTCAACTGTTCCGTTTGTGATTTCCTTCAGGCAGTATAAATCCTAATCTAGCCTGGCTGAATAAGATGGCAGATCTTGATCTGCAGTATCAGCAGATGAGTATATGCTATATGTAGATCGATACATTATATGTGGTACTGACATATTTTGCAATGGATACAATATATACGATGGTGAGAAATCATTTCATAAAACTGCTACCCAGATTGAGTCATAAATAACACCAGTGCCTGCACAGACTATTACATACCAGATTAACCTCATTTCTTTATATTGCAGGGCTATCTACACTAAATGTTTTGGAGAAAAAAAATCACAACAGTGATAAATGTTTAAATTTTCTATACCATAAGTTACTGTCTGTGAATAGCTTATAAAAATTTGTAAAAACAAGCACATTGTTCCTTCAAAGAGTTAATGATTCTAAGATGGCTTGGGCATTTTGAATATTATATGGGAAGCAGTTTAATCAATTTATATACACAACTGAAATTTACTTTTTAAATAACCCATATTTTTATTACAGATAAATACAAGGCGGTATTAATAAGTTTAGCAGAATGTCAGTGACAATATTTAAATCTTATTTTTTATCTAAATTATATCTTGTGACGAAGATTTCCAGTGGTTAAAATCAGAAAATTAATTTCTATACATGATATCTTTAAAAGCTGTGTACACAGGCAGCATACTTCCAAATAATGCATGGTGTCTCAATGAATGAATGGAATAAAAGCTGGAGCTGTAGATAGATAATGGTTGCATCCCTACAACTTGCTCCTTTGGACCTTAAACAGAAGAACTTGTTTTGGTAAACCTACTTTAGGAGCAAGATATGCACATATAGACTATCACTCTTTTACATGTTGATTTGGAATACTTGAAATCCAACTCCTTCAAGGCATCATTCATACAAGGGCCATAACTCTGTCATAATAGCCAAGACCAATCCCAACAATACAAGTTTAAGTCAATGAAACATTATTCACATCAAACTGCATCATAAGATATTGAATGGTTCTTGAGTTTGCTGTTAGAATCAATATTAAATGAATCGATATGAAGTTGATTAACAAAGACCATACATTTGTCCAATATGGTGTAAATGAGACAAATCCATAAAATAAACAACCAGGTCTAAGAGACAATGTTTTTATCAAATTCAATCAAACTAGGTTGAATGGTTCTCAAGTTTTTTTGATGAATGGAAGCAAAATTTACTTTACAGGGGGCATAACTATGTCTGAAATTGAGTAAAGTAGATTACACCCATAAAAAGATCATTTAAATCTAGAAAGCAATTTTCATAACAAATTGCATCAAAATATGTTGAATGGATAATAGGCTATGTGGATTACAAGAATCTGCTGTAGATAAGGTTTAAAACAGGTAGAAAAAAGGGCAAACATATCTGGAAACTGGATCTGAAAATACAAAAGGCCATTTATGTGGAATGGGTATTGTGGCCTACCAAATGTGTTCCTGATGTGTGTATAGTTTAAACAGACAGACAGACTTACTGACACATGGACTGGGCAATGGAAGAGATGATTACTGTCAAAGTTTACAGCCAGATGGAGGGCCCTATCCATGTATGATGATGACATTTAAAAGCTCCACTTAAATTTCAACCAGAGAATAATCTACACTTTTGTTAATTAATTATACCAGAGAATTCAACAGGAAGATTACCCGATATTAAAGCTGCTAATTCAGACGAAGTAAAGGTCATCTATCTTCAATTGTTTTGACTAAACTGACCCACTTCAAGTGATATCCTGAGCAGACATTTTGGTGGCTACTTGATAATATATATTTTTTAAGAGAATCTGTGTTTATGAAATATGTTCGTTAAAAATGATTTTTTAAATATAACACAGAACTTATATCCACAGATGGTAATGAATACAGGATCTCTGTGTCTGCATAAGTTATTTTTCTGCCAATCTTTGTCTCAGCATGGATTGTTGAAAATGGCATTTTTTTACCTTTATGAATTTATATTAGACCAGCTGCCAGTGTCCTCCACATTGGTAATTTTATGACTGTCAAGGATTAACAACATTTGCAAGGGATCATTCTGAAAAGGGTCTAATGAAACTACACAACTGATGAAAAATAAATATGAGAAGGATGAGTCACTTAAAGAAATAAATGGAAAAACAAAAGCAAGATCTTCTATTGTCATCCAGTGCTGATAAGGGTTGTGTCCAGTACCATCTCGAGGAACTGAAAAATAAAATGCAACATATGTATCTGGTAAACATTGCAAAAACTACAAAAATAAAAAGATATTTTTTTCATTGATTGAAATGGTAATTTTTTTGGGTTCAAATTAAACTACTGTTCAAATATTAAATTTTTACTGTGGGTTATCTCCCTTATTACACTTCATTCCTGGGTGAGCTAATGAAAAATACTCTTGGCAAAAAAATGTGCAGACATTATTGCAAAACAAGCAGCACTATTTTTCTTAATGAAATACAATGTTGTTTCTTTTCTGATGCTAAACCATGACTATAACTTCATACATATAAATACTGCAGAAAATGCCTTCCTTACAATGCACTGGAGACAGCTTATTTCAGTCCAATACATTAGTATTTATCAACACAACAGTGGTGAACACTCAACAGTGGATTATACTCGAGGCCCAAGTGGGGCTGAAATTATTTATTTCATTTACATAACACCTGACCAATTCACTTAGTTGGCTTATGAAGTATTGTAAGAATACAACCAATGTAGATCTCACACATTAAATCATCATTATTTTACCAATTTAACTATACCCGTATATATATATATATATATATATATATATATATATATATATATATATATATATATATATGTTTAATCATGTGCAGGGTATCCCAGTAATGTGTGCAAATTTTACTCATCTATCACAATTATAACATAAGCTTATTTACCAAGGTTCAGCAAAATTAAATTGGAATTTTGTTTCTGAAGTGGTAACAAGCTCAGCCATTTTGCTACAAAAATTACAAGTAGGGAAATGTTTGTTTGTTTGTTTGATTAGGATTTTTAACGTAGCTTCAACAATTTTTCAGTCATATCGCTACGATGTCTGCAATGAGGCAGTTTATAGTGATGTCTAGCACTGAGATATCATGCCGCAGACATGTAGCATGATGTCTCACCCAGGCACATTATCCTGACACCAGGCCGACCAGTCCTAACACTAACCTCTTTATGCTGAGCGTCAAGCGAGGCAGCTGTTAGTACCATTTTTGTAAGTCTTTGGTATGACTTGGCTGGGGATCGAACCGACGACCTCCCGCTTCCGGGGCGGACGCTCTAACCACTAGGCCACCGGAGCGGTTTTAGGGAAATGTACATCTTCACAATCTCACATTGATGATAAGACATTAATTTAACACTTTTTTTGGAGGAAAATACTTTTGATTTACATCGGATTTTAGATGGAGAGAAACAATGAGAAAGCCGACATGTCTTTTACCCAAAAATTTTAATATGGTCAAAAATGGCCTAATGGCCACCTTTGCTCAGCAGTCACCTGTTCACAATGGTCATTCTAATCCTCCACTCAATTGTATGTATCACTAATCTGTATTGACTGGTTGCCTGCTTTCTGCAGTAAGCTGCCAGGTGTTTCCTACCAAAACAATGGCTTCTCCCTGCCTTAAGCAGTCTATAGAGTAAATACTCAGTCTATGCAAACCATATATTTTTGCTTCACAAGAAAAACCTTTTTTGGATCAAGGAATATCATGTTTACTGATGTGCAAACACTTCATATCTTGCTTGTCAGCATGTCAATTGCAAAGTTATGATTAGGACAGGCATGGAGAAGGATTACCACCAGAGTCCTATGCACACATTTTAATGCTAAGCATATATTTTCTATTTATACAGATGCAATATCTTCTATCCTGCATTATTCTATTTACATTTTCCATTATTTTTTGGCTGTATTTTTTAAACTCTGTATTATTCTGTTTTGCATTGTTTAGAATGCACATTCTACATGACATCCTTACATCTGCCAATATTTATTACAGAGTTTGTTAGGTATGATGTTACAATGCTGAAATTTTGTGCTTTCTGATTCCATTTCAGTAATTTATTGTCATTATTAATATTTCACACATTAACCTTCTTAATTGTGTCATTCCAACTCTATTTTCTCTTTGTATTTTATAACATTATGTTAATTTTTACACAGGTATAACATTCACATACTGAAAGTTACAATGTAGCACAATGAATGTTGCTAGATGAAATTAATTCAAGTGCAATTATGACAACAGTTGCGTAATGATAGTCAAAATGAAAACAGGGATGCCAATCAGGTATAAGGCACATTCTAATCATAAATGACTAAATTAATGATCTAACCCACCATTTCTTGACAGGAATGGCACAACTGTTGAATAACAGAAGATAAATGATTCCTTCTTTCAGAGTATTTTTTTAATATCTTTAAATTAATGCTCCTTTACCTTCACCATTCATCAACAGTTCCAGCATATATATGTCTGTCTGACTGTCTGTCTCTCTCTGTGCCAAGTGGTCTACAGTGGGTATGTGAAAAAGCTTGCCAGTCGCTTCCTTTGGGTTGGTTGATCTTCCTCTACCAGATATAGATATTAGGGCATAACCGACTTTTGATCCGGAAATCGGATTCCACCGGATATTATGAATTTCCGATTAATCGGAGTCGGACAAGGCAGGAACGACCGATTCGGATAATAAAAATAATAAAGTTGAATTTCTATAGCACCGTGTCTAACACTGCGTGTCATTCGATAGTGCGTTAATAAAGTTAAATAAGAAGTCAGAAAAGTCCAATATGGTCAACACATCCACGCTGTGAGACAATCTATTTGAACCGGCGGGTGAAAACCGGAAATGAAGCCGGATATGGTAAAGTACTAAGTAACATGCTAGACACGGCAAAACCAGATACCAGAAACGGAAGATGAATTTTTTTAGAAAAAAAATACGGATTTAGCATTTTTATTTAATCGAATCGTATCCGGAATCGGAAAAATTTCATACCCAAAATCCGGAATCGGAAATCAGTAGAAAAATGCTAATCGGTTATGCCCTAATAGATATGCTGGTAGCAATGTATATCATGTATATCATGTGCTGAAATGTGTTGCGATTAATCTAACAGCTCCATGTATACTGTCATAATGGGTCATTACAGTAAAAAGCCATTATGACACAAGATAAAGTTGATTAGTGTTCCAACTTGCATTATGCTAACATCATAGTTATAACTTTCACTGTGCTATATTATACATGTAACTTCTACAATGTTATGTAGTTTTACAATTATGGTGATTAATATGTAATCGAGACAAGTGTCAGAATGCAATGGTGACAAATGGAACAATACAATTTAGAATGTTGATGTGTATAATATGGAATATGAAAATATGAAATGACAGCATTCCAAAATGACATGTATCAAATTTAGAAAGAAATACTGCCAGATGTGAATATGCATTCTTGAATGTTGATCTTAAACCCACTGAAAATGTAAACAAAAAGAATAATTCTGAAAAGAATATGTATCATATATTAACAGAATATACATGCATAGAATTATGGTAGTAAACCCACTCCATAGACAGATGGTTGAGGCAATTAGATTGTTGTATGATGGGAACAGCAGCTGTATTATCAAAGCTGAAATGTGAGAGGTATTGACAGTGTCATGGATTTGTTTGACATTATCTTTTTTTTGCCTGTGAATTAAAGCAATCTCTGATGAAAAAGTCCATCTTTCACTCTGATGAAAAATGTATGTCTTTCACTCGGATGAAAAAAGTCCGGCTTTTACAAGTTACATCATTCAATATTTAAAACCTGTATGTAAAAACAGGCAAAGTTTCAGCACAAGGGTCACAAGCATAGTCATACACGACTTATTTGGATTTCCTATTCAACACAAAACTCTAACAAAAGCTGACTATCTCTTGATCTGGCTAATCCAAATACTGTTTTTAAAGCATGAACAGTTTCCTAGCCTAACTGGTACAAACTGGGCAACCAGATATATAATCATATATTATCTGTCTATCAGTAGCAAAATTTTTATTTTGTTATGGTGCACAAAATAATCTAAGATCAGTGCTTATTTTAGGACTCAGATAATTTAACTTATAGCATGAATGAAGTGAGAAGGATGCAGTAATCTTTGGCGGAATGTACCATCACAATGTGTATATTTTATGATTTTGATGAATAGTACACATAAAACTATCTTGAAATGTAAAAATAGTAAGACTACTAATAACAAAATCAATAATAATAATAATAATAATAATAATAATAATAATAATAATAATAATAATAATAATAATATATCTGGTACAGTAGGTTAAAAAACAATTTAAATGGTGAACCTGTATACAGAGGTCACTTGTGAACAAAGCTAGTTCTGCATTTTCGTATTGGTGGCCACTATTGACAGGTTTAACAGAATATAGTACAATGTATACTGTTTGCAGCCATTTAAAAGAATACTTTGAAAATGTGTGTTGAAGGATAAATACAGTAAAACCTAAAACTATTAATGTCAGTAAATCACATTTTCTTCATAGCATCATCATGTTATCATTTCAAGCAATTTATCTATTGCAAGTTATTGGTGGTTCATTTTCAAATTCAAATAATTTATTTCTTACCACAAAAATCAGAATTGGAATAAAAATGATATTCCATTAACTCTCACAATCAAGGATGACAAGTAATACTTTTTTCTATTTGGATGATGTTTTTTTCTTATGGTCACAATGTTAAGTAAGATTTTATATTATTCTAAGACTTTTCACTTCAGTGATGTTCATGAAAGTCCTGTAGTATGAAATTGTAAAAAAAAAAATACAAGACTAAATGAAGGTAACCTTGTTAAAGAAGGTTATTAAGTTATATTAATACAGAGTTGCATATAAAATACTAACAAAATTTATTAATGATAAATTGGTGAATTATTGTGAGGACACAAAAGTGGATAGGTTTATCAATCAGGGGCCAAAACAAACTGCTAAATATTTGAGGTAGATCAAACAGAGCTATGCCAAAATGTAATCAACATCATGATGCAAACTGAGGAAGTTAATGTGCAGAAAGAAAAGACAGCGAGGCCATAAAAAGGTTAACTATGAGGCTGCATGCTAGCACATATACCAGCAACAATAACAATCATTTTAAGCTGTAGGTTTAAAATTCAATAAGGGATCATTCATGTAATGAAACTGGTAGGTTTAAAAATCAGGGGCTGTAACTCTGCTAAATGACATTTAATGCTGACTATTGCATTCTGCCTTGGTCTCATAAATAACAAGCTGCATACCAAATCTGATCAAATTCAATTTACAATAAATCAAGATATTGTGCAGAAATAATAGTGACCAGATTCAACAACTAGGCACTACAACACGGTTAAATATGACAATCAACCTCAGCCAAGGTCCTATAATTATCAAAAATTTGATTTGAAATCCAATAATAAATAAAAGAACTGGAAATGAAAGTGACTGGGTCTGATAATCAGGGGATATAACTCTGCTAAATGATTATAATACACAGTGCTGATAAATTCATCTGGCCTGCATCACTACAAAGTTGCCTAAAATTAAGGTAGATATTGTGTGGAAGCAAAGTGAATCTGTCTGACAATTGATGGTTATAACTTGGCTAAATAATGCAAAATGCTGACAAATAAACTCAGCTGATGTCTCTTGGAAATCAAACTGAATACCAAATAGCTAAAATCAAATATTAACATAAGCCATCAGCACTACCAAAGGGCCACTCATTTCAATTTGCTCAGCAGGGATTAAAAACCAGAGAAGCTTGTGTTGGGAGACCAAAATTAAATGAAAATGGCCAATCAGGGTATATTATTAAATTAACTGATGATGTGGACTGCGAGGTATCTAACCAATCTCATCAATACAAAGGTGTATGATAAGTCCAGCATTCCTTAGAGAACTTATGTGGCATAAGACAAAGCCTTGGAGGTAATTTGTGCCAGTATATCTTTTTAATGATAATGTACGATGCTGTAATTCAAACTCGATCAAAGCCTAATCTAACAATCCTTGGTAAAGTAATGCTGCAGAAACCAGTCAGGGGGCATAACTATTGCTTGAAGTTGTGGAATACCATTACTCAAACCTTTTTAATGTCTCATGAATACAGACCTCAAAACAAATCTGGTTAAAAACCAACAAACCTTGGTAAAGTTCTGCTGCAGAAACCATAGGTTTGGAGCACAGACAATCAGTTGGCATAACATCTATAAATTTTGTCATCAAACACTTGAAATAAAACTCTTTAAGGTATAGTCAATATAAAGCCCTAAGCCAACATTGATTCGAATCAAACCAATGTTGCGCAGCCAAATTGTAAGTGACAAGGACAATTGACCTGAAGGACTTACTCCTGTAAATGATGCAGCAGAATGCTGGAAAATGAACTCTTTTAAGGATGCTGCAATTTAAGTTTGGTTTACACTACCGAAACTAAAATACAGGCGATCAGGGGTTATGAACTCTTGCAAATGATGTCCTAGAATAATGGAAATCAAACTGATTCAAGGTATAATCAATTTAAAACTGCATTCAAAATTTTTGAGGAAGTTAAGCTGTGGAAATTAAAACTAGGTGATATGCAATCAGGGGGCATAACTTATGTAAATGAGGACAAAGGGATGGAAATCAAACTGAGAATCAAAGTTATATACCAAATATGGTTAAACACCAAACATTCTCACTCAGGGCCCTAATTAATAATTATTGTGTGGAAACAAAAGTGAGTGGGTCTGACACTCTGGAAATATAATTCCATTAAACAAAGAAACAGAACACACTGACAAATTATGCAACCAAAGTATCATATATAGCAATCAGTGTACACAATTTGGCTGAAATGCAGTAATAATCAAGGGAATTATTGTTGGGAAAAGAACGTGAGTGGATCTGTAAATCAGGAGTTATAATTCTGTAAATAAAGATATATAAGGCTCATAACATCTTTGCCAAGTATGCATCGCTTTCAAGCCACAAACCAAAATTTGGTCGAAATCCAATAACATAGTCATTGTGCTTTCAAAAAAGTGTGTTTGTGGGTCTAAAAAAAGTAGATTATAACTCTGCTAAATGATAATGTAGATAGAATGCTGATAATCTTAGCCAATCTCACAAATATTAACTAGTCAAAATCCAAAATTAATTAAGAAGTTAATTTACAGAAATTAAAGTAAGACATATAGATGGATGGGCAGGAAAATTTGATATTCTATTCTCTGCATGAGCCTTTTCCACTCTTTTGTCTGACAAAAGATTCTCATGTAACGAGCCATATTTTATGTTCTGAATAACTAGAACTACTGCACAACCCCAAGATATAAGACGGATGCCAGTGTAAGCATACAATGGATGACCATGATGGCAAGGTCAAACTGTAGTGCAATCATGTCACAGAATGAATCATCTTAGATACGTAATGATTCATCCAAAGAATAAAAAAAGCCCACAAGTGGTTTTAGAAATACAAGGAAATGAAAAAAAAAATAACCAAATCAATGCAAATTTTGTGTGACTATGACCTTCACACAAAGATTAAAGGAGTGAGAGACCATGTTATAGAATGAACAGAATGAATTGTGTTAGGTTCATAATGATCAAAACGTACAAAGAGGTTTAGGAAATATAAGCAAATCAAATTCTTCAACCAAGCCACAAATATTCTCAAATTTTCTGTGATCCTGACCACATGATCAATGGGGCAAGCATGCACACTAGCAAATGAGTTATCTTAGTTCACATGTGACTCAATTGAAGTATGAAGAAAATCCATCAAGTGAATATAAACAGATGAAAATTTGAGCAAAACCTTAAACACAAATTTTCTATGGCCGTGAGTAAGCAGTACCATTAGCTATCTAAGATTCATAGATTCATGCCCAGGATGATGAGAATCTATGAAGGAGTGTAGGCAATACAAGTACTCTTGACGATACTGCTTCTCATGTTGGGAAAGTGAGTGCTTTGTCTCATTTAACACAATAATAAGCTTGACAAAAACTGAAAATTTTAATTACATTAAAAACTATATTTTTACAACAAATTCATAAAATATTACAGGAGTGAAAGTGAAAGCGACACATAATATGGAATTGTCACTATGAATATGAAAGCTACAACAGAACAATCTTTCATGCTTTTCTTGTTTACCAGATTAAAAACTTGTTCCGTCTATCTCCTCAGTGTTGTGTCTAGTATCATATCGAGGAACTGTCAGAAAAAAATGGTCGGAATTCAGTTGGGTTTTTTAAAAAATGCCTACTTATAAAAAGTAATTTTTATCAAAAAACATGTATACTATAACTCCAAACTTAAAACAAAAATGATGGAAATAAATCTCTGGTATAAATAAGCCATTAGAATGAGGAACAGTTCTTGCAAAGAAGGTACATATGAAAGAATACCAACTACTGTGATCACCTTGTCCTCTACTCCTTTAACATTTTCGAAATTAAAATAAACATTTGTAACACATTTTGTTTGAGCCCATTGTTCTAACAAACATCAAGGAGAAAGTATTGTTGTACTGTAAATCAAAAATGTTTAAATTAGTACAAAATTTTATATGATTTAAACAAACCAAAATCTACTATTAATAGGTAATTCATTTTCTGGTGATCAATGGGATACATGGTACACTTATGATAAGCAACATACCAGTTAAAGCACTGCATTTTTTGTGTTAAGAATAATTATCATTAGAATCATTATGTTCCAAATCACATCAGTCACTTTAATAAATCTGAAGGTTTTATTTGATTGATGAAGAAAATTATCAGCAGAACGTGACCTTGTATCACTATCCATCAGATCTCTATGTCAGAGATATCGATTTTAATCCGACTAGCCAAAATTGTGCAATATAAAAAGGGAAAAATGGGACTGGGATCAGATACAAAGATTCAGTTTTACAAGAAGGAAAACACCAAGAAGTGAGCAGACCGTTGACTACTGTAATGGCTGTAAATCTTAAGAAATGAAATAAAAAAAAAATTCTGTGTCCTAAGACATAGGCATGTAAAAGAGAATAACTTTCTGTGACCTGACAATTATTAAACTGTTATAAAGTACTATGATTGCTTTTGGTAATATTTTGCATGTTCATATATTTTTTTCTTCAACACGAAATTAAATACAGGTAAATACAGACTTCTTAATTCTTGAGCTGGTTGTGTTTACTTGGGAGACTCGGCTGTACAGTACTTACCGTATTTACCGTATGTTTTCGGACACTGTATGTTTTCGGACACCGTTTTTTTCGGGGAAAATTCATATTTAAATGCCTTGTAAGTTTTCGGACGTTGCTCCGCTATAATTGTTTCTACAATTTATGTTTTCGGACACAATCTTGGATGATCTGCTTCGTCGTTTTAATGTAAAATTTACAGCGTGTTTGCCGTTAATTTAACTGATACAAAGTTCGCTTCATTTGGTCGCCAATTATTTAATGCGATCATGAACGTCCATGAACTAATATAATTTAAAATTATTAATCACATGTAATTCGGGATAGTGACAACACCTGCTGCATTAGTCGGACGTGTTACACGAGCTCTAAAGTGTATATCAACAATGGATTGTCTTGTTAAATCAAGATGTTCCAACGAAAAGTAACAGATCGGATATAGATTTCTGAAATCATATTGTGATATTTGCAGACCGGTATCAACATTTTGATCGCGTCACATATATGACAACATACGATGATACACGCGTGCTATTTTATTTTGATCAGACTCGTCATCTAGAGCAGCTTTCTTCGTAGGCGGTTGTTTTTGTGATGCTTCCTCAGAATCATTAATTCGAAGTCGCTTCTGTGGACGGCCTACTGGTCTCTTTGGAGACGATTTTGGCAAGGGCGAGTCCCTCCAAGAACTAGGCAGTGCCTCCTCACTTGTTGCATAACGTATGATAAACTTATTCATCAAATTTATTACAGTACTAAGTTACTAACAATATTATGTTTCACAACGATAGCTATCCAGTATACTAACTTTTGTATGTGGTGGGTATTTTATTTATACTTTTTATTTTAATAGTTTGATTCAGCTAACAAAAATATGATTGGTTGTCAGTATAGACATTGTTACACACGAAACCACTTCATACAGGTGTGACAGTTATGGCTTTGATTAGAAACCATGACCCCTGCTTTATATCATTAAACAATACATCAGAGTCGGTATGGATTAGTAAAATTCATTGGCATTGTCCAACAAAACAAACCCCTTATCCCTGAGGCATTATAGTTATTGTTCTACAGGTAATAAACCTCTTGGTAGACGATATATTTGATTGTGGGTGCTAAATGTTAGGTACATCGTGTGCTCTTTTAATAAAATCCAGATGGCTGCCTTTTATTTCCGAACACATCTGTCAAAGAAATCCCACCAGTTATATTATTAACAATTAACACCCAGACACTTTGAAATCTCTGACATGCATCACAACAATCTTCGAGCAGTAGATCGTTTCCAGCCGGCAAGCTTTGCTCATTTTAATCTACCCTCGGCTAGGTGGAAAAAAAAGAAGAGAGAACCACAACAAATGCATCACCTTTATTTAAAACAAATATCAACATATTAATCACGCCGACTCGTATATTGCAAATTGCTTTTTATTTTTACCCTTCGTAGGCGTACATACAGCACTCACCCCATTTGGAGCCTCTCACCCTTGGTGCTCTAAGAATAGCCATCATACATGTACCGGTGTTTCGACTGTCGATACTAAAATGTTTCTGCCGAAAATATCTTAAGAATTATAACTCCAAAATCTTTTTATTTAGTTTGTATTAATATCTTAATTACACAGAAATAAAGCTTGCGTGCGTTTGTAATGTAGATTTTAATGATCATTAGCAGAAGGTTAAACTGGATTGCAAGATTACTATGTTAATATGGCGGTTCTTTCGGAAAATACGTACACAATCGTGGCTCTAATACATGTATGGCTTTGTTTTCTGGTGGATGGACATGTATCAAATTGACAAAATAGGCAAGTAATGCCCATTTTTCATTAATTATCCTTTCCATGGTGTTAGACAAAATACTTATTTTACTTCATGGCAGCACGTTGTCATGTCAGCTAACGGTAACTTCGTTACGGACGGGTAAGGGGGGGGGGGGGGCGGCATAATTCTATCTTCACTTGTATGTTTTCGGACACCTAATCAAAGAATTTAATATGTATTCGGACAACAAAAAAAGTAATTATTTGTTGCAGTCCGAAAACATACGGTAAATACGGTATACAGTACAAAATCCTGAACAAACATCATAAATTTCCATACAATGGATTGCTTATGTTTCGATGTCACCTATGACGATAGTCGGTGAATTTGTCTCTCATTTTGTGACAGCAGTACAGGTCAGTTAATCATTAAAATGCTGAAACTGGCATAAGTTAAGAAGGAATTCTGACCAGCAACAATACCAGTACATTGATGTGTAATTGCCTTTTATTCCATAATATTAGCATGATTACCGTAGTTTTGTAAAACTGGGTTGTAAGCCAAGTAGAGAGACCAAATAAAAAAATAAAGACTGGGATCTAAAATCTCCAGATTTTTGGGGGGAATTTTTAAAGCCTTGTTTTCACTAAATATTGATCAATCTTCCTGGTAAAATATGTGAATTTCACAAAATAACTTGCCGTTTCTCCCTGTGATGCACCCTATTTTCCCCTAGGATGTGTGCTATTTTCATATTCTGGTCAGCTGTGGCCAAACTGCACAATAACTAAAGATTAGTCTTAAATAAACAAGCAAGAAAGCCAGTGTGACTAAGTAAAAGTTAATCCTTATCGATGAAACTATTTTGTGATGATTGAATCTCTGTCGTAATTCAAAGAAACCATGCTCTGCACTATTGCAAGCACCAGCAAATGATTTGCAAATAAAGGATTCCCAAGTTTTGCTGCATGGTATGTAATTTCATTTGTTCTTTTAATTTAACGGTGGTAATTAACATTGGTTTATACAGTATAAACATGCCAGGTGTTCACTCGTGTAAGTTTCTTTCATGGGAATGGCGCTATAGCGTATGGAGTTTTTGCATTCATAGTGATAATTCCTAAGATTGAAATTAATTGTGGACGATTTTATTATTGTGATTTATTTTTTTGTTGTGGCTTATTTTTTTTATTGTTGTAGAGATAAACAATATCCTCAATTTACATGAATAATGTTTAAACTTAACATTCTATTTAGTGAAGAAGCGAATTCTTTCTAGTAAAGTAATTACTCTGACACAACAATAATTCACAGGTAATACAACACAACATATAGGACTGTTCTTGCTTAGAAGAAATGAAAATTGAAGACGTGTTATAATTGGGAGTTCTCTGCAAAAATTGGAAATATTATGAAAGCTGGAGGTAGGTGTGGAGCAATCCCCCCACCCTTCCATCCCCCAAGACTTTTTTCCCTCTTGGTGTTAAAGTTGACAGGTATGGTATAAGCTTGCTTAGATCAAAGCAAACTACAACTCAGCTTTTATGATATTGGCATAATTTTCAAAGCATTATTTCTGAAATTTCATTATTGTATTTTGGTGATATCATTAATAATTAGTGCAATGGTGCCTATGAATCTACTCCAAGGGATGTATTTAATTCAGCATGTAATCAAACATACAATGTACATGCGGTGGTACCATTATGTAAATACGTTCAGTAGCCTAATTGTGAGCATTGAATTAAACTGTATTGTTGTTTGTTGTCATACTGGGATTACATTTTAATGAGTAAAGTATTTACAGTAATTACCGGTACACTGCTATAAAATGTTCAATGCAATAATGCATAAGCAAACAATAATGGAGTCTAAAGGGAGAGGTAGTGCTACAGCAACTTGCGATTGCTAAATTCTTGTCAATAAAATTATACACAAATCTAAATTAGGCAGAAGCAATATGAAAACAGAAAACTAAATAAATTACTTTCAAACAGGTTTATACAATTTCTTTTTAATAACTATGCATGCCAACCTCGAGACAAGTACACGTCATTTTTTAAAGTATAAGTTTGCCTAAATAAATGCATTTACAACTCACTGTGTGCATCTTGAAATGATTCAGAGTTGTGGGTCAGCTTATATGCGGGTCATGCACTTTTTATTGCTTATACCTGTTCAGTTTGGAGGTTGGCTTTGATGCGAATGAGCTAATATGTGAGTATATACGGTATGTATAAACTGGCTTATGCACCAAAAATTAAGATCTTCTTGCTGACTTTTATTTCATGAAACTTTTATGCTAATATGATGAAAATAAAAATAAAAAAATAGTTAAAATTTAATGATGTTACAATATTGATTACTGCAATAGTTATATGTAGTTCAATATCTCCAGGCTTGTCCCTTTCACCCCCCCTCCCCCCCACCATCTTGCTCTAATATATTGTAATGAGCATGAAATCCAGCCGCTAATCTTGTTTAAAAACAGTTACAAATCAATTTCAGTCGTCGTGAAGCTTTCGGGGGTAAAGCGGCGTGATTGGTAGTACTAATACTAGTGCCTCTAATTCGTAGATGGGGTTACGACATCGCAACTAGGTGGGTGGGTGTTGTCAACATTGATGGACAATCTCAATTTATTCATTAATACCTACTGTTACTTGCTACCAAACGATGACTGGTATGATTCTCGGGTATATATTATATTCCCAGATAAATTGATAATAAATCATTCATTTAACTCTTTCATTTCACGATGTTATTATGCCAGGAATGCATGTATAACTTTCCTAGGTATTAAGCCTAGTTTCCAATTTTGGCACATTTGGAACACTCCCGTCATTATCTCGCATAATAGTTAGGGGTTGATTACGACATCACTAATTTTGAAAGCTAAAAACATTTAATTTGTACTGCAAATTTTGACCACTGTGGAATAAATTCGCTGTATGCACACTTAGCTAACACAATGCGTCATATAGGTATTCAATTAAAATTCTTAATTTAAGTGTAGTTTTATTGCTATCAGTAGCAGAGTACGGTTGCCCCTGCAAGCATGCGCTTGCAGAACTTTCCTGCGGTTGTTACCCAGCGAGCAGCAGAGTTTTCCCTGCCAAGTGCAGAATTCCGTGGGAGGTATAAAAGGCTTGTTAGCGTCTCCACTAGGACCTGTTCGGGTTTCCGAGGGTCATGGTACGAGCTCCTTATGTTAGGAATGAGCGTGGGAAAATCTTTTACTATTATTTTACTACGAATACCATATAAGGAATTGCGCAAAGATAAGGTAACTCTTTTGTTTATTATTTTCCGCGAATCAGAATTATAGTTATTTTACAATATCTACATAAATAAATGCAAAGAAAAATAATGTTTCTTTTATAGAACATTTTGGACAGATCTAAACTAAGTTTTGAATTCTACATCTGTGTATTAAAACCTTTATAGACATTCATTCATTCATTGATTGTCATGTTTTAAATCAGCAACTCAGCTTACATATCTGCTTATCAGTTAAATAGCACTCAGTATTTCATGATCCTGTGAGGTCAAGTCAAGTGTTTCTTGCAGACCTTGTTCAAATAATGATGTTTAGTACAATTCAATAGGAATAGGTTAGCAAATAATAATAATAATAATTAATAATAATAATAATAATAATAATAATAATAATAATAATAATAATAATAATAACAACAAGTGCACGTTTGAATATAGAGCAAATGAGCGTTTCTCAAAGCTCTCTCTAATAGCTATTTGTTAAATTGTAAAACTGTTGAGTGTTTCTCAAGGCTTTCTACATATGTTGCTAGTTATTTTGTTACAGCCACTGAGTGTTTCTCAAGGCTATGTTTGAAATTAACCTTAAGAACTTAGTGAAAAGTTAGCCAATGTTCTAAAAAGTCCATCACTAAACATTAAGTTAAATAATAACATCTGAACATTAAACTATTACTTAAATGACTATGTTTGTCCAATGGCATACAACCACTGTGATGTAAAACTTAATGAGTTATTATTTGAAGTTATAAAACTTAATGAGTTATTATTTGAAGTGATGTATCTGATGTTTGAGTCTTAAATATTTTTAATAACATACATGTCTGTGACTTAATAAACCACCTGAAACTTAAATGTGAGTCTGCATTTCATCACTAGTCCCATTTTTTTTATTGTAAGGATTCCCCACTTGATAAGAGAATCAGAGACCTCTTGGAGTTAAGGTCAAAGTTTAACTGGGCCTTTTTACTCTAATGAGAGTTTATCAGCCATAGCGAACATACTGAGTGGTCACTGGAAGTGTTTTATTACGGCCAACGCTACCCCGTAACAATATTCTGCCCAATCAAAAAGCAGTATCTGTCAATCTAGTTTAAGATTTTCATGTTTGGAGTAACATTTATTACTCAAAATGTTAAGTATCATGGCAAAAGAGCTGAGTTGCTGACAAGAACTGATAAGACATCAGCAGATGCTAGTTTCATATATCCCAACATTTCAATTACAACATTTCTCCTATGACAAACCCTGGGGCACACCTTCGAAATACAATGACAATCACAAGGTGGGCTTATTTTTGGACAAAAGTTGAACTTTAAAGATAAAAATCTGCCAAAATTTGGAAAAGCTGGGTATAGGCTTATAATAAGAATCACTTATTATTGGTTAAATATGGTATTCTGTATAAAATGTCACAGAACCAATACAGGAGAAACATGGAATTCTTTACAGATGACATGATCAATGATGCAGCTTTTATAACAGTCAGGTAAAAACAATGTCTAGACCAACTAGCTGATAAACATAATAATTATTGTTCAGGCAATTAACATTTACTATAAGCAGCTGATTGTTTACATAAAACTGAATAAAAGTTCAAATTTTCCTTTTCCTAGAATCATCCTTCACAGACTAGAAGATGAAAATAGGAATTGCCACCACTTCCACGGCAATATTTGCTGGGAGTCATGAGATGTTATCATTTTTGTTTTAATGGATATAAAGCATGTTTCTCATAAAGGTTTTTAGTATTTACCTCCTCATAAGTAATTCTGATCATTCCATTCTGCTGTACATCTTTGACTCGGAACTTGTCTGTAAGAGTTTTTAGCATCACACAGGCCTGAATAAAGTCATCAAACTTAATATTCCTCCCTCCCCTTCTGTCAAATACTCGCACAATCAAATCACAAAACTGTGGGGATCTGAAAGAAGAATATTAAATCTGCAAAATTTTATAAACAGCTAATATTCAGTTACCCTTGGCTGTAAAACATGTAAGTAAAGGTCTGTAAGTAAAGGTTACAGTACAGTCAAACCTTTCTGAAGGAAAACGCAAAACTGATCTCTTGTAAATCCTAATATAATAATAATGACATTTTATAACTCTTGTTCTTCTTGATGTTGCTATTATTGTTACTATCAAATCTTTGTTCCCGTGGCCTAGTGGTCAGAGCATCTGACTTAGGTGTGGGAGGTCAAGTTTGAACCCTGGCTGAGTCATACCAAAGACTTATATTACCGTATTTTCCGCCCTATAAGTCGCTCCGGGGTATAAGTCGCGGGAGGGGGAAATCCAGATAATTTTGGAAAATTCAACAGATAAGTCGCTCCTGCGTATAAGTCGCTCCTGCGCACTTACCGTAATCACGGTTTTGATACTGCCGGCCATTGCATACGACTTAGTAATTCCAACAACGTGTAAGTATATTCTTGTTTGAAATTTTAAAAATAGAAATATAAGCAAATAAGATTTATAAATAATGTTTATTAAGTAAATAATAGCGCCACTGCACGATTTCCGCTTTCTTTCGCAAATGCTACGACGTTTAACTTAAATTCTGCATCATAACTTTTTCGCGTGGTAGTTGTTGGTCCCATGATTAAACTGTATTGACTTACGCTAACATAACAATTTTAAATCATACAACGTTATTGTGAAACTATCTTTTTTTAATGCTCCATGGTATGAACGGTCCGTATTTATATACCGGTCAATTCCACAACCCGAGCGAACTTCAAAGGCACTTTAGAAAACAAATGAAGTTGTTCGCCAGCCTTCCAGTTTTTTTTATTAATTACTTTGAAGTTCTCTCAATGAAGCCAGTCTCGGTATTCCGGTCAATTTCCACAACCCGAGCAAACTTCAAAGGCACTTTATAAAACAACTGAAGTTGTCCGCCAGCCTTCCAGTTTTTTTTATTAATTACTTTGAAGTTCTCTCAATGAAGCCAGTCTCGGTATTCCGGTCAATTTCCACAACCCGAGCGAACTTCAAAGGCACTTTATAAAACAATTGAAGTTGTCCGCCAGTCTTCCAGTTTTTTTTATTAATTACTTTGAAGTTGTCTCAATGAAGCCAGTCTCGGTATTCCGGTCAATTCCACACCCAGAGCGAACTTCAAAGGCATTTTATACGACAACTGAAATTGTTCGCCAGCCTTCCAGTTATTTTTATTAATTACTTTGGAGTTCTCTCAATGAAGCCAGTCTCGGGTTAATCCAGAATTTTTTTTATAAACTATTGAAGTAAATTATGAAGCGCTACCGGTACATTTAAATACATATATTGTAGCGACATCTGACCAACACTTTGCTTGAAGCACGTGGTGAATAATAAAAGGAAAACAATGGCAATCGTAATTTCAATATTTTTTTAAATTAATAACAACAAATTTTAACACATATATATTATAACTAAATAATATTTGATTATTTAATTTGATATTCTTGTAGTCTAATACTTACGTGTATGTAAGTTTCGAGCAATTGGCTTGCCGGTATACCGTAGATGCATTCGCTATAACACAGCATCACTGCGCATCAGTCATATCGGTCGTTAAAAAAATATTTTTATCGTATAAGTCGCTCCTGCGTATAAGTCGCACACATCATTTGAAAGAAAAAAAAACGAAAAAAAGTAGCGACTTATACCCCGGAAAATACGGTAGCTGCCTCACTTGTTGCTAAGCATTAAGAGGTTAGTGCTAGGATTGGTCGGCCTGGTGTCAAGATAATGTGACTGGGTGAGACATCATACTACATGTCTGCTGCATGATGCTCCATTGCTAGTCATCACTATAACCTGCCATACTGCAGACAGCATAGTGATATGACTGAAATGTTATAAAGCTACGTAAAAAAATGAAAATCAATTACACAGAGACTACTCTTTATGTTGCTTTAACTAATTTTAATATTATTTTTATGATTGTGATTATTATTATTATTATTTAATCAGTTTTAGTCTTTAATAAATCTTCCATCTAAATTCCCAAACAATTCAGAGCTTTCTTAAATTCTCTTTGGAATATTTTCTGGCAATTGGCACAATTAATTATTTTTGATATTTCAAGGTATAAATTTGCAATTAAGAAATTCTGCTGGAAATTTGTTTCTTTCATAGATTTCTTAAAAAATTACCTTCTGCCTATTCACAAATGGTAAAGTTTTCTTCATATATATAATAAAAATACATCTAGCTCAGCCATATATATACAGCAGCTAGAGTAGGCTTTCCCAGAATTAAAAGAACCTAGTCAAATACAGAAAATGTCATCCCAATGACTAGTTATCCTTTAAATTGACACACTGGCACACTATATAATGGCAGATTTCGGTTAACACTGTTCACAGATGGGTGTGCATTACTGATGGGTAAATATGGTAGTGTTCAATGAAAAGCAAAATGAAAATTAGAATGTCTCTTTGTATGCTTTGAAAATTAATCAACATGTATGCCATCTCGACGTATCAGTCCCTAACCCTCTACCTCTATTTGCTACTAAGAGAAACCTCCGTATGATAAATAGAACCAAATTTATGCATGACATTCAAGAAAACCTAACAACTTTCTTACATCCAACAGCGGAACAACTTGAAAACTGCCTATGTTCATAGCTTGAAAAACATGCCCCAGCCACCAAATGCAGAGTATCAATAAAAAAGTGTTCTCCTTGGTATAATAGCAGTGTTAGGGACCAGCTTCGCACTGCTAAAAGACATCGCCGAAAAGCAGAGAGGCTTTGGCTTTCCACCAGACTCACTGTTCATAAACAAATCTACGAAGCCGCTAAGAAGGTCACAAGCATAGTCCATTTAGCCAAATCATCCCACTACAGTTCCAAGATCACGGAGAGTTCCAGCTGCAAAGAGCTCTTCGAGATAACTAACAAACTAATGTCAAGGAACAAATGTACACCACTTCCAACGACCTTCTCTCCACTAGAGCTACCAGACCAATTTGCAAATTTCTTCAATGACAAAGTTCAAACCATTAGAGATTCGCTTGACAGCACAATTTCAACTGATTCGTCACCATACAGGTATGATGCAGAATTTCAGCGACAACCATTAGGAGCATTTGAATCTGTTTCTATAGATTTAGTACGGACAATCGTGAAGAAAAGTGCACCAAAGTCTTGTGAACTTGATCCAATTCCGACATCACTGCTGCTTGAGTGCTTAGAACCAATATTGCCTTCACTAACTGATGTTATTAATATCTCTCTCTCATCAGGGGAATTCCCATCATTTTTCAAAACTGCCATCGTAAAGCCACTGCTGAAGAAACCAATACTGGACCATAACGATTTAAAGAACTACTGCCCAGTTCCTAATCTCCCATTCATATCAAAAATCTTAGAAAAGGTTGTTCTAACTCAACTTGTATCTCATTTGAATTCAAACAGTCTTTTTAGCAATGTACAGTCTGCATATCGCCCTTGCCACAGTATGGAAACTACTCTTCTGAAAGTATTTAGTGACATTCTCTCCGCTTTGGATAGTGGAAAGATTACAGTCCTCACTCTCCTGGATTTATCTGCAGCATTTGACACAATAGACCACGATATATTACTTCACCGTCTCCAGCATGTATTTGGCATTCAGAATATAGCCTTACAGTAGTTCAAGTCCTACTTAGTCAACAGGACACAAATTATATCTGCAAATGGAATACACTCCAGCCCAGTTGACGTATGTTATGGTGTTCCACAGGGATCTGTTCTTGGACCTGTTCTCTTCATTCTGTACACTCAGCCGCTCTCAAGTGTCATAGATCATCACCCAGTGTCGCACCAACTGTACGCTGATGACACCCAAATATACAAGTCTAGCTACCCAACTGAAGTTGATGTACCATCAATGGTGTAGAGAAGTGCATTTCAGATGTGAAATCATGAATGACATGTAACAAGCTGCAGATGAATGATGATAAAACTGAGGCTATTCTGATCACAACACAAAGACTTTCTCATCCACATCCTTTACCTCAGACAATAAATATCAGCAACACCAACATTAAATTCTCACAGTCAGTACAGAATCTAGGTGTTACTCTAGACAGTACTCTCACATTGCACCAACATGTCATGAACATCTGCAGGGCTGCATATCTTGAATTGAGACGCATCAGTTCCATTCGTAAATATCTTTCTGTTGATGCCACTAAGACACTTGTGTGTTCATTAGTACTTTCAAGACTGGACTATTTTAACTCAATTCTGTCTGGTTCGTCACAATATTTACTCCAGAAACTTCAAAAAGTTCAAAACACAGCTGCTCGGATCATCTTTAGAGTACCTCGATCAGAACACACCTCACCACTGCTCTATACCCTACACTGGCTATCAATTCGATACAGAATCAAACACAAAATTTGTTCTCTGTGCTATATTACAATGACAGACTCCAGTCCAACATACCTATTTAGCCTCACCCATGTGTATACACCAGCTAGATCCTTAAGCTCTTCTTCTGATAATCGTATACTCATTGTTCCCAAGGTGAAAACAAAGTCATATGGACAATGTTCGTTTGCATACCAGGGCCATGTGACTTGGAACGAATTGCCCATTGAAATTAGACACAATAACACAGTGGTCCCTTTTAAGAGTGCTTTCAAGACTCACCTGTTTCGACTTCAGGGACAAACTTAGCGACCTAATCATGATTTGTATCTTATATATTTTCAGCATGTTTTTATGTTTTCCAATTCCATTGTTTTTGTCATTTGTTGTTCTGTAGTGTAGTCATATTGATGGTGTAAAGCGCTTAGAGCTTTTAAAGATTAGGCGCTATACAAAGTCCTCATTATTATTATTATTACTCACAAATTGTATCCAAAACTTCTAAATGCTGTATTTAGCTCTCCAGCATCAATATTCCCTGATCTATCAGTGTCAAACCTGAAAGAAAAACAACATACATTCATTATTATTTGTTCTTGACCTATTGTCAAGCTAGCATAACCAATTGTTTTCTAATAACATGGACCTTCAACAACACCTGCTGTCAAATATGTATCATCAGGCTCCACTATTCATATTCAAAGTTGTCTTGGGGAACCGAGTGGCTGAGTGGTCTATAAAGTGCTTTCCGTTATGGATCACTGCCATCTCACCTCTTTCGACGTCGGTTCGAGTCTAAGATTTGGCTAATGTAGTTATGTGAGAAAGCTTGCCAGTAGCTTCTTGTGGGTTGGTGGTTCTTTCCAGGGTTTTTCCCGGGTTCTTCCTCCACCAATAATACTGACCACCATGTATAGTATATCGTGTGCTGAAAATGGCATTAAACTCCACAACAACAAAGTTGTCTCAAACCTGTGCCCTGAAAAATACTGCAGTCCACTTCCAATCCACCTTGACATATATAATATCTGTGCAAGAGTCCATGTTACAACCCTGCACTTGATCCTGTAAATTTGGTTGCTGTCTCTTAACATTAAAAGAGATTAATCACTCCATTTTCCATTGACTACATAACTTACACAAGTATGTATGGATGCTGCACATGGTTCAAAGTGTTTATTATAAGAAGGATACAAAACGTTTCAGCTGTAATTCTGCCTGGTAATTATTTTCTGAGATCAAAGGCAGGGTATAATTCTAATTTGATTTTAACTGGGTCTATTATTTAATGCACCAGGAATGGGCTCTCTTGAATTGGTACCTACCAAGCATTACTCATTATTCAAGAGCATTTTCTTTCCTTTTTCCCCATCTTTGTCTTAATTTGTTTTTATATTCAAAGTAAATGTTTAATTTATTGCATATTATTCATTTATCTACATTCCTTTGTTAATAAATTTAGTCCTTATACCACTTACACAACATCAGAAATGTATGATGATAGTGGATACTGGCAACTTTTAAGATAACAAGAAGACATGAAATTTGTAATTGGCAAATATCTATTATAAACATACCAATTAAAGGTTCTGATAAACATTATCAATTTTAGTTATCGCTGGTACCAATATAGCCACTCATCTGTCATCAGCTACACCCAGTCCTTCAAGCTTTGTGCTAGAAACCAGAGGTAATTTCAATTTTAGATACCATATGATGAATTCAAGTAGCCCTGAGTGATATCACAACTTATTCTACATTTTGTTTAGAATATAAAAATATTTGACAATTGAGGATATTTATCAGTAACTAATATCATGGAAACCAGAAAGTCCTAATGTTAAGAGCTGCATTAAGTTCCTTCTCTGGTCTATCATAATTACAGCAGAGCAACCATTATCAACCAAAACTGAAAATATAAATGAAGTCCAAAACCATAGACAGCTTATTATTATTCATGCAAAAAATGGAGTACTGACAATAGGTAACCAATGAAATACAGAGAACAGAGCAGTACTGCTCCCCATTCATTGGTCTTCACTTTGTACTTACAATTAATAGCTTTTGCTACAAGCAAACAATCTTCTAAAGGTGGCCTGACAAATCAAGCATAGCAGGTGGCTGAATAAAAAACATTTACCGGAATCGTTCATGAACTTTAACAAAAAAAATTCCACATTTTTCTGGCATGTTTAAATTTACTTTCTGATGAATTAGATGACACTTGTTTATAACAAGCTCAATGGGCAACTCAACATGCAGGATGGGCCCATTATAGTTTTAGAGGTGCCCTGGGCATCAGTCTATCCAATTTTGTTTAGCTTGGGCTCGGTCTGACACCTAAGCAGTATTCACTTACAAAAGATTTAGATGCTGTGCTTATATATTCTGCATTAATTTTACCATATATGTTATACATTCTAAATGCTGTATACATCAAAATGGTAATAAACTCAACTTTCCATTGATTTTTTTCTTTACAATTTCACAAATAATAAAATTTAGTTAATGATGTAGGTAAATTGTTGAAGATAAATCTTAATTTAATAGAGAATAACAAAGTAATGAACAGATGTGATTTTCTTACCCACTGGACTGAGTGATTCTGCATTTTAACCTGGGATAGATAAATCTATCGTACTCTAAGGTTAGACGAGTTACTATTGATACAAAGGTCTATTATGCTCCTCTCTAACACTTATGTATTTGGTTTTACATGATCCCAAGGTCAGGGGATACTTTGCCCCCTCCTGTCCTCCAAATCTGGTGGACACAAAAACTCTCAATGAAAAATAATTTTAAAAAAATACTGAGATAATATTTTTGTGTGCATATACATGATTTTATAATCACATGCATTATAAAGCACTCAAGCAACCTGCAAATATTAACAAATAATGAATATTCCTCTTTGTTAAAGCACTCAATTTTATCAACAGACTGATTTCCTCTCTTTACTTCTATGCTGGAAAATTTATTTTTTGGTGGAAAAAAAGTCGTAGAGTTAAAGTCATGATCAAATACCTAATCTTATTAGGTAAATAATAACACAGGCAAATACAACAATGAAATTTTTCAATAACTGTCAATTTTGTATTTCTACAGCATCAGATATTTCCAAGAATGGATTACACAATAAATAAGCTATTGCATTATCATTTACATTCATCCAAGCTGATGTAAAACCCACAATCAAGTGATGAAGATACAACACTGGAATTGAAAACAGGCACATGCATGGATTAGAAGTCAAAATATAACAAAGAGGGTTTAGGCTGGCATGCTTTACAAATCCTATTTGCATTAATAAACAAAAGAACAACATTGAAAGGGTTGATCCTGTATACTCTAATATATGCATAAACATAAATTCATGGTCCTTCTTTAAACATACTGCTCTAAATAATCATTATAATGTATTTATTAAAAATATCTATTTTAAATGTCACTAGAGAATTTATATTAACATTTGAAACATTATCTTAAGAATTAAGGTAGTTATTTCCTATAATCATTATCTACTACTATTTCAAGCATTAATTAACACCTGTGGAATATCCAAGGGAGATGACTAGATATAATCATGCACCCAAATTTGAGTTGCCTCCAAACAGATCTTTAAAACCAGTGAATCTATACTTTACTGTTATTTTTTGGAAGACTATAAAGTTTGTTACAGTTATTAGTAATTAAAACTATATATAATTTTTTTACCTGTCAAAACATGCTTTCCAGTCTTGTACATACTTCCATAATGCTGCAAATTCAAGTACATCAATTGTTCCACTCCTGAAAAAGAATTGCTGTTTTAAACCAGGCGCTTTGGTGTAGGCTAGCATTGTGTTTATGCAATTTACTTTGTATTGTACCTTTTAAACTAACTCTAACGAAATGAGGAGTTTTCAAATGGACAGACATAATTGTTACCATTCACATCATACCAACTTAAGAAGTTTTTGACAGCTGGTATAACAGACAGGTGCAACTTGTTTTTAATACAATGAATCTGTATAAGCTAATACACAATATCATAATCTATGCTAGATTTTCTCAAATAAATGAACTAAATATCTTTTACAAAGAAGGAAATTAATGTTTTACATTTTCAGCCTAAATCAAAAGGGCCCAAACAATCAATGACAAATGCAATAAAAACATCAAAACACTATTAAGCAATACGCATCCATTCTTTTGACAATTGCAATGTTGAGTTGACAATGAATTTGAACACTGGTTAATACATGTCAGTTGATTGCAATGTTGAGTTGACAGTGAATCTGAACACTGGTTAATACATGTCAGTTGATTACAATGTTGAGTTGACAATGAATTTAAACACTGGTTAATACATGTCAGTTGATTGCAATGTTGAGTTGACAATGAATTTGAACACTGGTTAATACATGTCAGTTGATTACAATGTTGAGTTGACTGTCTGCTCTTCAATATTATAACCGTGTCAGACATTCAATGATTGCTTCATTCTGACATTTGCTATTTCAAAATGGGCTACTAGGTTTACAACTGCCTACTGGCTAACCATCTAAAATTTGTCACTATCTCTATTTTACCTGTCTCTATCAAACATCCCAATCATCAGCCTGCATGTTTCAGGATTGAATGGTGACCAGTTTCCATTCATAAGTGCTAGCTGTAGCTCCTCTGCTGTTATTTTGCCAGACCTATCCTGGTCTACAGTCTAAAACAAAAAGTCTGACATGTATAAGACTTCTTTACCTGTATTATAATTGTACTGAAATATAAATGTACCTTAAATCAACGGAAAGAGAGAAATTCACTAGATACAAAACAGTCAAGGTGAAGATATTCCTTTTACTTTCACTAACACCATTCCAGATTTGCTGCTCATATGCAATTTTGTGTTTTCTGGATAAATGAATATTTTCTCCACAATTAAAAGAAGGCAAGGCATATATTAAAACTGGTCAGTGTACTGAAAGGCAGGGAATTCCAATATCACTAATTACATGTATTACTGCGGTTCTAAAAATCTACTAATTTAAAAATAGCAACTTTGTAACTAATGCACACTTGCAAAAACCAATGAAATATAAGCGTTATTATTGCTATTATATGTGGCAAAAGCATAATTTGGACATAAATGTGTAATCTCTATAATACATGCCATAATTACAGCAAACTGTATGAAAAAGATATAGCTTGTCAAAATTCTTTTCACAAAGGACAAAATCCAGACGGATTAGAACCAGAATTCAAACATAAAATATACTGAAAAATTATTTGTATTTAACAATCCCTTTCACTAGGTTGCATGTAGAACTTTCACTGAATGATCATGAAGTCATAAATTATGCAATGAACATGGCGATCTCAATCTGTATTACATTAACATCATATTCTTCTTTTCAAGTTTGTAAAGTGGCGTTGATTTGTCTTTTTCTTCTTCATCTCACATGTTTTGAAGTTTGAAAAGATCCATCTGCTCTAACATTTTTATTTACTTTAATATCCACAACTAACACCATAAAGCATTTCGCTTAAAATATGGAGCCATTTTGGTTAAAAGTACAGACTGGTCTACTACTTAATTAGCTTATTAATATAATGAACATGTGAGGAAAAATTCAGATTTGAAAAAAATCCATCAGTTTTTCTTGGAAATGATACATATACAGGTGCTATAAATAGCAAATAAGGAAAATGCTATTATCCTATACTCAGGCAGCAGTCATATTTTTAAGAATATTCTCATATTTATTTGAGTGGAATTAAAAAATATGACCATAATACCCCCCCCCCCCCAACTTTTATTGCTTCATATTTATTTCATGTACAAAAAAAGCATAACATATACAGGTGAACATAAGACATCATTTGGTGTAATAATTATGTCAAAAGCACAATGGTTTGCATGTGTGCTAATGTTGTACATTTTCAGTGACTTTGTCCTCAGCTGCTGATTCCCGTATTGAGATATATATCACACTGATGACACAATCACGTCTTGGTAGCAATAACAAAACAAAAACAACCTCACAACTTTCTAGTGATTCATTATACATAGTCTGTTGTGTCTTAGGTATTGTTAAATGAGTGTAATATACTTTTGAGTTTGCATCAGAGGGACCATGGACTCTATTTATTTAGAAAAAATGTACCAAATATGCACAACTTAGCATCATTTTTCATATATAATAATGGCAGTTTGTAAAGAAAAGATTTCTGAGGAAGAGGACAATTTTTTAAAAATAACACAATTTGTGGTTAAATCGGTAAAATCCAGAATACAAAATTCCATAATACAGTGTTATATATTAAATATGTCTAACCAGAACAATCTTGCTCATCAATGTCACTATAACTGATGTTTATGTTATTGTTTTTGTATTGCTTAAAGTACAAGGCTTTTCAACAACTTGGTTCCTGAAAACTGGCAAAAAAGTGCAGTAATCAAAGCAACATATTTACACATCTGTTTAATACTTTACTCTGTTGAAGAGGAATTTTTAAAAAAAATTTCTTTAAATTCATTTCTTGAAGCTTGTATAATTTTCACAATGATTGTGGCATCTAAAGAAAAAAAAACAACAATGGAGAAAACCAGTTATACAGCACATTAAAATGTTATACATCAAACTTATTTCCTGTTAATACTGATAAACATTTCTTTTAACTAGATTATTTACCCAACAAAAGTATGTTAGTTAACAGAATCTTTGAATAATAACATTTTAGTTTAAAGAAACACCATCAAATATTTTTTCCCGCTATCATATAGTTTCTTAGTCAATGTCATGTTTTGGGGAAAATGTCCATGGTTCATGTACCATATACACATAGACATTTTATATATATCAATGAGGGGCACCGAGTTGCTGAGTGGTCTAAAGGGCTGTCCATGACGGATCACTGCCATCTCACCTCTGTCTGCATGGATTTGAGTCTAAGATTCAGCTAATGTGGTTATGTGAGAAAGCTTGCCAGTAGCTTCTTGTGGGTCAGTGGTTCTTTCTGGGGGGGGGGGTTTCCGGGTTCTTCCTCCACCATTAATACTGGCCGCCATGTATAGCCTATATTGTGCTGAAAAATGGCGTTAAACCATAAAAAACAAACAAAACAATACATATCTCAATAAATATTATGCAAGATTTCAACTATAGACCCAATTCTGGACAAAGAAACTGTCTGTCTGTTGTGTAACCATTACACAATGACCTGTTTGCAGTTAAATTCAAAGGAAATTCTATGTCCGAGTAGAGAAACATTTGTTTGTTTGCACTTAGTGATGATCAGGTATCAGCAAAGTGATAGAGTGATAAATTACTCCAGGGCAGTTTTCAAAGAGATCATGCAATATATATCAAATCTGAACTGAGAGATTCAAATCTAGGGCGGAGTCTCAATAAGGGATTTGTTCAGACCACCTTCATTTTTCCACTAGTGCATGTTTGGACCTTGGCAAGAGCAAATCATAGAGAAGTTAGGAGACACTAAAATGCACTCTGAGTGCCGAAGTTGTGTGTCTGTTAAAGGGAGGGAAAGGAATTCTAGGGAAATTCTAAGTTTGGATCATGAACGAAGGCTTCTTGTGAATTCTTTTCAGGTGGAGGTGAGAGGCAACATCATAGGATTGGAGAGAAGGAAGACCCGTTGAAAACATGTGGGAGGTCTATTGTGATGTAAGCAGTTTGGTTGGAGGCACAGTGTCAAAAAGAAGCACGAGAGAGAGTTCCAGAAGTGCAAGGAGAACACAAAAAGACGGGTATTGAAAGTATTAAGATAATAAAAAAAAACGAGAGGACATAAAATTAACAGAATCAACACCGAAGGAAACCACTCTCTCTTAAGACTGTAATTTCATGATAGTAATTGGCAACTGTTGATAGGTCACTGATTGTATTTGTTGAAAATATTATGGTTGAGAAATTGTTGATGAAATGGCTGAATACGGTCATATTTTATTAAACTGCTATACCTTTCACTCTTGAGTCTTTTAGTCCAATATCATCGGTATTGCTGACTGTTCGTTTGGAGCTATTTAAATTTGATTTATCCCCCTTTCATGGTGTCAGAAATACTATAGAAGGGTTGTGGCATATGTTACTCTAATTTTGAGCAAAACAGCACTATGGCATATCCATGATATTATTTAAAGTATATTCAAAATATCTTGAGACAGAAAAGTAAAGAAAATATCTCATCTAAAAAAAAAATTACAGCCACTTACCCAAAAATTATGTGTTCAGTACCTTATAAAAGATTAATTTGCTATGTTTATTTTAACTGCTATACAAATTATAATCTAAAACATTAACTAAAGTGAGATTATTAAACCTATGCTATAGCTGATACAGGGCCTCTTCTAGGCTTCACATTTAGCAACAAATGTAAAAGAAATGTGAAAGTGGCACTATTTTTTTTACTGACTGACGAAAGTTGCTGGCAACAATTTTTTTATAAAGTAAATTTTCAATTTTTAATTTATATAAGCAACTCAGGCCACTAATATCTAATTTCACTATCTGCGGCAGTCAGTGGATCATGTCGGTGGATGACAAGACATTATTTGAACATGATTGCAGCGAATTGAAGTCATTTGTTTGCGTTGCTAATTTATGTGTATTGGAAACTGAGTGTGAGAAGCACTTTGGACTGCTTCAAGCTTTAAGGATTATTTACTAATAGATAACATGTTTTTGTGGTCTGATCTTAACTGAGTAACATAGGATGCCACTACATGGATTCCGGTCATTGACTGTAAAGGGCCAGAGTCGCTTACATCAATAAATAGGAAGAAGAAAATAATTTACTTTATAAAAAAAAGTCTGTATCAAGCACAATGAATATGGCTAATCTAGCTCTGAAAAACAAAGATTTGTATCCAGCTGCATCTGAGGCAGCTACCAGGTTATTTGTTGCCATTATTTCTACTGCTGACTGTTCAGTCGCCAGAATCTGATCCAAATATACTTACAAAAATGTATCAGTATATCTACTTTGAAAAATTTAATGAGAATTTGTAAAGATGGGCCAGTTTTGAGAATTTTTATTTCATGAAGGCATTTAGGAAAAGGTCTGGGGAAAAATGAGGCAGATATTGATAAAGTGTCAGTGGCATTGTTCATAAAGACTAAATATTTTGTATTATCAGTTATAAAGAAACATTCTTATTCATTTGTACTTTCCACTTGCTGTACATTGAACTTCATGTGTATATAATGGTATTATTATATTTATAATTCATTATTCTTGTGCTTTGAAATGTAATAAAAACACGTAAAAGCTGTTTTATTATCATGTTTACATGGATACAAAATATGGTCAATATAACATTACACATATATTTAAAATGGCTCCTTTGGCATAGAAGAGACAACATAATTTTTTATTGGCAAGTTTCATGGTATTAAGAAAAATATTTCAAAGGGAGGCCCTGTGGTACTATGGAAGACATTGTGCTGATATCAGAGACCTTATTGAGAAAAATAGGATTGATACTGAACTCTACAAGTTCCTAGCTACACTATTAATATATAATAAGCATGGAGACACTCAGTGTGATGCCTACACTCAAACAAGCTATTTAAATATTTTAATGATTTGAGAAATTCTGTCGAGTTCAAACATAAAACAACAGAGCTCCTGATATCATAGGGTAGTTTGCAATAGAAATGCATGTACTTAACACATTCATACACACTAGTTACAAGCTAAAAAATGACACGTTCTTGTTTTGTCTGTTGGGCTCTTTAATCCAATGTTTTCCAAAAATTGGATTTGGCCCAAACAACTTTCACTGCATTCAGTTTGGTCACTGTATTGGCAGAGGTGACATATATCAAACATCGGAATAAAGGATCATAAATGTAATTATTTTGTAACATTCACCATTAATCTGCAACTGATACAACCATTTTGTACCCCCCAAAAAAAGTTGTATTATTTTGTCATGAATAACGAATACATCCTGTTATTATCATTAAATTCGCAACAAGATTACTGCTAGTTTGTTAAACAAATACACCCATAATACCATGCACATCTAGTACAAATGTTCTTTAAGGCATGTAGCCTTTGATTATTATTGCATTTAATTCTATTTCTGAGTTCATAGTTTGTTCAGGAGACTTCAAACTTGTTTTTGGTTCTTAAAGATTCAAATTGTTTGGGTGATCAGACATAGTTTCAGCAATGTGTTAGTTTAATTGCTAAACATCATCTAAATACACATTTCATCAGTGTCAAAAAATCTATATTCAGACCAACTTCTTAAAAAGGATCATCAGCTCAAAATTTAAAAGCCTGTAACTTAATCGAGAACAAAAACAATATTCAATTTACATTTGGGAAGTTTTGTAGTACATGTCATGTGGACTGAAAACATACTAGACCAAAATAAGTTGCAACTGCATAAAAGTTCTTACAGAAAATATTGAAAATAATATGTTTTTTATCACTGCCACCTTTAAATCTGATACTAAATTCATTGGATGACCAATCCAGCCATTGTAAGTATACTGTTTGAAGAGCTACTGAAGACTATAACAGCATGTACCAAATAGTCTACAAAAAGCTACAGATTCATTGTTATTGTAAACATGTGTTCATCTAGCTCATGGGAAACTGTCTCTGTTATATGTATGTTGTGTACAAAAGCATTATAAAGTAGCTGGACTGGAGGAGATACCTTAGATGTCAGTGTATCTATTTCATCTTGTAGGAACATGTTAAAAACAAGATTGCAAATGACTTTTTTCTTGCATTATTTTTTTTAATTTATTTAACAGTCCATGCAATCATGTTACAGATTCTCTTATAAAACCACAAATACTGATGTTTTCCTTGGCTTAAAACTAAGATCTCTGTCTCTTTCACACTCATTATTAATTAAAATCATCATAACATTGAATTTTTAAAATATTCTTGGGGGATTATTTGCATT
Organism: Unio pictorum; assembly: GCA_030141615.1. Classification (NCBI taxonomy): domain Eukaryota; kingdom Metazoa; phylum Mollusca; class Bivalvia; order Unionida; family Unionidae; genus Unio; species Unio pictorum. The sequence goes on along the minus strand of JARLTB010000062.1, from coordinate 1,470,095 downwards.
GAAGTTTATCTTTCAATTCTTGCTATAGATGTTTATTCATTAGTGGCATTATTTTAAAATTTAAATCCATTCTGCCCTCTGTTCTAGCCTAGCTGATCAGCATGTTCCATGTGATGTTATGGACATCCACAATTACATAATTACACTGCTGGAAGTTTTAGATTGGAGAAGTAAAGCTTAATTCATTCAGTATGATCCACAATGTTGACATCGATCATGATCAGTATATCTGGTCAACAGCATGGAAAGATTCACTACCAAAGCTAAAATTCAAGATGTGTTTATTGTAATGTTTTTGAGGAGCCAAAATTGCTAAAACAATGTTGAATGTCAGTGCTTTTACCTGAAACCACTGCCATAACTCTGCTGAAACTCCTGGAGGTGGGGATGGGCCTCCAAATCCCCCATATCCCCCAGACTGACCATATCCTGACTGACTACCAGCATATGGTGGGGGCTGTTGGTAGCCACCATACTGTTGCTGTGACTGGCCACAAGGCAGATGTTGCTGACCATACTGTTGTCCCATGCCAGACCCCTGGTGACCATAAGATGAAGCTGGATGTTGACCATATGCTTGTCCCCCAGGTGATAGATTTTGGCCATAATCCCCATACGCTTGTGATTGTTGCTGGTAACTATGCATTTCTGGCCTTCCTGTTTGGTATCCCTGTGGAGCTCCATAGCCTCCCTTAAAAACAAAAATGAGTACATTAACTGCAAGTTAATATGAAGTGGAAGGTCATAAGAGACCTCATCCAGAGACTAGTTAAAACATTTGACGGGCATATAAGAAATACTACTTTAGTACCAGGTTTATCAAAAGGATGTAAGAACATGACCTTTGAACTTGTGGCATAACTCCTTGACCTACCATGAAGACCCAATTGATACACTGTATATCTAAAAATCTAAAATACTCATGGATACAAGACTTAAAATTATTCATGGATATTCAAAACTACCCATGAACACAAGACTCAAAATTTTTCATGCATTCAGTACTCAACATTACTCATGATATAACATCAGTATTGGGATACTACTACTTTAACACACACACACACATACATGTATATATATATATATATATATATATATATATATATATATATATATATATATATATATATATATATATATATATAAATAAAGATTTAAACATAAAATAAACTTGCCATCACAAGTTGTTAAAAACTTGGTGCCACCAAGAACAGCACAGATTTTACATTGAAGTATTTGGTGGTGATCATTCTTCTTCTGAGGTGACAACAATTATAGCCTTCGTGAAACCATAAAGTTAGGGTTTATTTTGAAATACTGACTTTGTGTTTAAGTAATGAATTTATTGTACAGATTTTATTCTATAAACACCTCAACAAACTTATGTAAATAATGACTTGAAATTTATTTAAAAATGTGTGGCATAGCTAATATCACTTCAATTTTCAGGGGGAAAAAAAGCAACCTATGACCATCTATTGACCAATTTCTCTTGCATCTGTGCTGTAGTAAACTTCTGATATTTATAATCTGCAAGCATGCATTGAAACAACTGTAAAAGACAATTTGGAAATGGGTTTTAGATCTGGAGATTCTTTTGAGTCTCAACTACTGGTCACTTTCAATGACTGATAAATAATGATGTTGTTGATGATGATGATGATGATGATGGTGATAAAGTGCAAGTAGTTGTGGCAAAAGAAAAGAGAAGAAGAAACATACAGATGAGTAAGAACTCAGGACAGAAGGGAAAATTTCACACACTAATTTGAAAGGATGAACTAGGCTGTCACTTGGTCAAGTGATAGGGTTTTAGCTGAATTGTATTTGAGAGATTACTGTTTGAATTATATTAAATTATTATTTAAATTTCATAATTTGTGTATTCATTCATTTAACTGTCAGCACCGCTGACTGGGGACTCAAGAGCTTTGCATCTCTCTATCACTACTTCAATTTCTGACAAAAACCAGGGTGGGTCTTCAGTATTAGTTTAAATAAATTGGGAGCACCCCACCCCAAACGGGAAGGCAACAGAACCTTTACACTAGTGCACATGATACAGCCGAGTTATCAATGACACTTGAAGTATCGCAGTACATGAATGAATAAGCAGATTCAAAGCAAGATAAAAGGTCAAGTGACAAAAGTATGAAAAGTTGCACTTGCCTGACCTCTTTGAAAATAGAAAAAACAAATAAATGTTCCAGACTAGTGCTTTGGAAAAATTTTACTTCAAAAATGTACAGTTCTATGATCAGCCTTTATTTTATCTCACATAATTGGCAGCCCAATATAACATTTTTAAACAGATTTAAGTCAAAATTGCTTCAGGTACACAATATTTGCTGTAACACTATTTGTGTTATTAAAGATTTCCAAATACAATCAAGAGGCTGGGCGCCATTTAATTTGTTTGATGAGTAATGGTAACCAATGAAAAGCAAAGTTAATTCAATTTTCCTAGAACATTTGGTAACATGTGATTAGTCACGTCAAACATGGGCTGTTTTTGCCTCCAGTTCCAGGGTTGACTGACCCAAGATATGCTCGCCAATCCATTCCTATCTTAAATAACAATTATTTGGGTCAAAGTTTAACACACTAAAATACTCGGAAACTCAATAATCTTCAATGCAACACTAATGTCACTAATCTTTATAGAAAAATCATTTTCTAAAGAACCACCAATAAGTGGAACAGTTTGCCAAAACGCCGTGTCCAATCCATCTCATCAGAAGAGTTTAAAAACCAAATTGTGTCAGTAATAAAAGCATGATCACTTAATTTCGAGGCCTGCCAAGTATAATTCAGTCAAAAGAAGTAGCAAGGAATTGGCATATGGTCAGGTTTCGAACTAAGCGAGTTCACCACACATAGTTACTGGGAGATAGTGTTATCATTCTTCTGACAGAAATTGCCTGAATCTATGTGGTTTACAAATGTCATGCTGCATTAGTGCACAATGCAGCGATAGCAACTAAACTAGATAGGCTTCCCCCACCCCCAAACAAGGTTTAAGCTGACGCCTTGTAAAGCTAATGGGACCTTACTGTCAAAGACTATAAGGAAATATTCAGAAGTAATTCCTTAGGCTTACATATTGTTGGTTTGGCTGACCTCCCCACGACATCGTATCTTCGTTTTGTTTTGCAAGAAAATGAGCCACGAAAAATATCACGTGACCGAAAGTCCCAAATCTGTGTCATAGAGACGCACCCATTACACCTATTTTTGTTCTGATATCATTACTTTTTATAACAATAGCGTCAAAACCAAACTAGATTCTTTGCACATGATGTCATAGACTTTCATAATTATTTTCTTTTAATTCACTGTCAGTTATCTTTTGGGTCATCTTTCTTTGCAAATGTATTGCAAAAAATATCCATTCAAAGTTGAATGATTTCAAAACACGTGTATATAAAGAATAAATAATAATTTTGTAAATAACCGATATAATATACAAAATAGACCAATTATCTATAGTCCTATATCATAATACCAGTATATAATAAAATTTCCTTTCCTTAAAATAATGTCAAAGATTTTGGTTGACCTTAAGATGACAGACACCTTTTTACAAGGGAGGTAAACCTGGCTGGACATGAAATGGGGTATAACAGGGGCCAGGATAATACTGCCCAATGATAAATAAAATAAATAATAAATCCAGTTCCTAGTGGACGCCAATTGTTATATACTATTGTGGTGTTTATCAATCTGTTGTTACCCTTTGCACTTTAGATGTGATTTGTTGCATTGTAAATCAGTCATTGACCAATACCATCAAGCGGCTGTACGCCAAAGCTACCAGTGCAGTAACTTCTCAAGGTTCGGTGGGGGACTGGTTCAAGACAACAGTTCGAGCGTCTCCTATCACCCACACTTTTCAACATCTACTTAGAGCGCACCATAGCCTTTCTATATACATTATTTATACAGGGTTCAAAATCTCAGCCAAGATTAAAGTCAGAGGACAGGAACTGAAAACTGAGCCATTTCAAATATCTTGTTTCCATAATCAGCGAAGAGGGATCAAGAGCAGACACTTGGTCACGAGCAGCACAAAAAACGGCAGATATGTCAAAGCTAAGATCCATCTGGAGAGACAAGAATATCTGTCTGAAAACTAAAATCAGACTATTGAGAGCACTAGTATTCTCAGTCTTTTTGTATTCATGTGAGGCCTGGACCCTGACAGCAGAATTACAACGAAGAATCCAGGCACTTGAAATGAGATGCTACAGAACGATCCGTGGTAATTAAGAATTACAATTTTTACAGGTCTAGAAATTGACAATATACACACGAAGCATTTCTTTTCAGTTCATAACAATATGAACACAGAAATTTAGAAAATGTGACCACAACACAAATGAAAGAAGTGCGCAACACCATCAGGCGCAAAGTGGGCCAATACGAAGACCTCCTCAGCACTGTCCACCACAGAGTAAGCTGTAATGGTATGGCCAACAGTTTATCAATAACAGTCCTGCAGGGCAGCGTCCAGGGTGTCAGAAGGAGAGGTAGACAGACAAAAAAGTGGACTGACAACAGCACAATGGATCAAGACAAGTTTTGCGAAGACACAGGCATTGGCACATGATCGATACAAGTGGAGGGAACTGGTCAGATGTTAAGCAGCATAGTGCCTCAACGATCACACTAGGTCATGAGACTGATGATGATGATGATGATGATGATGATAAAATCAGTCGTGTATGTGTACCTGTCTGATGCATTATGAAGTACTTTGTTTATGCCGTGTCAGTAAAACAGCTTGTCCAGAGCTCGTAATTTATGTATTTTACACAGAGACCAGAGCAACGACATGAAACAGGTTTCAGGTGAAAATACGTTCACATACTTTATACCAGATTGTCAGATTATATATTAGACCAGGGGTCGGCAACCTATTTTATACATGTATAGCGTGCCGCTTTTTCGGTATAATTACAAAATGAAAAAGAGCATGACACCAGTAAGAAAGTAACATTGTTAACATTGAGATTTTTGGCCGCTCTTCGACTACCACACAAAACCTCTTGGCGTAGCAACTTATGACACACGTGCCGTAGGTTGTGGACTGGTCTTTTTCCCGGTGCATCGTATCGTACTTTTTCCCAGTACCGATACTTCGGTAGTTTCCGTTTGTAAGGTATGTGTGGAAATCCCCGAGTAATCTAGTCTGGATTCCTGATTCGTATGCAAGTTTAGGGAGCGATTCTATGAAGATAGGAACCATGTTACCAATTTAATATTAACGGCATGTTTTCATATATCAATGAGAAATAATTTTAAAAAAAAAAATATTTCTACAAAATATTTGATTTTTGCACAAATTAAATTTGAATATTACAAATATAATATATGTCTGATCCTTTAATAACATGTATAACATGTGTCATGTAAAATGACGTGTGGAATGTTTTGAAAGATAATCGGGACCGTTAAAAAAATATAATTTTTTGACGTATTTGCTAGCGTATGCTAAAGTGTTAATTACATGTATTCGGGCACCCGCGCACAGGGAGGGGAGCTTGTCACCCCTTCCATGATTTCACTTTCAAACATGTTTGTCCTACGTCCATTAAACGTAATAAATGACAACTATATATTCCCCCCTCCCCACGGCAGTAATTCAGCGGCGCCATAGTATGTATGACTTTGTAATACTGCAAATCATCCTTAAAAAATTTAGGCCTTGCAGTCGTAATCTGTTTGAATGTTTCATTATACATACAGAAGTCCAGTAACAGTTTTAATGTTTTTTTTCTCTCTCTCTCTCTCTCTCTCTCTCTCTCTCTCTCTCTCTCTCTCTCTCTCTCTCTCTTGGCATCCCACAAAAAGTCTCTCTTTTAAATCAATACAATGAATTCAGACAATTTTATAAGAGGTAAGGGTTTGTGGAATTTTAATAACAATTTATTGGTTGATATAAAATACATTAATGAAATTAAAAAAATTGCTTAAATGGAATAGAATTACAATATGCTACAACCGAGTATGGGGAAAATATTACCAATGTATCATATTCAGACATCAGATTTACGATATCTGATTCATTATTTCAAGATACATTGTTTGATGGAAATTTGCAGAAAAAATTACAATCCTTTTGTATTTATCGTAAAAAAGAATGTAAATTAGAACAAGAAAATGAACTTGCTCAATAAAATCCCAAAGAATGGTTCTTTGGGTACTTACGGTTTGGAAATATTGGAGTTTAAGAAAGAAATAGCTTGAACGTAATGGAAAAGTCAAGCTTCGGGTAATTGTTTTTAGATCCTGGGTAAAGTGAGTAAAGGGCGACAGATCAAAACAATTATTTCGCCATCTAGCAAACAGAAACTACAAATTGTGAATAACACAATTACAAAATTAATTAAATATGAAAATAATATTATTATCACTCAATTTGATATTCTAGGGGAAGGTAAAGTTTTGATCATGACAAACATGTTAAGATACCGACTTAGACGTCTTTCTAAAAAAAATACACATCAATCTTTTACGATTAGATGCCAAAGTTGCCCAAACATAAATCCTTGATTGTCTGACAAATATGCAAATAAGCAAACGCACAGTACCAGGTGGTTCCCAACTGAAATTTTAAAAGTTTTGGACTGACATTGGGTAATTTATAGTTAGAATAATTAATGAAGCATATAAACCTGGATCATTATGAACTGTTTTGAGACAAGGCAATATAACTTGTATCCCCAAGGGGGATAAACAAAAACATTACTTGTGGAACTGGCGCCCATCGTCTCTATCTACTTTTGTATACAGACTGTCATCAGGATGTATTGCCAAAAGAAGGAAAACAGTATTGAATAAAATAATATCTGACGATCAAAATGGTTTTGTAAAAGGAAGACATATTGACAAAAGTATAAGGATCGTATATGATATTATGCACATTAACGAAAAGTTACAAATTTCGGTTATATCATTATGAATCGAGTTTGAAAATGCCATTTTATTGACCACTACATGTTTTCCTCCCCACCCCTAACAATTAATTCTGTGAGCACCCCTGGTAGCCAAGTGAGTGCACGTTGAGGGTTTTCGGTAAATCCTAATATGCCATCTTAAACCTTGCTGACCTGGTTTGGTACTCATACTCTAAAACTGTACTAATAGACTACTTCCATGAAAGTCAAGATTCTTGACAGAATTACTTGTAGTCCGTCATAAGAATCACATGGAAGGAACTTATTCTCGCCAATAATAGATTGTCGGAAAGAGTATAACATGGCATAGCTGCAATCTCTGTTGAGTTGGATATAATAGAGCAGGATATAAATACAAGTTGTTTCAGTAGTATGGACAAATAATCGATGATGAGTGAATGAGTATACGTTTGAATTATGTAAAATATAAGTGACGGTAGGACCCGATCAGGTTAAATGTTGGGGAGAGAGTGTTTCCACAATTTCGAAAAGGCTTTCACTTTTCTCGAGAGGGCATCAAAGGAAACATCTATGTGTCTGTTTCCTCAAAGTGTTTATAATACCCAATAAACATCTATGTGTCTATTTCCTCAAAGTGTTCATAATACCCAATAAACATCTATGTGTCTATTTACTCAAAGTGTTCATAATACCCAATAAACATCTTACCCAATAAACATCTATGTGTCTATTTACTCAAAGTGTTCATAATACCCAATAAACATCTATGTGTCTATTTACTCAAAGTGTTCATAATACCCAATAAACATCTATGTGTCTATTTACTCAAAGTGTTCATAATACCCAATAAACATCTTACCCAATAAACATCTATGTGTCTATTTACTCAAAGTGTTCATAATACCCAATAAACATCTATGTGTCTATTTACTCAAAGTGTTCATAATACCCAATAAACATCTATGTGTCTATTTACTCAAAGTGTTCATAATACCCAATAAACATCTTACCCAATAAACATCTATGTGTCTATTTACTCAAAGTGTTCATAATACCCAATAAACATCTATGTGTCTATTTACTCAAAGTGTTCATAATACCCAATAAACATCTATGTGTCTATTTACTCAAAGTGTTCATAATACCCAATAAACATCTATGTGTCTATTTACTCAAAGTGTTCATAATACCCAATAAATGAGCGCAAGAGTAATGCCACAATCAACTTTCAAGTAACGATTGAATGTACGTTTGTTTGTGTACGAATTTTTTTCTTCTTTTTAACTGGGGATCATAAGACCCGCAGCCCTCCCCTCCGGCCCTGGTCAGATGAACTAAATAATGATCCGGATAATAATAATAATAATAATAATAATAATAATAATAATAATAAAACAAATAATAATAAAGACTTTATTTAGAGAAGGTAACTCAATTAGTTACAGAACTAATCTACCTTGAGGCCTTCTATCTGTTATGTACAATATATACAATACATACAACATGATGTGAAGAGTCTGGCTCGACGCTAAATAATTAAGGAATTTTAAATTTCAAAGTATCAAGCCTGGAACACATGCACAGGCATTTGTAAAAACATAAAACATAAAATATCATTCTGCGTTGAAACATTCAGCTTTGAAAATGATGCAAAATTACAGACAAGCAGGCAGTATTTTTTTTTTTTGTACTAGCACTGTTCAATTTTATAAAGATTTCATCCATTCAAGACATTGATTATGAAACAAAGAAATGCTAGGAGCCTGTCTTATGTCGTTGGGGATGTTGTTCCATAATACTGGACCAGTATATTGAAAACTTTTTTTTAAACAATTCCTTCTTTGGCCATGATATAATGTAATTTTTTCTTCTTATGGACCTTAAATTTGGAGTACCATCATCATCTCTTTGATGAAAGATATTGCTTAGAAAGACAGGAATGGATTTTCTGGATACTTTATACATCAATTTGGCTTTTCTAAGAAATATTATTTCGTGTATTGTTAAAACCTTTATATTATTCATTGCATCCTGAAAATTGTCTATACATTGATCTAGAATTAAATGGCAAGCCCTCTTTTGGAGCCATATAAGTGTTGTTATGTTTGAATTAGAGGTATTACCCCAAATTACGTTACAGTAGTCCGGATGATTATAACCTGAATGATTGCAGGTCATCCTTTAAACTTCAGTACGTCTTTGCAATATTTTTAAGCCCAAAAGCAGGATTATATGACTTTCAGTTTCATTTTACTGTCGCAAATAGATGGATGGGGCATTTATGAGACAGACCAAAGTTTATTTACTCTTTGCCATGATCACTGTTGAGACCATCAAGCAGTTTTTTTCTTCTTCTCTTGCTGACAACATTCGAGGTGGCGCCCAAAAGTTATTTCAGAAATAAAGGCGGAGCACTACATGGTGGTCTAACACACCATCCATATGACCCCTTATGTTATATATACATGGTCGGTTAATACATTTTGAACAATAACATTCTATAACGGAAAAAAAACCTTTTTTTAACTTGTACAGATCAAAACCGAATGTAAATCGCGCGCGTCTCTCTCTCTCTCTCTCTCTCTCTCTCTCTCTGAAAGTGTGTGTGTGTGTGTGTGTGTGTGTGTGTGTGACTAGATATTAACACATATTTTGTATTGCATGAGTTTATTTTCCTCTTACCATAATGATATCATTTAACAACTATGTAAAAATCTACTCATGATTTCTTTCACTCATGCCATTAAGAAAATTTAAAAACTAAACATAGCATCTTTGTGGGACCTTTCTTTCAAAAACATTGTGTCCAGAGAAACAAGGCAGTGAAACTCTCTTTTCCTCTATATAAGAAAAACACGGAAGAAAAATGTGAATATGTTGAAGGTATGCGTATAAGTAATAACAAAACGTACAAACTAAAAACGGCTGCTTTATCGAACCATTCTTTCAAAAACATGGTTTTCAGAGAAACATGGCTGAAAAGGCTTGTCTTTCTTAGATTTAAAAGAAAACAATGAAGAAAAAAGTGAGTATTATACAGCCATGCATATGAATTTTCATAATTACTTTTCGTACTTTCTTTAGCAATCTACTTTATTATTATTATTATTATTATTATTATTATTATTATTATTATTATTACACGAGGGCGTAAGAAATATAAATGTGTCGTTGCAAGGTATTCATGGAAAACAAAAAATTGTGATTTTAATCCAACCCCACCCCCACCAGAATTCCCGAAACGTACATTCTGCAGTTTACACTCAGTCATTGGCTCTGTCAATGATTCTGCGAAATATTTTATACCAAGTCAATTTCAGCAGTACATACACAATTTCTTTCAGATAATAGTCACAAGCACCGTGAAAAGAAATTTATTTGATGATGAAAATGAGCAATATTCTCGACCATTCTACCACATTGTAGTTGATGTGACAACGACACTTTTTCTATTTATAAACAGTGGGCGTTTCAACCTGCACTAATTAAAGGCGTCACGCATGCGTGCTACGTTCAGGCGCTTTACTTGACTTCTCGCTCAATCAGGACTTTGTAATTCCAAAGAAGTTAATAAATAAATCCTCTGACGTTTTAAATAAACACAACCAAAAGACCCATTGTTCTATATATGTTACGATGAGACTGAATAAGTCTGATGTAAAAAACCTAAATTTAAAAACCTAAGACACATTATGATCACCAGAATAGGGTTCAAGAAACCTGTGTCCTGAACTCAGGTAATTAAAATTATTAAAGTAAAAATATTTTAAATATTATTTCATGGTTTAGTTCTCACTCGTGGTCAGATGTTTGTTTTGGAATGTTTAAATCAACAAATCTTACAATCGACAAGGATGGAAAACAAAACACAATATAGTTACATATGACACAAATGATTGTTAGGTCGCGAATTTAATTATATGGAGACAAAAGTCGACATAGGAGTATTGAGTCTCAGATGCTAAGAACGCTAATGATGGTTTTATTGTGCAAATATACATTTTACGGGCTTCGCAGATGTGTCTCCAAAGTGTTTGATTTGAGTTGTTAACGTCGCTTTGACAATTTTTTTTCCCGTCTTGTCCTTACGATGTCTGCGGTGCGGTATAACATAGTGATGTCTAGCACTGGGGCATCATGTCCCTCCCACTCACATTATCATGACAACAAAAAAATAACCAGTCCTAATCTTGAGCGACAAGCGAGTCAGCTGCTAGTACACTTTTCAAAGGTCAGTCTTATGAATCGGCTGTGGTTCGCACCCGGAACGCTCTAACTACTTAGGCTACCTGGCAGTCCTCAGTTTACTACTGCGAAACCAGCGTTATCGTCCTCAAATTAAAGACTGATATATATTAAAGCACAGCTGGCCATGTTTTGATAATTGTATTTACTCATGATAACTTAGACTGCACCGAATACAAACATGATAGCCGTTCGGGTGGACTAGTGTTTAGAGCGTTCGCCTCGGAAGCGTGAGGCCTTGGTTGGAAACTCGGACGAATCATACCATAAGCTTACCACAATAGTACTAACAGCTGCCTCGCTAGGTGCTCAGCATTTGGAGGTTAGTGTTAGGACTGGTCGGCCTGGAATCAGAATATTGTGACTGGTTGGGACATTATTCAACATGTCTTCGTCATGATGCCCCAGTGCGAGACATCAATCATAGAGATATGACAGATGTTTTTAAAAGATAAGTTAACAAATGATAAGCGCGCGAACACACACACACACACACACACACACACACACACGCATACACACACACGTGCTGTTTATTCATGCTGACCGTATTTTGGTATTAGGCTGAGAGGGTAGGGAAACTAATTGCATTTTTCTAAGGCGTATTAAATTAAGAATTACAAATTTGTCAGGTCATGAAACTGATATTCTTCACGCAAAGGATCGCTTTTCGGTTAATAATAATAATAATAATAATAATAATAATAATAATGACTTTGCTTAGCGCCTAATCTTTCGAGGCTCTAAGCGCTTTACACCAACAATAATGATATGATAATAACAATGTGTAAACAGAAATTTAGTAAATATGAATATTTCTAGCACATTTTCCAACTGTTAAAACCTTAAACATCTTTTCCAACAAGTTGTTTTTTTTTACAGCCAAAAGATAACAATTTAATTTTGTTTCATTTTATTGCTACAGAGAGCTGGATGGATAATTTATTCTTATCATCCATATTATATGATGAACTAGTCATATTACATGTCGATTGTCAATTAATCGACTTAGATCGATTACTTTTTCACATAAAAAGTAAACATTACTCTTATAACACAAAACACACAGTAGAACCCGTTCTCGTGTGTTTTCGTAGGTCTCGATATTTACACAGATTGTACGAAATTAGATTATTTTCATGGTGCAATAATTCAACCGTTTCAGTGAAAACTTTCGTATGAACCATGTAAAAATATTACGACTGACTTCTCTAACTCATCAAATTAAGTAGAAAATGTACAAACTAAACAGGGCATCCTTGTTGGAACTTTCTTTCAAAATCGTTTTTTCAAGAGAAACATGGCATAGAAACTCGCCTTTTCTATATTTAAGAAAAAAAATCAAAAAGACACGAGAAGCTTTAATCTATGCGTATGATTTTAATGGCACAATTTCTAGCGATACTTTCGCTAGCAGTATTATTATTATTATTATTATTATTATTATTATTATTATTATTATTATTATTGTTATTATTATTACTCGTATATGATTACGTAAGATATTTAAAGGTGTCGTGGAATAGCATTTATGGAAAACAAAAACTCGTGATTTCAATCCACCCCCACCCCAACCAGAATTCCCGAAACGTACATTCTGGTGTTTACACTCAGTCATTGGCTCTGTCAATGATTTTGCGAAATATTTTATACCAAGTCAATTTCAGCAGTACATACACAATTTCTCTCAGATAATAGTCACAAGCACCGTGAAAAGAAATTTATTTGATGATGAAAATGAGCAATATTCTCGACCATTCTACCACATTGTAGTTGATGTGACAACGACACTTTTTCTATTTATAAACAGTGGGCGTTTCAACCTGCACTAATTAAAGGCGTCACGCATGCGTGCTACGTTCAGGCGCTGTTTACTTGACTTCTCGCCACGTGCTTTCTCCAAGTATCTCGAAAGGTCGAGAATATCTTCGTATTGGTATATAAACCCACGACATCAAATGCGATTGCAAGAACGAAATTAGAGAGCATAACAAGGTGGAAATACAACACTTCTGAACCCCAAGAAGATATATAAAGGTTGATTCAAAGCCTATATATTAATCGAGAATATTTGTCATAAGCAATTTGAAGCAATGACAACCTACTTTGTGCCAGTTACAGCTCCTTGCAGTGGCAGACGACAGTGCTATCCAAGTCATTTCTATGCACCGTCTGAACTATTTTACAGACCGTCAATGTTGAGCGATATGACGTTGGACCTACTGCCGTTTTTGCTGTCTGATTACCCGGCCTTTTGCAATGGTCTTCGCCGTCGTGAGAAAGAGGAGAAACCAGTGGTCAAGCCATGGACAAAAGTGCTTAAGGTGAAAGGTTATGACCCCGATGATATCAAAGTGATGGTTGAAAATGGTAAAGCCATAATTCACTGTAGACACGAGGAAAAGGATGGTGAGAATTTTGATTTGATCGAGAGTCGTCGGAGTGTACCGTTACCACAAAATGTCGACCCGGCCTCTGTGAAAACATTCATGATTGACGAGGACTCGTTGCTTATTCAAGCCCAGTTCAAGAAATCACCACAGGAAACGGCAAAGAAAGTGCAAGCCGCAAAAGAAACGAAGACTGTAGCAGAAGATGGGACTGAGAGGAAATTGCCAATTGTAATAGAGCAAACCAAGTGTGAGAACAAAGAGCAAGAGAGTCAGAAAGAAGAATCCTGCGTCCTTACAGCCGAGAAGCCTGTGGCCTGTAGGTATATTGGAGAGAAGGAGGTAGCTGAAACTCATGCGGAGGAAACTCGAGAGATTGAACTTAAAAGGGAGGAGGGTGGAAATGTAACCACACCTACTGTGGAGGATAACCACCGCGATGTGGAAAGTACATGTAAGTGCGATTCACTTATATGTGAGAAAAGATCAGAATCACCTTGCAAATGCAATGGAAACGATTGTTGCGAGCACAATTGGGGCGATATACCTGTAGTGTATGCTGATAAAGACACCGACGACACGTTAAGGAAAGACGATGAGTGGGATTCATCTTTCGCCGACAAGAGTGAGATAGTGGAGAAGGATGGGAGCAATGTTTTCATGATTTCAGTCAGCCTGAAAGATTATAACCCCGATACCGTATCGATCCGCTACATGGGCGACCAGCTGGAGGTAACTGCTAAACGAGAGTCCCGTGACAATGGATGCACGCTCTATCAGGAGGTGTTCAGGCGCTACACCGTCCCCGAGGGTTCTGCAATAGGATTCACGAAAGCAACTATGGATGATAGTGGGATTCTGAGAATCAGCGTGCCTATCAATCCGAAATAGAAAGAACGAGAAAGGATGTTTTGATTCAAAAGTTCCTTTTGCAAGTGGAAGTATGAATGACTGTATAATTTAATGTAGTATATGGCAGTGTATATATACATTTTATTTTCCAAATGTAGCATTTCTATTATTTATTAGTGTCTTTTAAAAAAATACGTGTTAGATCCCTGTCATAATCCTAGGTATACGAATGTATTTTGCAGAGTAATAAGGGGGTAAAAAATGTATAATCTCATTTTTAATCAAATTCTAAAGGTTAGGATAATGTTGATTGCCATTGTAAGACTTTTATCATTTTACTGTGTGCTTATAACACAGTAAACAAGTGGTTACTTAGAGTGTATTACTGGACGGGAATTCGGTCATTTTTATTTTTAATTATCCAACCGAATTACCGTTATGTAATTCTTCTCTTGCCAATAAATACGCTGTTGAAAACAGGTAATTACAATGTTTTTTTTCTTCATTTTTTAATTTCTGTCTTTGTTAATATCTCTTTAATACAAGTACATCACATTTAAAACGAGGAAGATGCATTCGACGCGTATTGAATTTGAAATTATTCTTTAAACAGTCCCGCTTCTCTCATCCATTTGTTCACTCACATTTTCCGCCTTTTCCGGTTAACGTTTCATAGACGAGCATGGATTGAAGAACTGGTAGTCACAAATTAAACAGAGAAATTTATAATATTACACGCACACACAAATAGAATCCTGTTTCTGCTTGGTCTAACTTAAAAATTAAGTAGTAGTAAATTTCACGATGTACTATGAAAACCTTTCCAGTTGTTACGACTCGGTGGTCTTAAAGTAAGGAACAAAAAGAACGTAAAACTAACAAGTTTCAACAAATTCAACAACAATTTATTTTGCTTGAGTAACCGCGCCTGTGCCCTATTGCTTAGGGTACCCGCATTGGATGTTGGAGGTCGCGCGTTCGAAGCACGGCAGAGTGATAACAGTGACTTATAAAAATGGTACTAGCAGCTGCCTGGCTTGACGTTAGGCATTAAGAGGGTAGTGTTATGACTGGTCGGTCTGATGTCACTATAATGTGACTCGGTAGGTCATCTAAATTCTTCTTATCGTTATCTCACATGTCCAAAAGCACATATTATACGGAATCAATTCCAATACAGAATGTGCTGATGTGCCAACAGTTTAGAATATCGTGAGTACTCCCAATTTTGTATCACAGTGTTATAATCTAGGAATTCTTGAATAAATATAGAACAATCCCAAGATACGGGTTTAGTGAAAAAATGATCAATGAGGACTTTGTAATTCCAATGAAGTTGATAACTAAATCCTCTGAAGTTTTAACTAAACACAACTAAAAGACCCATTGTATTACATATGTTACGATGTGACTGAATAAGTCTGATGTAAAAAACCTTAATTTAAGAACCTAAGACACATTATGAGCACCAGAATATGGGTCAAGAAACCTGTGTCCTGAACTCAGATTAAAGTAAACATATTTTAATATTATTTCATGGTTTAGTCCTCACTCGTGGTCAGATGTTATCTTTGGAATGTTTAAAACAACAACTCTTACAATCGACAAGGATGGAAAACGAAACAAATATAGTTATGTATGGCAAAAATAATGTTATGTCGCGAATTTAATTACATGGGTAAAAATGTAGCATTTTATGCTATTTTTAGACAACATATTTCCAAATTTTGTTTTAATGAACATAATAGTCTTGGGTCTGAGACGTTATGAACGCTAATGATGGTTTTACTGTGAAAATGTACATTTCACGCAGATGTGTCTCCAGTAAATCTGATTTGAAAGTGTTTGATTTTAATTGTTGATGTCGCTTTGACACTTTTTCAGTCATATCCATACGATGTCTGTAGTGCGGTAAAATATAGTGATTTCTAGCACTGTGACATCATGTACCTCACAGTCCCATTATCCTGGCAATAAACTGACCAGTTTGAATCCCGATAGACAAGCGAGTCAGCTGCTAGTATAATTTTGAAAGGTCAGTCTTATGACTCGGCTGTGGTTTGAACCCAGAACGTTTTAAGCACTTATGCTACTGAGCAGGCCTCAGTTTACTAATTCTAAGACAGCGTTATCATCCTCAAATTCAAGACTGATATATCTTGAAGCACAGCTGGCCATGTTTTGATAATTGTATTTACTCATGATAACTTAGACTGCATGGAATACAAACATGTTAGCCGTTCGGGTGGACCAATGTTTAGAGCGTTCGCCTCGGAAGCTTGAGGTCTTGGTTGGAAACTCGGACGAATCATACCATAAGCTTACCACAATAGTACTAACAGCTGCCTCGCTAGGTGCTCAGCATTTGGAGGTTAGTGTTAGGACTGGTCGGCCTGGAATCAGAATAGTGTGACTGGTTGGGAAATTATTCAACATGTCTTCGTCATGATGCCCCAGTGCGAGACATCGATCATAGCGATATGACTGATATTTTTAAAAGCTACGTTAAAAAATCATAAGCACACACACACACACACACACACACACACACACACACACGTGCTGTTTATTCATGCTGACCGTATTTTGGTATTAGGCTGAGAGGGTAGGGAAACTAACTGCATTTTTCTAAGACGTATTAAATTAAGAATTACAAATTTGACAGGTCGTGAAACTGATAATATTCACGCGAAGGATCGCTTTTCGGTTAATAATAATAATAATAATAATAATAATAATAATAATAATGAGGACTTTGTTTAACGCCTAATGTTTCGAGGCTCTAAGTGCTTTACACCAACAATAATGATATGATAATAACAATGTGTAAACAGAAATTTAGTAAATATGAATATTTCTTTTTTTTTTTTTTTTTTTTTTTTTTTTTTTTTTTTTTTATTGAACACAAGGTATCAGGATTTTACATATTCCCCTACATCACCACCTGACCTGGCGTATGGGGCATGATCTTAAATTCTTTTGTGTCCTGATCTCTACATGTGTTCCCTACACAACACACACACACACATACACACAGACACTTACTTACAATCACAATTATTGTACACAAAGTCATACTCGCATACAAACCCCAAGATGCATGAAATTGCATTTAAACAAACAAACAAAAAAAATAATAATAAATATATAAATTTTAAAAGTTAAAATAGTAATAATAATAATAATAATTCATGTACCAAAAGTTGATAATAGGGTCCACTTTCTTTTAAACTCGTCACTGCTGTTATTCACTTTGGCGACATATTTTTCCAGCGTTTTATATGATAAAACACAATTTTTATAATAGGCAAGATTTGGGCTTTTTGATGCACAACGTGATCTGTATATAACATATTTTGCAAGCAAAATTAGGAAGTTAATAAGATCGTCAAAGTTGTTATTTCCTATAAAGACATCTTTTCGTGTAATTCGAAAATTTGGGTCATAAGTTTGGATCCATTCTACCAACAGTTTCCAAAAGTTTTCAGTAACTAAACAGTCATAAAATAAGTGCTCAATTTCTTCTATTCCCTCATTACAAAAGGTACATTTATCATTATCACTTAAATTAATCTTTTTTAGAAACTGGTTTGTGGTAATATTTCTGTGGAGAAATCTAAAGTTAAAGCTAATTAGTTTTGTGTCTTTTGTACAAAATCTAGCCGAAACAAAAGAGTTGGTCCATTCATTTGTACCGATCGCACACTCTAGCTGTCTGGACCAAGTTTCCTGTTTACCATTTGGCTTTATTATTTTGGTTCTTATCAGGTCTTTATAGATAAATTTATTCTTTGCTCTTACCCTAAGGAGAGATGTTTTGTCCAAAGCTGCAAGAAAACTATTTCCACTTTTATAGAAAGTTTTAATTTTCTTTTTCCACATCACAGAGATCTTTGAAATAAGAGCAAAGTACTGTATGAAATTATTTGTTTTTGTTTTTTGTTTTATTTCATCAAAACTTAATAGAGACCCTTGTGCATCAAAAAGATGTTTAATAATTATAATACCATTTGTTCTCCACCTTGTGTATGATTTAAAATTATCTACAGTCACTAAATTAAGAATATCTTGAGACAAGTATTCATTGACAGTAGATGGTTCATTTTTCCATTGAGATAACGCATAAATAACATCACGCCAAAAATATTTTTAATTAATTTAGAGATTACTTTTAGTTTAGTTTTTCCTAATGAAAGTAACAGCATACCTCCAAATTTTCCAAATATTTGTTCAGAAACCAGTTTTTGCCATAAGCCATCTTCGTTTATTAAGAGGCGCCTAATCCAGGTAAGTTTTATATAACACACAAATGAATGCAAGTGAATCATATTTAACCCCCCTTCCTCAAAAGAAGCTATAAGTGTGTCTCGTTTAACTCTCTCAGTTTTACTGCCCCAAATAAACTGGAAAAATAATGTATTCAGTTCCTTTTCTATATGGGGTGGAGGATTTGGCAAAGCTGCAAAAAGATGAATGAATTTAGGCAAAAGCAAGGACTTTATCAAAGTAATTTTTCCAATAATGGATAAATTTCTTCTACTCCACCAGCCAAGCAGTTTCTTAACTTCCTTTAACTTCATCGAATAATTAAGCTCTACCATATCCTCCAAGTTCAATAGAGAAATATACTCCCAGCAATCTAAAATTAGACATTGACCAGTTAATATCAATTTCTGGACATATTTTTTCATTAGAATATTTTTTGTTTCCAATCCAAATTGCTTTCGATTTCAAAACATTGCAGTGCAGACCTGACACCAAAGCAAAATCATTTAAAATCTGCATGGTTGTCCTCAAGGACAAATGAGAACCATCTAATAATAGAAAAGCATCATCAGCGTACTGCCCTATTTTAAACTCCATTTCATTATAAAAAATGCCTGTAACATCTGTGTTTTTCTTTAGTTCTGTTGCAAGAAGTTCAATTCCTATTATAAAAAAATAGGGTGATAAGGGGTCTCCCTGGCGACAACCTCTCTCCAAATTAAAGAATGGGGATAAATGTCCATTATTAATAACACAACTTTTTGATTTATTGCAAAATAGCCTGAACCAGTGACAAATTGATTCTCCAAAGTTAAAAGACTTCAGAGCAGCTTCTAGAAAGTCCCATTCAACTGAGTCAAACGCTTTTTCAAAGTCTATCAATAGGAGAAGACCAAATTCATTTTTTTCCTCAAGGTATTGCATCAGGTCATACAACAATCTTGTATTTTCACCAATGAATCTCCCTTTCATAAAACCCTTTTGGGTGTCACTGATGATAAACGGGAGTACTTTTTTGACCCTATTAGCAATTGACGCTGAAGCAATCTTGTAATCCACATTAAGTAGAGAGATTGGTCTCCAATTTTTTTAATAAATTTCCTGTCTTTATCTTCTTTTGGAATGCACGTTATGATCCCCTGAGACTGAAATTCTGAAAAATGATTCATATCATATCCAGTATTTAGAGACCTAAAGAGAAAACCGCCTAGGTCTTTCCAAAAGAATTTGTAACATTCTACCGTAAATCCATCAGAACCAGGGCTAGTTTCATTTTTCATATTTTTTAGTGCTAAACCACATTCCTCAAACGTTAACTTACCTTCACATGAACTTCTTTCAAAATCTGAGTTTTTTTATCATGGTTAAAAAAGTGGTTAAGCGTTTGAAAGTTACATTTGTTTTTACTTTGGTATAATTTTTCATAAAAGTCTTTCTGTTGATTTAATATTTCTTTTGAATCTGTTACCCTTGTTCCATCTTCCTTAGTTAACTCTTTTATTGTTTTGTTTGTGTAATTTCTCTTTTCGAGATTAAGAAAATATTTAGAATTTTTTTCACCGGATTCATACCATCGTGCCTTAGATCTTAACATTATACCTTCCACCTCTTTTTTCCTCATTTCTTCTAACTCCGCTTGTTTTTTGTTCAATTCTTTCATCGTAGTGGGGTTATTATTTTGATTCACTAAAGCATGTAAGGTATTTATTTCAGCTTCCATTTTCCTGAGATTTTGTTTTTCCTGTTTTGCTTTAGCTTGTGAATACATAATAGATTCTGATCTTATTATCATTTTAAGGATTTCAAAAAACAATTGATCATTACATGTTAGTTTCACATGAAGTGGGTTTTTCTTATCACCTTCACAATAATATTCTTCTACTGTGCTAGTTATACATTTTTTTACCAATTTAATATATTCATTTTGCTTTAATAGCTTTGAATTGAATTTCCAGTATCCAGGACCTCTCGGTGCTGCAGATATAGACAATTTGAGTGTTATTGCTGAATGATCTGTTTTATAGCCAGGAATAATAGAGGCGTCTATACAATTTGAAAACATGTCATCAGAGATTAAAAAATAGTCCAGTCTACTCTGTTTCCTTTTCTATATTTAAGAAAAGATCTATAAAAAAAAACGTGCATAGCTTTAACCTATGCGTATGATTTTAATGGCACAATTCCTAGCGATACCTTCGCTAGCATTATTATTATTATTATTATTATTATTATTATTATTATTATTATTAGTCGTATATGATTACGTAAGATATTTAAAGGTGTCGTGGAATAGCATTTATGGAAAACAAAAACTCGTGATTTCAATCCACCCCCACCCCAACCAGAATTCCCGAAACCTACATTCTGGTGTTTACACTCAGTCAGTGGCTTTGTCAATGATTCTGCGAAATATTTTATACAAGTCAATTTCAGCAGTACATACACAATTTCTTTCAGATAATAGTCACAAGCACCGTGAAAAGAAATTTATTTGATGATGAAAATAAGCAATATTCTCGACCATTCTACCACATTGTAGTTGATGTGACAACGACACTTTTTCTATTTATAAACAGTGGGCGTTTCAACCTGCACTAATTATAGGCGTCACGCATGCGTGCTACGTTCAGGCGCTGTTTACTTGACTTCTCGCCACGTGCTTTCTCCAAGTCTCTCGAAAGGTCGAGAATATCTTGGTATTGGTATATAAACCCACGACATCAAATGAGATTGCAAGAACGAAATTAGAGAGCATAACAAGGTGGAAATACAACACTTCTGAACCCCAAGAAGATATATAAAGGTTGATTCAAAGCCTATATATTAATCGAGAATATTTGTCATAAGCAATTTGAAGCAATGACAACCTACTTTGTGCCAGTTACAGCTCCTTGCAGTGGTAGACGACAGTGCTATCCAAGTCATTTCTATGCACCGTCTGAACTATTTTACAGACCGTCAATGTTGAGCGATATGACGTTGGACCTACTGCCGTTTTTGCTCTCTGATTACCCGGCCTTTTGCAATGGTCTTCGCCGTCGTGAGAAAGAGGAGAAACCAGTGGTCAAGCCATGGACTAAAGTGCTTAAGGTGAAAGGCTATGACCCCGATGATATCAAAGTGATGGTTGAAAATGGTAAAGCCATAATTCACTGTAGACACGAGGAAAAGGATGGTGAGAATTTTGATTTGATCGAGAGTCGTCGGAGTGTACCGTTACCACAAAATGTCGACCCGGCCTCTGTGAAAACATTCATGATTGACGAGGACTCGTTGCTTATTCAAGCCCAGTTCAAGAAATCACCACAGGAAACGACAAAGAAAGTGCAAGCCGTAAAAGAAACGAAGACTGTAGCAGAAGATGGGACTGAGAGGAAATTGCCAATTGTAATAGAGCAAACCAAGTGTGAGAACAAAGAGCAAGAGAGTCAGAAAGAAGAATCCTGCGTCCTTACAGCCGAGAAGCCTGTGGCCTGTAGGTATATTGGAGAGAAGGAGGTAGCTGAAACTCATGCGGAGGAAACTCGAGAGATTGAACTTAAAAGGGAGGAGGGTGGAAATGTAACCACACCTACTGTAGAGGATAACCACCGCGATGTGGAAAGTACATGTAAGTGCGATTCACTTATATGTGAGAAAAGATCAGAATCACCTTGCAAATGCAATGGAAACGATTGTTGTGAGCACAATTGTGGCGATATACCTGTGGTGTATGCTGATAAAGACACCGACGACACGTTAAGGAAAGACGATGAGTGGGATTCATCTTTCGCCGACAAGAGTGAGATAGTGGAGAAGGATGGGAGCAATGTTTTCATGATTTCAGTCAGCCTGAAAGATTATAACCCCGATACCGTATCGATCCGCTACATGGGCGACCAGCTGGAGGTAACTGCTAAACGTGAGTCCCGTGACAAGGGGTGCACGCTCTATCAGGAGGTGTTCAGGCGCTACACCGTCCCCGAGGGTTCTGCGATAGGATTCACGAAAGCAACTATGGATGATAGTGGGATTCTGAGAATCAGCGTGCCTATCAATCCGAAATAGAAAAAACGAGAAAGGAAGTTTTTGATTCAAAAGTTCCTTTTGCAAGTGGAAGTATGAATGACTGTATAATTTAATGTAGTATATGGCAGTGTATATATACATTTTATTTTCCAAATGTAGCATTTCTATTATTTTTAGTGTCTTTTAAAAAAAATTACGTCTTAGATCTTTGTCATAATACTACGTATACAAATTAATTTTGCAGAGTAATAAGGGGGTAAAAAATGTATAATCTCATTTTTAATCAAATTCTAAAGGTTAGGATAATGTTGATTGCAATTGTAAGACATTTTATCATTTTACTGTGTGCTTATAACACAGTAAACAAGTGGTTACTTAGAGTGTATTACTGGACGGGAATTCGGTCATTTTTATTTTTAATTATCCAACCGAATTACCGTTATGTAATTCTTCTCTTGCCAATAAATACGCTGTTGAAAACAGGTAATTACAATGTTTTTTTCTTCATTTTTTAATTTCTGTCTTTGTTAATATCTCTTTAATACAAGTACATCACATTTAAAACGAGGAAGATGCATTCCACGCGTATTGAAATTTAAATTATTCTTTAAACAATCCCGCTTCTCTCATCCATTTGTTCACTCACATTTTCCGCCTTTTCCGGTTAACGTTTCATAGACGAGCATGGATTGAAGAATTGGTAGTCACAAATTAAACAGAGAAATTTATAATATTACACACACACACACACACACACACACACACACACATAGAATCCTGTTTCTGCCTGGTCTAACTTAAAATTTCGTTGTAGTGAATTTCACGATCTACTATGAAAACCTATCCAGTTGTTACGACTCGGTGGTCTTAAAGTAAGGAACAAAAAGAGCGTAAAACTAACAAGTTTCAACAAATTCAACAACAATTTATTTTGCTTGAGTAACCGCGCCTTTGTCCTATTGCTTAGGGTACCCGCATTGGATGTTGGAGGTCGCGCGTTCGAAGCACGGCCGAGTGATAACAGAGACTTATAAAAATGGTACAAGCAGCTGCCTGGCTTGATGTTAGGCATTAAGAGGGTAGTGTTATGACTGGTCGGTCTGATGTCACTATAATGTGACTCGGTAGGTCATCTAAATTCTTCTTATCGTTATCTCACATGTCCAAAAGCACATAGTGTACGGAATCAATTCCAATACAGAATGTGCTGACGTGCCAACAGTTTAGAATATCGTGAGTACTCCCAATTTTGTATCACAGTGTTATAATCTAGGAATTCTTGAATAAATATAGAATAATCCCAAGATACGGGTTTAGTGAAAAAATGATCAATGAGGACTTTGTAATTCCAATGAAGTTAATAACTAAATCCTCTGAAGTTTTAACTAAACACAACTAAAAGACCCATTGTATTACATATGTTACGATGGGACTGAATAAGTCTGGTGTAAAGAACTTTAATTTAGAAACCTAAGACACATTATGATCACCAGAATATGGGTCAAGAAACTTGTGTCCTGAACTCAGATTAAAGTAAACATATTTTAATATTATTTCATGGTTTAGTCCTCAGTCCTGGTCAGATGTTAGCTTTCGAATGTTTAAAACAACAACTCTTACAATCGACAAGGATGGAAAACGAAACACATATAGTTACATATGACACAAATGATTGTTATGTCGCGAATTTAATTATATGGAGACAAAAGTCGACATAGGAGTATTGAGTCTCAGACGCTAAGAACGCTAATGATGGTTTTAATGTGCAAATATCCATTTTACGGGCTTCGTAGATGTGTCTCCAAAGTGTTTGATTTGAGTTGTTAACGTCGCTTTGACAATTTTTTTCCCGTCTTGTCCTTACGATGTCTGCGGTGCGGTATAATATAGTGATGTCTAGCACTGTGGCATCATGTCCCTCCCACTCACATTATCATGACAACAAAAAATAACCAGTCCTAATCCTGAGCGACAAGCGAGTCAGCTGCTAGTACACTTTTCAAATGTCAGTCTTATGACTCGGCTGTGCTTCGCACCCGGAACGCTCTAACTACTTAGGCTACCTGGCAGTCCTCAGTCTACTACTGCGAAACCAGCGTTATCGTCCTCAAATTCAAGACTGATATATATTAAAGCACAGCTGGCCATGTTTTGATGATTGTATTTACTCATGATAACTTAGACTGCACCGAATACTAACATGTTAGCCGTTAGGGTGGACTAGTGTTTAGAGCGTTCGCCTCGGAAGCGTGAGGCCTTGGTTGGAAACTCGGACGAATCATACCATAAGCTTACCACAATAGTACTAACAGCTGCCTCGCTAGGTGCTCAGCATTTAGAGGTTAGTGTTAGGACTGGTCGGCCTGGAATCAGAATATTGTGACTGGTTGGGACATTATTCAACATGTCTTCGTCATGATGCCCCAGTGCGAGACATCAATCATAGAGATATGACAGATGTTTTTAAAAGCTACGTTAAAAAAATCATAAACACACACACACACACACACACACACACGCACGCACGCACACACGCACACGTGCTGTTTATTCATGCTGACCGTATTTTGGTATTAGGTTGAGAGGGTAGGGAAACTAATTGCATTTTTCTAAGACGTATTAAATTAAGAATTACAAATTTGACAGGTCGTGAAACTGATAATATTCACGCGAAGGATCGATTTTCGGTTAATAATAATAATAATAATAATAATAATAACGAGGACTTTGTTTAGCGCCTAATCTTTCGAGGCTCTAAGCGCTTTACACCAACAATAATGATATGATAATAACAATGTGTAAACAGAAATTTAGTAAATATGAATATTTCTAGCACATTTTCCAACTGTTAAATCCTTAAACTTTTTTTCCAACACGTACATTTTTTTACAACCAATAGAGAACAATTT
The DNA here is from genome assembly GCA_030141615.1 of Unio pictorum. Taxonomy (NCBI): domain Eukaryota; kingdom Metazoa; phylum Mollusca; class Bivalvia; order Unionida; family Unionidae; genus Unio; species Unio pictorum. Next base: position 1,444,502 of record JARLTB010000062.1, on the reverse strand, counting down.
AATTTTGTTTCTTTTTATTGCTACAGAGAGTTGGATGGAAAATTGATTCTTATCATCCATATTATATGATGAACCAGTCATATTACATGTCGATTGTCAATTAATCGACATAGATCGATTACTTTTTCACATAAAAAGTAAACATTACTCTTATAACACAAAACACTCAGTAGAACCGCTCGCGTGTGCTTTTGTAGGTCTCGATATTTACACAGATTGTACGAAATTAGATTATTTTCATGGTGCAATAATTCATCCGTTTCAGTGAAAACTTTCGTAGCAACCATGTAAAACATTACTTCTGACTTTTCTCACTCATCAAATTAAGAAGAAAATGTACAAACTAAATAGGGCATCCTTGTTGGAACTTTTTTTCAAAATCGTTTTTCCAAGAGAAACATGGCATAGAAACTCGTTTTTTTATATTTAAGAAAAAATCTATAAAAAAAGACGCGAGTAGCTTTAATCTATGCGTATGATTTTAATGGCACAACTCCTAGCGATACCTTCGCTAGCAATCTAATTTATTATTATTATTATTATTATTATTATTATTATTATTATTAGTCGTATATGATTACGTAAGATATTTAAAAGTGTCGTGGAATATCATTTATGGAAAACAAAAACTCGTGATTTCAATCCACCCCCACACCCACCAGAATTCCCGAAACGTACATTTTGGTGTTTACACTCAGTCATTGGCTCGGTCAATGATTCTGCGAAATATTTTATACCAAGTCAATTTCAGCAGTACATACACAATTTCTTTCAGATAATAGTCACAAGCACCGTGAAAAGTAATTTATTTGATGATGAAAATGAGCAATATTCTCGACCATTCTACCACATTGTAGTTGATGTGACAACGACACTTTTTCTATTTATAAACAGTGGGCGTTTCAACCTGCACTAATTATAGGCGTCACGCATGCGTGCTACGTTCAGGCGCTGTTTACTTGACTTCTCGCCACGTGCTTTCTCCAAGTCTCTCGAAAGGTCGAGAATATCTTCGTATTGGTATATAAACCCACGACATCAAATGCGATTGCAAGAACGAAATTAGAGAGCATAACAAGGTGGAAATACAACACTTCTGAACCCCAAGAAAATATATAAAAGGTTGATTCAAAGCCTATATATTAATCGAGAATATATGTCATAAGCAATTTGAAGCAATGACAACCTACTTTGTGCCAGTTACAGCTCCTTGCAGTGGTAGACGACAGTGCTATCCAAGTCATTTGTATGCACCGTCTGAACTATATTACAGACCGTCAATGTTGAGCGATATGACGTTGGACCTACTGCCGTTTTTGCTGTCTGATTATCCGGCCTTTTACAATGGTCTTCGCCGTCGTGAGAAAGAGGAGAAACCAGTGGTCAAGCCATGGACAAAAGTGCTTAAGGTGAAAGGCTATGACCCCGAAGATATCAAAGTGATGGTTGAAAATGGTAAAGCCATAATTCACTGTAGACACGAGGAAAAGGATGGTGAGAATTTTGATTTGATCGAGAGTCGTCGGAGTGTACCGTTACCACAAAATGTCGACCCGGCCTCTGTGAAAACATTCATGATTGACGAGGACTCGTTGCTTATTCAAGCCCAGTTCAATAAATCACCACAGGAAACGACAAAGAAAGCGCAAGCCGCAAAAGAAACGAAGACTGTAGCAGAAGATGGGACTGAGAGGAAATTGCCAATTGTAATAGAGCAAACCAAGTGTGAGAACAAAGAGCAAGAGAGTCAGAAAGAAGAATCCTGCGTCCTTACAGCCGAGAAGCCTGTGGCCTGTAGGTATAATGGAGAGAAGGAGGTAGCTGAAACTCATGCGGAGGAAACTCGAGAGATTGAACTTAAAAGGGAGGAGGGTGGAAATGTAACCACACCTACTGTGGAGGATAACCACCGCGATGTGGAAAGTACATGTAAGTGCGATTCAATTATATGTGAGAAAAGAACAGAATCACCTTGCAAATGCAATGGAAACGATTGTTGTGAGCACAATTGGGGCGATATACCTTTGGTGTATGCTGATAAAGACACCGACGACACGTTAAGGAAAGACGATGAGTGGGATTCATCTTTCGCCGACAAGAGTGAGATAGTGGAGAAGGATGGGAGCAATGTTTTCATGATTTCAGTCAGCTTGAAAGATTATAACCCCGATACCGTATCGATCCGCTACATGGGCGACCAGCTGGAGGTAACTGCTAAACGAGAGTCCCGTGACAATGGATGCACGCTATATCAGGAGGTGTTCAGGCGCTACACCGTCCCCGAGGGTTTTTCGATAGGATTCACGAAAGCAACTATGGATGATAGTGGGATTCTGAGAATCAGCGTGCCTATCAATCCGAAATAGAAAAAACGAGAAAGGATGTTTTTGATTCAAAAGTTCCTTTTGCAAGTGGAAGTATGAATGACTGTATAATTTAATGTAGTATATGGCAGTGTATATATACATTTTATTTTCCAAATGTAGCATTTCTATTATTTTTAGTGTCTTTTAAAAAAAATTACGTCTTAGATCTTTGTCATAATACTACGTATACAAATTAATTTTGCAGAGTAATAAGGGGGTAAAAAATGTATAATCTCATTTTTAATCAAATTCTAAAGGTTAGGATAATGTTGATTGCAATTGTAAGACATTTTATCATTTTACTGTGTGCTTATAACACAGTAAACAAGTGGTTACTTAGAGTGTATTACTGGACGGGAATTCGGTCATTTTTATTTTTAATTATCCAACCGAATTACCGTTATGTAATTCTTCTCTTGTCAATAAATACGCTGTTGAAAACAGGTAATTACAATGTTTCTTTCTTCATTTTTTAATTTCTGTCTTTGTTAATATCTCTTTAATACAAGTACATCACATTTAAAACGAGGAAGATGCATTCCACGCGTATTGAAATTTAAATTATTCTTTAAACAATCCCGCTTCTCTCATCCATTTGTTCACTCACATTTTCCGCCTTTTCCGGTTAACGTTTCATAGACGAGCATGGATTGAAGAATTGGTAGTCACAAATTAAACAGAGAAATTTATAATATTACACACACACACACACACACACACACACACACACACACACACGCACAAATAGAATCCTGTTTCTGCCTGGTCTAACTTAAAATTTCGTTGTAGTGAATTTCACGATCTACTATGAAAACCTATCCAGTTGTTACGACTCGGTGGTCTTAAAGTAAGGAACAAAAAGAGCGTAAAACTAACAAGTTTCAACAAATTCAACAACAATTTATTTTGCTTGAGGAACCGCGCCTTTGTCCTATTGCTTAGGGTACCCGCATTGGATGTTGGAGGTCGCGCGTTCGAAGCACGGCCGAGTGATAACAGAGACTTATAAAAATGGTACTAGCAGCTGCCTGGCTTGACGTTAGGCATTAAGAGGGTAGTGTTATGACTGGTCGGTCTGATGTCACTATAATGTGACTCGGTAGGTCATCTAAATTCTTCTTATCGTTATCTCACATGTCCAAAAGCACATAGTGTACGGAATCAATTCCAATACAGAATGTGCTGATGTGCCAACAGTTTAGAATATCGTGAGTACTCCCAATTTTGTATCACAGTGTTATAATCTAGGAATTCTTGAATAAATATAGAATAATCCCAAGATACGGGTTTAGTGAAAAAATGATCAATGAGGACTTTGTAATTCCAATGAAGTTAATAACTAAATCCTCTGAAGTTTTAACTAAACACAACTAAAAGACCCATTGTATTACATATGTTACGATGGGACTGAATAAGTCTGGTGTAAAGAACTTTAATTTAGAAACCTAAGACACATTATGATCACCAGAATATGGGTCAAGAAACTTGTGTCCTGAACTCAGATTAAAGTAAACATATTTTAATATTATTTCATGGTTTAGTCCTCAGTCCTGGTCAGATGTTAGCTTTCGAATGTTTAAAACAACAACTCTTACAATCGACAAGGATGGAAAACGAAACATATATAGTTACATATGACACAAATGATTGTTATGTCGCGAATTTAATTATATGGAGACAAAAGTCGATATAGGAGTATTGAGTCTCAGACGCTAAGAACGCTAATGATGGTTTTAATGTGCAAATATCCATTTTACGGGCTTCGTAGATGTGTCTCCAAAGTGTTTGATTTGAGTTGTTAACGTCGCTTTGACAATTTTTTTCCCGTCTTGTCCTTACGATGTCTGCGGTGCGGTATAATATAGTGATGTCTAGCACTGTGGCATCATGTCCCTCCCACTCACATTATCATGACAACAAAAAATAACCAGTCCTAATCCTGAGCGACAAGCGAGTCAGCTGCTAGTACACTTTTCAAATGTCAGTCTTATGACTCGGCTGTGCTTCGCACCCGGAACGCTCTAACTACTTAGGCTACCTGGCAGTCCTCAGTCTACTACTGCGAAACCAGCGTTATCGTCCTCAAATTCAAGACTGATATATATTAAAGCACAGCTGGCCATGTTTTGATGATTGTATTTACTCATGATAAGTTAGACTGCACCGAATACTAACATGTTAGCCGTTAGGGTGGACTAGTGTTTAGAGCGTTCGCATCGGAAGCGTGAGGTCGTGGTTGGAAACTCGGACGAATCATACCATAAGCTTACCACAATAGTACTAACAGCTGCCTCGCTAGGTGCTCAGCATTTAGAGGTTAGTGTTAGGACTGGTCGGCCTGGAATCAGAATATTGTGACTGGTTGGGACATTATTCAACATGTCTTCGTCATGATGCCCCAGTGCGAGACATCAATCATAGAGATATGACAGATGTTTTTAAAAGCTACGTTAAAAAATCATAAACACACACACACACACACACACACATACACACACGCGCGCACGCACGCACACACGCACACGTGCTGTTTATTCATGCTGACCGTATTTTGGTATTAGGTTGAGAGGGTAGGGAAACTAATTGCATTTTTCTAAGACGTATTAAATTAAGAATTACAAATTTGACAGGTCGTGAAACTGATAATATTCACGCGAAGGATCGATTTTCGGTTAATAATAATAATAATAATAATAATAATAATAATAATAATGAGGACTTTGTTTAGCGCCTAATCTTTCGAGGCTCTAAGCGCTTTACACCAACAATAATGATATGATAATAACAATGTGTAAACAGAAATTTAGTAAATATGAATATTTCTAGCACATTTTCCAACTGTTAAATCCTTAAACTTCTTTTCCAACACGTACTTTTTTTTTACAACCAATAGAGAACAATTTAATTTTGTTTCTTTTTATTGCTGCAGAGAGTTGGATGGAAAATTGATACTTATCATCCATATTATATGATGAACCAGTCATATTACATGTCGATTGTCAATTAATCGACATAGATCGATTACTTTTTCACATAAAAAGTAAACATTACTCTGAAAACTTTCGAAGCAACCATGTAAAACATTACTTCTGACTTTTCTCACTCATCAAATTAAGAAGAAAATGTACAAACTAAATAGGGCATCCTTGTTGGAACTTTTTTTCAAAATCGTTTTTCCAAGAGAAACATGGCATAGAAACTCGTTTTTTTATATTTAAGAAAAAATCTATAAAAAAGACGCGAGTAGCTTTAATCTATGCGTATGATTTTAATGGCACAATTCCTAGCGATACCTTCGCTAGCAATCTAATTTATTATTATTATTATTATTATTATTATTATTATTATTATTATTATTATTATTCGTATATGAATACGTAAGATATTTAAAGGTGTCGTGGAATATCATTTATGGAAAACAAAAACTGGTGATTTCAATCCACCCCCACACCCACCAAAATTCCCGAAACGTACATTTTGGTGTTTACACTCAGTCATTGGCTCGGTCAATGATTCTGCGAAATATTTTATATAAAGTCAATTTCAGCAGTACATACACAATTTCTTTCAGATAATAGTCACAAGCACCGTGAAAAGTAATTTATTTGATGATGAAAATCAGCAATATTCTCGACCATTCTACCACATTGTAGTTGATGTGACAACGACACTTTTTCTATTTATAAACAGTGGGCGTTTCAACCTGCACTAATTATAGGCGTCACGCATGCGTGCTACGTTCAGGCGCTGTTTACTTGACTTCTCGCCACGTGCTTTCTCCAAGTCTCTCGAAAGGTCGAGAATATCTTCGTATTGGTATATAAACCCACGACAGCAAATGCGATTGCAAGAACGAAATTAGAGAGCATAACAAGGTGGAAATACAACACTTCTGAACCGCAAGAAAATATATAAAAGGTTGATTCAAAGCCTATATATTAATCGAGAATATATGTCATAAGCAATTTGAAGCAATGACAACCTACTTTGTGCCAGTTACAGCTCCTTGCAGTGGTAGACGACAGTGCTATCCAAGTCATTTGTATGCACCGTCTGAACTATATTTCAGACCGTCAATGTTGAGCGATATGACGTTGGACCTACTGCCGTTTTTGCTGTCTGATTACCCGGCCTTTTGCAATGGTCTTCGCCGTCCTGAGAAAGAGGAGAAACCAGTGGTCAAGCCATGGACTAATGTGCTTAAGGTGAAAGGCTATGACCCCGAAGATATCAAAGTGATGGTTGAAAATGGTAAAGCCATAATTCACTGTAGACACGAGGAAAAGGATGGTGAGAATTTTGATTTGATCGAGAGTCGTCGGAGTGTACCGTTACCACAAAATGTCGATCCGGCCTCTGTGAAAACATTCACTATTGACGTGGACTCGTTGCTTATTCAAGCCCAGTTCAAGAAATCACCACAGGAAACGACAAAGAAAGTGCAAGCCGCAAAAGAAACGAAGACTGTAGCAGAAGATGGGACTGAGAGGAAATTGCCAATTGTAATAGAGCAAACCAAGTGTGAGAACAAAGAGCAAGAGAGTCAGAAAGAAGAACCCTGCGTCCTTACAGCCGATAAGTCTGTGGCCTGTAGGTATAATGGAGAGAAGGAGGTAGCTGAAACTCATGCGAAGGAAACTCGAGAGATTGAACATAAAATGGAGGAGGGTGGAAATGTAACCATACCCACTGTGGAGGATAACCGCGATGCGAAATGTACATGTAAGTGCGATTCACTTATATGTGAGAAAAGATCAGAATCACTTTGCAAATGCAATGGAAACGTTTGTTGTGAGCAGAATTGGGGCGATATACCTGTGGTGTATGCTGATAAAGACACCGACGACACGTTAAGGAAAGACGATGAGTGGGATTCATCTTTCGCCGACAAGAGTGAGATAGTGGAGAAGGATGGGAGCAATGTTTTCATGATTTCAGTCAGCCTGAAAGATTATAACCCCGATACCGTATCGATCCGCTACATGGGCTACCAGCTGGAGGTAACTGCTAAACGAGAGTCCTGCGACAAGGGGTGCACGCTCTATCAGGAGGTGTTCAGGCGCTACACCGTCCCCGAGGGTTCTGCGATAGGATTCACGAAAGCAGCTATGGATGATAGTGGGATTCTGAGAATCAGCGTGCCTATCAATCCGAAATAGAAAGAACGAGAAAGGATGTTTTTGATTCAAAAGTTCCTTTTGCAAGTGGAAGTATGAATGACTGTATAATTTAATGTAGTATATGGCAGTGTATATATACATTTTATTTTCCAAATGTAGCATTTCTATTATTTTTAGTGTCTTTTAAAAAAATATTACGTCTTAGATCTTTGTCATAATACTACGTATACAAATTAATTTTGCAGAGTAATAAAGGGGTAAAAAATGTATAATCTCATTGTTAATCAAATTCTAAAGGTTAGGATAATGTTGATTGCAATTGTAAGACATTTATCATTTTACTGTGTGCTTATAACATAGTAAACAAGTTGTTACTTAGAGTGTATTACTGGACGGGAATTCGATCATTTTTATTTTTAATTATCCAACCGAATTACCGTTATGTAATTCTTCTCTTGCCAATAAATACGTTGTTGAAAACAGGTAATTACAATGGTTTTTCTTCATTTTTTAATTTCTGTCTTTGTTAATATCTCTTTAATACAAGTACATCACATTTAAAACGAGGAAGATGCATTCCACGCGTATTGAAATTTAAATTATTCTTTAAACAATCCCGCTTCTCTCATCCATTTGTTCACTCACATTTTCCGCCTTTTCCGGTTAACGTTTCATAGACGAGCATGGATTGAAGAATTGGTAGTCACAAATTAAACAGAGAAATTTATAATATTACACACACACACACACACACACACACACACACACACACAGAGAATCCTGTTTCTGCCTGGTCTAACTTTAAAATTCGTTGTAGTGAATTTCACGATGTACTATGAAAACCAATCCAGTTGTTACGACTCGGTGGTCTTAAAGTAAGGAACAAAAAGAGCGTAAAACTAACAAGTTTCAACAAATTCAACAACAATTTATTTTGCTTGAGGAACCGCGCCTTTGTCCTATTGCTTAGGGTACCCGCATTGGATGTTGGAGGTCGCGGGTTCGAAGCACGGCCGAGTGATAACAGAGACTTATAAAAATGGTACTAGCAGCTGCATGGCTTGACGTTAGGCATTAAGAGGGTAGTGTTATGACTGGTCGGTCTGATGTCACTATAATGTGACTCGGTGGGTCATCTAAATTCTTCTTATCGTTATCTCACATGTCCAAAAGCACATAGTGTACGGAATCAATTCCAATACAGAATGTGCTGATGTGCCAACAGTTTAGAATATCGTGAGTACTCCCAATTTTGTATCACCGTGTTATAATCTAGGAATTCTTGAATAAATATAGAATAATCCCAAGATACGGGTTTAGTGAAAAAATGATCAATGAGGACTTTGTAATTCCAATGAAGTTAATAACTAAATCCTCTGAAGTTTTAACTAAATACAACTAAAAGACCCATTGTATTACATATGTTACGATGGGACTGAATAAGTCTGATGTAAAGAACCTTAATTTAGAAACCTAAGACACATTATGATGACCAGAATATGGGTCAAGAAACCTGTGTCCTGAACTCAGATTAAAGTAAACATATTTTAAATATTATTTCATGGTTTAGTCCTCACTCGTGGTCAGATGTTAGCTTTGGAATGTTTAAAACAACAACTCTTACAATCGACAAGGATGGAAAACGAAACAAATATAGTTACATAGGACACAAAATGATTGTTATGTCGCGAATTTAATTATATGGGTAAAAAAGTAGCATTTTATGCTATTTTTAGACAAAATATTTCCAAATTTTCTTTTAATGGACATAATAGTCTTGCGTCTGAGACGTCATGAACGCTAATGATGGTTTTTCTGTGAAAATATACATTTTACGCAGATGTGTCTCCAGTAAATCTGATTTGAAAGTGTTTGATTTTAATTGTTGACGTCGCTTTGATACTTTTTCAGTCATGTCCATACGATGTCTGTAGTGCGGTAAAATATAGTGATGTCTAGCACTGTGGCATCATGTCCCTCACAGTCCCATTATCCTGACAACAAACTGACCAGTTTGAATCCCGATAGACAAGCGAGTCAGCTGCTAGTATAATTTTGAAAGGATAGTCTTATGACTCGGCTGTGGTTTGAACCCAGAACGTTTTAAGCACTTATGCTACTGAGCAGGCCTCAGTTTACTACTTCTAAGCCAGCGTTATCATCCTCAAATTCAAGACTGATACATAGTGAAGCACTACTGGCTGTATTTGACTTTTTACTCATGATAACTTCAATAGACTGCACCGGACACAAACCAGTTACCCGCTTGGGTGGCCTAGTGGTTAGGTCGTTCGCCTCGAAAGCGTAAGGTGGGTTCGATCCCCTGCTGAGTCATACCAAAAACTTAAAAAAATGGTACTAACAGCTGCCTTGCTCGGCGCAAAGGATTTAGAAGTTATTGTTAGGACTGGTCGGCCTGGTGTCAGAATCATGTGACCGGGTGGGACATCATGCTACATGTTTGCGGCATGATGCCTCAGTGCTAGACATCACTATAAACTGCCACACCACAGACATTATAGCGATATGACTGAAGATACGTTAAAGCTACGTTAAGAACACACACACACACACACACACACACACACACACACACTGTAACGCACTGTAAATATGATTTGCTGAATGAGTACAACAAAAAGCAATATAATGAACTTGGTGCTGGCGAAGAAAAACAGGAGATGGACAAGGTCAAATCACGAAACTATAGATGTAATGCGATTGATCTTGCCTAAGGTTTTTATTATTTTGATCGTTCAATCAGAAGAAATCTAGGCTGCTTTATACTGTTTATCGGATTGGACAATATTAACGTGTAGTACATATAACAAGAACAATGCGACGATGTTATCAGACCGAAACTAATTGAGCTGTATCATGATACCGCTTATGGGAATCACAGGTTTTCCCTTTTGAATAAACTTGCCAGTGATACCAAGCACATGTATCGATACAGAATTGATAAGTTGTTAGATTGCAAAGAAGTATAAAATTAATATGTGTTAATAACAAATAAAGGACAAGACGCGGATAAATCTTCTATATGTTGCTACAGGTAATGCGTTTAAGAAATAGGTTGAACAAGAACGTGCTGGACAAACCGAAGAAGAAACTGCTAGATTATTTAAGCCGATCACCGAATCTATACTTGGCAAACAACCCGGTGTTGATAATGTATCACCGGAAGATCTAGAAATGCTATTTAAAAAAAAGTAGGCGAGGACTAGTTGAAGAAAGACAAAATTAAATTGCTTAAGATATTGTTGAGCGAATTGGTAATCCTGACCCTGACCCACAAGAAGCTGAGATTTTGCAAAAACCTGAAAGGAAAAGATGTGTTAATTAACACATAGATTACAGAACAACGAGAAAAACAAAGATCCTGGAGGAAGTAAACAAGAAAAAAAAATTATAGAAAATTATTAAAACGATATTTACATAAGAATGATTATTCCTAATATTTTGCCTTTGAACAGTAGAAATTTTAATTTTAAAAATGCTCAAAAATGAGACCATGGATTAAAGATAAAAATGATTTTTTTTTATAAAAAAAACCCACCACGCATAATGAAATATGAACAGCAGATGAGGCTAGAAATGGCTTAATTTCTGCAACGTATATTTAATGCTGATAAATATTAGATATTCCAACAAGGTGTTATGACTAAGATATATCTACAGTTTTAAAAAAAAATGTAATTGTATTAGAAGAAAGAGGTTTTACGGGTGCAAAAATTGAGACAATGATGAAATAAATAGACGATGAGGAGTTAAATAAAATTTTTAAAAAACTCAAGTTGTGTAATACACATCAATGGCTCAAGAATCTTCTAAATTATCTGATGCTCTGTGACAGTAAAATCAATTTTAAAAAAATAGTTTTGGAAATGTGATACTTGACATTATATCGTAATTACGCTGCGACATAAACTTGTTCGTGCTGAGGTGTAATACCTGGTTTATCGGCAGGTTGATCATCAGGTACAGGAAACAAATAACACTAATCTAAACGTAATTAGTCTGATACCAACTGCTTTCAACATTGATTAAAGGGAAGCTAATGGAATGAATCTTTATAACTTCTTTACAAAATTCTTATTTTTCGAATTGGAAAAAAAATGTAAAATCATAGGCTTCTAGAAAAAAAATCCTTAAAAAATAATCAATATTTTTAAAAATGTTTTGAATGTTTATAACTATTTTAATCTCGAATGAATGCTGAATCTTCCAGGAAATCTCGTTTGTTATCACACTAATAAGTAAAATAAGTACAAATCTAAATCTGTGCAAGAACGTTTTATTTGTTTATTTATTTAATGACTCTAAGTGTTTGGCCCAGTATTTTTGAAACCAACTGCATAACTTGAGATTAAAATCCTTGGACATACACATTGAGATATTGTAACTTTAATATAAACACTTGTAAACTGGGAACTGTCAGGATTTGTTTATCGCACCTCCCTCTCTCGTTGTGACCATTAATGTGCAGTAGCCAAGGAATATTTGACGGGCTATTTTGAGCCTTTGCAAACGTTTTATACTAAGAAATTTTGAGAATATGAAAACTATTCAGATCAAGTGTTTATATCTTTAAGAAGATTCCTATGGAAGCATATTTATTATTTTACATTTTTTAATGCAAAACGTTTTGGGGTGGAAACCTTGTTAGCAGGATTGCCTATACATCAGTTTTTTGTGTTGAGTTGGAATATAGTTTGAACACACTATATGATGATGAAGAAATTGGAATCAAGTGTCTTTCCCAAAGTCACATGGAAGCCGTCAACCATAGCAGATATGCTTAGGTACTGACTTCGCGACTCTTGGACTTTTTGTTCAACGCTCTATCAGTTGATCTACCCTGGCTGTCTTCACTCGTCGTAGACAATTGATACAGGACGCTTGGTAGGCGTGTGTGTGTGTATGCACATGTTGACTACGTTAATAATTAGAGATCTGTGCTTTTAAAGTTATTTATCCATTATATATGAATTAAAAATTTTGTACTTAGAACAAGTTTCTCTGGAGTCGAGGTTTAGTTTGAAAATTAGAGCATTACATTTTGTCTCTCGAAATATTTAATCAATCGAAAAGTTTTGACTTTTTCAGTGTAGCCGAGAAAGAACTTCACGAGCTGACAGAAATGACCGAGCGATGTTCCAATCAGTTGGTTAATTAATATGTTTACTATTTCATATTAAGTTTTCTGCTTCTTTTTTCGGACATTACAGTTTTTTACTTTCGCAATTTGTTATATTTTCAAAGACTTCGCTAAAGCAAAAATGTTTAAATTGCAAAACACCATAAAATACACTGACATGAGACCATTTAGAACATGAATTATCACGCCATTCCTAACTTCAAGAGTTGATGGAATGTTAGTATTTATTGTCTGTACACTGATGCTGTGAACGTATCATATGTCTGTCATTTATTTCGCTCAAGGGCATTCTATCATTCTCAAGGAGGATTCGACCCAGTTGGGTTCCGTTTAGTGTATAAAGACAAAATCACTCAAGGTGAATGTTTAGAGCCGAGGCAACTGTAGGTACAAGTGCTTTGCCAAGGGCCACCACAACAGTCTGATCCGGTTCCACGATTCTAACACCCGCAGTCATCAGATTGCGTCTCCTAAAATCTTACTTCTAAGTTGAAGCGACTCTTAAAATCAGACCCGTACATTTCTTTCTTATGATAAGAACACTATTATAAAAAAAAATGAAAAAAAGAATTAGCGATAGAAAACAATAGCCTTTTAAAAAGATATATGCAAAATTATTTTTTCCCTTTATCGCATTCAAAAGCTTTCCAAGTATCGATACATAAGAGTTCCTCTACTATTAGTTTTTTTATTATTATAGATAATTCATTTTAATAAATGTATTTTCTCTCTCGTGGGACCCAAGTGTTTAAAAAAATATTTAAATAAATTTTTCCTTCCGGTCTTACTCTTAGAGTCCAATTGTGAACCAGCAGAAGAGTACATTGATTTGGAAATAAAAACTGAATGTGTGGAATGTGCACATAGTATCATTGTAGGCATGTTTTCTTTCATTTAATCTTGTCGTAAAACTAAACTTTATAGAACCAAAACATTATACCGTACGAATTAGATTTATATTCTCAGCAAGCGCAGGTTTTACAAATTTATCCTTGCGTAACATGAGCTACTTATAAATCATGCCATTTATACGTACGTGCTGGATTTGGTGTACGTGAGTAGTACAAGTCATGTGAAATTAGAATCTTCAATTTGATCTCTTTGAACTGAAATCTATTATACTTTGGTTTGTTTCTGCTTGAACGACTCAAACGGTTTGAAAATTCGATGACCATATTGCTTGAGCAACTTTCATATGAACAAAAAAATAATCCTTCCCCTTACACAGCTGATAACTGGAAGAACAAAATAGTAAAGACTGATACTTTCAGCGCTAAAGTGACAGGAGGTCAAGGTCAGATTATTTTATACAACAATGTAGTATATGATTGTTGACAACGCGGAAAGTTACCACATATTACCGCGAGTCGAGCAATGGCTACTTTGTCAGCGCTAATAATTTCAATAGTTTGATCGGATGTGTCGGTAAAACATATTCATATATGTGTTTAATAAACTGCAATGGTATGCGTTGCTAGCTTTAATGTAATGTTTCGTTTGGAAACGTTCCATATAATTTCAATTTATATAGAATGGCAACTAAAGTACAGATAGATACAATGGTTGAAAATAACTAGATTTTTACAGGATTTGACTGCACTGCATACATTAATGCTACTGAACCAGTAAGGAAGGCCTGCAGTCAAACCTTGTCATGGCGGATTGTGGAAAACCAAGGAAATTGTTCGGCGCATACCAGTACATTACAGTGGCGTAGAGAGGGGGGGGGGGGGGGCATTCGCCCCGGGCGCCGGTGGCTAGTGGGCGCCAAATAGGGCCCAAATCGGCCCAAAGTATCAACACAACTGCGCAACAGGGGCAGCCGGTGGCGCAAATTTGGGTGTTTTGCCCTGTGCGCCAAATATCCTCGCTACGCCACTGGTACATTAAACAGTTAGCACTGATTATCAGCCGATATTTTTAATACAGATATTCTTATTTTTCTTAAGTAATATCAGTAGTCCTTATTTTAGAACATTGATTGAAACGCTGAAATCGGCATGTTTACATATTCAATCACATAAGACATGTCATTCATAAGTGTTATAGTAAGAACATAATTTCAATAAGTTTAAATAGTTGGCGATGAGATAGACTCTATTTTGTATTTGTTTGTATTTTGCTTTGGTGGAAAGTTAAAGACGCAGCACATGAATCCATTCACGTTGCCATTTGAAATCATCTTGATCGACTATATTAATGTTGAGCTTGAATGTTTAGCATTTATTTCAGTCAAGCCTAATACCTATGTCTACAAACACTGTATGCCCTGAATAAAGTCCGCAATGCCGAAAACAATGCCACCAACTGCAATCATTTAAGAACTAGTCTACCTATAGATTGATATCTACTCGTAGTTTCTGTGTACAATTTTCCACTATAACCAAATTTGTATGAAAACTCCTGAGAATTTTTTCCCCACTCCACTCTTCCCACACCCCCACACTTAAATCATGAGCGTTGCCTGTATCAACTAGTCAATACTATAAAATAAAATTCAAGTTCTGTCTATTTATAGAAAGATGAAAAAAGAAGAGACTACCCCACAAAAGAAATCTTAAACAGTGCCACCAAAGGGTGGTAAGCAACCCGAGGGAGGCCAGAAAGGAGATGATTCTAAGTATAAGAAAGGAAAAGTTTAAAAGTATCATAACAAATCTCATCTAGAGGACTCATCAGAGGGCGAATGAGACTCAGATGAGATATAAGAGGAAGTGAGCAGTAATTTTGTTGAACCTTTGTTTTATATATTGCTATATTCATGATTGTTATTCTTAGTAATGCGAGAGATAATTTATCACTGATGAACTGCATACAGAACACTTTCAGATTAACGAGACTCCGACACTTTGAAATAAGCCTTTAAAAATGGGCATCCAGTAAGACCATGCTAACTGTGGAAAGCAATAGCGTGCATTAAAGTTGATAAAAAAAGAACCTACACGTAATTGGTCTGATAGTTATTTCCTTCAACTAAAACTAAACGATTTGTGCGACACATTTTTAAAATTATTATGTTTCATATTAAAAGGAACTATAAAATCAAAAGACCCTTCTCCAATATAAACTGAATATTGGCACAATGCATATTCCCTGATTTTTACAAAATTTCTTAGAACTGTTTCAAATGGGAATTTACATTTTCATTCTTATGATACATTAAACAATATCAATATTTCTATCAGAGGAAAAGGCGATAGAAATCCTCGGAAATAACCAAAACTCGCGAGGAGGTTTTGAAGTCTAATAACAATTTTAATCCCTAACGTGTACTGAATCTTCAAGGGAATCGTGTTGTCTCAGACAGGAAATAAACAAAATCTGTAGAATTCGAAATTTGTGCAAAAAACTTTAATTTGTTGTCTTTTTTAAACTGAGTGTTTGGCCAAGTATATTCAAAAATGAGTGTAAAACTCGTGATTAAGAGTTGAATGCTACACAATATATTTCGGTGAAAATATTGCTGGCACAATGGCCCCCCCCCCCCTTCCCGGTTCCCGGTTTGTTTCTGTGTTTCTGTGGGTTATAATGTACTTTGGGCACTATTGGCTATATGCTGGCGAGGAAATGGGAGCCAAATGCCTTTCCCAAGGACACAATAAGGCAGCCAACAATAGCAAATGTAGGCGGGTACTGACCTCACGACACTTGGATTTAAACTCCAACGCTCCATCAACTGATCAACAAATAGATACAAAAGTAGACGTTCTATTAGTTTCATTATATATATCTTTTCGTTTGCATGAATGTATTATTTCCAACACAAGCAACTTTTTTATTTCGAAAGTTGACAACATTATTTAGGTTCTGCAAAGAAACCTAAATTTATGTGGTCATTGTGTCTCTCTATGGTGTGCCGAAATATTAGTCTGTCTTGAATTATATTTTAAATAATTTTCACCAAAGTCCCCATGTTTTATTAACTGGGTTACCGTGACATATTTGTAAGGTCCATTGATCAATACTTCCGTTCTTTTTTCCTGTTTTTGGACCGAACCTATTTAAGCAGTCGGAACACATTTGACTTTCTCCGTGTAGACGACACATAATTTCATGACATGACGGAAATGGCATTGAAATGTTCTGATCGGTTCTTTAATGTGCTCAGTTTTACTTTAACACTTTACTTTATAACCGTTCCGGTTGCCTAGTGGTCAGAGCGTCCGTTGCGGAAGCGGGTGGTCGTGGGTTCGATCCCCGACCGTAGTCATACCAAAGAGTTACATAAATGGTACTAACTGCTGCCTCGCTTGGCGCTGAGCATTAAGAGGCTAGTGTTAGGACTGGTCGTCCTGATGTCAGGATAATGTGACTGGGTGGGACATCATGCTACATGTTTGCGGCATGATGCCCCAGTGCTAGACATCACTATTAACTGCATCACTGCAGACATCATAGCGATATGACTGAAAAATTGTTAAAGCTACGTTAAAAATCCTAATCAAACAAATAAACAAATGTTTAACAATGTCAGTTCCTGTATATGCTCGACAACAATAGGTAAGAGCGTGTGTGTGATTTTGACTAGCAACTGAGAGGGCGAGCTGACCTAATTTTATAAGATCCTATTTGTTAAACTAAAGCCTCTTACAAAAATTAAAAAAAAAATAACGTCAATAACGCCAAACCAAAGCATCTAACTTACCAACAGTTTCTCTAATTGGATTAGTTAATTTTGTTATTTCATCAGTCGTTAGTGTTTTTAAAAAATAAACTAAGGTATTTAATGTTTACCACCCGGATATTTCATTGAGGCCACGCCTTCCCTACTGCTGTAAATTATCCAAAGACCGATTCTGTATCTTGATCTAGTATAATGTAACTTTATTGTTATAAATCCGTTAGGGGTTGACTGAGCCTGACTAAATACATTTCTAAACTTAATTATATCCATATCTCCGCTACAAAAAGTCTGATTAATATTTCGTACGGTATGTGTACCAACTCCATCAAATTATTATTATTATTATTATTATTATTATTATTATTATTATTATTATTATTTTCGAAATCTGAATTTGCTTCATCGTAAATCTTAAATATCATTGTGAACTCACAATCTGATATTATTTCGTCGTTAAGTCTCGATATCAGCGAAGGTAATTTGGAATATACCAAATTGTGCTAATTATATTAGGAACACTAGGGATTGTTGTTGCCGCTGAAACACAGATTGTTACAACTACTGGAGCAATCACTAATGGCGATATTGTCGATATAAAAAAATCTGTTCAAACAAAATAATAGCTGACAACGAATATACAATTATAACAACAATTACTACATGCCTGCGATAATTTTTTTTTTTTTTTATTGTGTACTCGTCAATGATATTTTTTAGTTTAGTTTGCAGTTCACGCACTTGATTGTATCTTTACTGTTGGACGTTCATTATATTATGAGCTTGAATTAATTATAAATTCTGCATACCATGTGAGTGACGATGATGCTAATTTATCACTGCTGGGGGCTATTCTAAATGTTTCAGTTGATACATGTTCTATTACTACAAAGACATTATTAAAACCATTAATCTGTATATACATCGAACAAATGCAGCAACTTGAACGGTGTTATTTTGAGATGCCCAGGTAAAAGATCCCCACTGTATCGAGTACACGGTATTGATATGTTGTTTATGTGATATTTTAACCTTATCAAGCCTTTCAGCGATAGCAAGAAAATCACTAACACTATTATCCTGATATCAGAAAGTTTCTTGACAACAGTTAACGGAGTACCAAAGAAATTATCTGCGATTTCATCCATTTTTCTAAACTTTTTACGGACATTTGAAAACGCGTGTACATGGACATCATAGTCGGTCCGTAGTGTTGAAAGTTTATTGTCTACGGTGTTGTAGTTAACATCTACATAAATGTTTGTTGCCTCATACTTGTCGGATACTGGATAACCAAGTACAGGATTTTTGCACTCGCGCGCGAATATTATCCGAAATCATTGAATTAAGAACACCGGGTTTAATATCTCCGTTATTATTAAACACGGATATGATGGTTTCGGTTACTTCATTAATTTTGACGATACTATCCTGTAATGAAAGATTACTCGTTTTTAATTTTCCTTGCTTATCAAGAAATAGAACCATTTCGTTTGGATCTACATTTGCAAGAAGAAGTAATTCGGATATTTCATCGTTAATAATTTGTTTACACTCTCTTTTAATATTCCGTCGGTTGGATTTTATTTCAGCTCCCAAAGATCTCATGTAAATATCTACTATTATACTTTAAGATCTGTCTGAAAGGTCATTACTCGTGTACTGATGCACAACTTTATTAGGTGTTCTGGCTGATTTTTGAGACAGACTTAAGTACAGCAATTACTTGTCGGCCGCATATTGGTTGGTCAGTTTTTTCGTCTGTTTTGGTAATGTTGAATACCATTAAACGATGATATGAACGTGCTACATGATTTAATTTCAAATCACTTAAAATATCTTCAGATGGTTTTTTATGTAAATTTATTGTATAAGAATCTTCAATAACTCCAAGTTTGTCAAATATGATATGACTTTCTTCTTGCGAGTTTATTCGTTCAACATTTTGTAGCGGAAGAAATATATGAAACACCTTGCTGTGGTGCAATCTGTCATGTAAATAAACCGCATTTAATACTTTGAGAGTAATTTTTGTTCTTCAGCAATTGTTGTAGTAATTACCGGCATCCACAACGAGGGTTTTGTTAGTATTACTTTTAGCAGCTTCAAGAGCACCATTACACCCCAGATAGCATAATCGTCAGATGCTTTCTTGCAAGTACAACTATATATTTAGCTCCAAAAATGACCTAATATTTATACGAAGTCAGAAGATGTGAGATAGTGGTATTGCACATGAAAATCTTTTTTTGTATTACCCTTTAACATTGTTCGACGTCTTGCAAAGCCTAAGTTGAAATTTACATTTTGTGATATTACTGCGGATGTTTGTGCGGCTCCTGCAGCATCTTGTACAGTCCCTATATTTAAGTTCTTATATTCTGGAAAGTCATAAGTGTTTTTGAAAACATCAATGTCGGATAAGCTGATCTTGTATAATCATCAGAATATCTTGCTAAACCTATTATGGTTGTAGCAACATCAACATCCTTTTGAATATCTTCAATATTTCTTACATCAATTCATATGGAAAACACTGTCAAACAAGGCCATATTAACGAAACTGATTCTGACATCGGTGATATATCTAGGATCATCAGTTTTTACAAGTTCACCTTCTACTTCAATAAATGCTTCGGCAGGTAAGAAATATCTACTTGTATCATGAACTTAGTTCGATACGTCCACGCTCATTTGTTTCTCGTGTCTCACACGAATGATACTGATAATCACGTATCGATTCATCTTTAAGAACCGGTGCGTCAATATTACGAACAACATCAATAGCCTTTCATTGATAAGAGCATCGTGTATAATCATCTTATTTGTTATCAATTTATCTAATCAATGTGACAATTAGTCACTATGATAACCATCAACAATGTCATCGATAAGATACCGATAAACATTAATATCCATGATACCACCTGTAATTAATCGCTGACAAATATCAGCAGCTTCAATAATTATTTTCCAATTCGTTTTCCTCCTATGACTATTTCGAGTCGTTGTACGTCATCGAGAATATTGTTAGGACAGGCAATAAGACGGCTTCCCCCAGTGAATGGAATACCACTTCCAATAGCGCCAGGAGGATCATAATATTCTTCTTCATTTGTTATTAGTTGATCTACGTTTGCAGACATTATTTAAAAATCTGGATTATCCCTACTAATACTACCAATATTACGATGAATTTTGAAGATCATCTTACAATATTCATCTTCATTTTGTCCATATTTTTGTAATATATCAGAAAAATAATTCGAATCATCTGCAGTATATTTAGCTAATTGATCGTCATCCATATCTTTACATTTTCCATACATTTCTGTTTCTGCTGTATTTTTTCCTTTTTTCATTCTTTCCTTTTTTGCTATTTATTCATATTGCCCATACACGTTGTCTACTGCATTGATGTATTATATATACGATGCACTTCCTGTGTCGATTCGACTTGTGTTAGTTATAAATTTGAAAAACGCATCAGCCCAATGTTGTAGACCGGTAATATATTTTCCAATGTCGGTCTCAACATTCTTTTTCTATTTTCATAATGTGTAACAACAAGAGCTGGACATTAATTTGGATCAGTTTTATCAATTACTTTTCAAGCAACTTCAGTAAATTATTACGCAATTGTTCGGTTATTTCTTCATCAGTTTTTGTTTAGTAAGAGGGTTTCCTAGTTGAGGCATTCGACCAGGAATATCTTGTAAAAGTTTTGATGCTTCTTAGGTTTTTCAGTTGTTTTTTCAAGTTGAGGAATAAGTTTAGTTGTTTCCGTAACAGGTTTGAATAATTATTGAGAACTTTCTGCATAATCAACCTGAGATTCCTGGCGTTCTTGAAGTTTTCATCACATATAATCACGGACTGGTAGAAATTTCTTAATTGCTTCTAGTCGCTCTCTTTCTAACCGCGTGGTATACGCTTATCCAACCATTGTTGATATAACAATGGTTTAATTTACAGCACCAGAGACGGTGTGACCTCAACGAAATGTCCGGGCAGTAAACCAAAAAAACTTTAAATGTGTTAACCCCCCCCCCCCCACTAACGACTGATAAAATAACAAAATTAACTAACCCAATTAAATCTCCGTAAGATAGAGGCTTTGGTTTGCGTTATTGACGTTATTTTTTTAGTTTTTGTAAGAAGCCTTAGTTTAACAAATAGGACCTTATAACATTAGGTCAGCTCGCCCTCTCTGCTGCTAGTCCAAATCATACAGACACATTCTTGCCTATTATTGCAGAACATATATAGGATCTACAAGTATTACAGAAGTAAAACTGAGCACATTAAAGAACCGATCTGAACATTGCTCTAACATTTCCGTCATGTCATGAAATTATTTTTCGTCTGGACGGAGAAAGTCAAAATGTGTTCCTATTGATTCAATAGGTTCGGCCCGAAACAGGAAAAAAGAACGGAAGCGTTGATCAATGGACCATACAAATATGTCACGGTAACCCAGTTAATAAAATATGAGGACTTTGGTGGAAATTAATTAAAATATAATTCAAGAGTCTATATTTCGGCAAACCCTAGAGAGATACAACGACCCAATGTTGGTGTCCTTGCAGAACACAAATAATGTTGTCAACTTTCGTGTGTGTGTGTGATTTGGACTTGTAACATATCTTTAACAATTTTTCAGTCATATCGCTAAGAGGTCTGCTATGTTGCAGTGTAGAACGATATATAGCACTGGGGCATCATGACACATTAATATCATGCCATCATGTCCCAAGCCATCACGTTATCTTGACACCAAACCGACCAGCCCTAACACTCACCTTTTAATGGTGAGCGCCAAGCGAGGCAGCTGAAAGTACCACTCTAACAAGTTTGGCCACCGGAGCTGCGTAATAACAGTAGCAATAATGATTGATTGGTTGATTGTATTTTTTCGGCGCACCAGCACTGTCAGGCTATTTAGCGCCATACAAAAGTTATATGTCAGTCGTTTCAAAATGATAAAAGGTTTCAAAACCAAATAGTTGAAAATAAAACGGTAAGATGGTAACGATAAAAAATAAAGCTTTCCGATCAACGGTGTGTGTGTGTGTGTGTGTGTGTGTGTTTGTGTGTGTGTGTGTGAATGTTGTATGTTAATGAAGACATGAAACGGCGATGAAATAAGTAACGGTATATACATTACATAAAAATGCTCTAGGTGATGGCATAAAAATCATAGATTAGAATAAATGTTTATTTTCTTCAGAAATTCTATAATACAAGTTAGGTTTATTGTATCAAAAAGTTCCTTCATGCCATGCACATTGGAATACTGATCACGCGTAGGTTGCAGGTCGAAACACTCTGTCATAAAGTGTTTAACAAAGAATGGTTCATTGCAAGAACGGCATTCGGGTGGGGCTTCGCCATTTAGTATGTGGGAGAGGGCTATATACGTATGACCAATTCGAATTCTTGCAATGACTACCTCCTCCCTACGGATGGTTCTGTCGGAAGGAGTCCATTCGCCTAGGGTTGGCTTGATGGCGTGAAGTTTGTTATTCACTGCATCATTCCGCTTGCATGCAACTTATGCGTAAAGACTCATTGATACTAGGTTTATAAAAAGTATACGGTATTTTAAAATCAGATGGTTCTTGGTATAGGGTCATTGTAGCAGCGTGATCTGTTTTTTCCTTACCTTTAATACCAATATGACTAGGTAAGCAACAGTATACTATATTGTGGAAGGTACTCAGCTCAGTAATTGTGACGAGGACATTGATTAATAAAGGGTTCTCCAGTTTTCTATTGTGTATTGTGACTGAAGTACTTACTGATAGTGAGTCAGTCAAGAGAATGCTGTTTATAATAAGCTTGTTTTCGATAGATTGCAGAGCAAGGTTTATTGCTATTAATTTGGATGACACAATTTTGATTGTACCACTTGGCAATTGAACCTTTGTTGTGTGTTTCCCACTAACGAAGGCTGTGGCAGCTTTTTCCTCATCCTTTGATCCGCCAGTATAAACTCTTGTGAAGTTTCTAAATTTGGTGGAAGATGGAAGGGTTTGTCTAAAAATATTTTCAATCTCTTGGTTGTTTAATTAGCCAGGGAGGTGTTTCGGAGACAGCCGTTTTCTTAATTGTAGAAGGATCAATTTTGTCACTGGCAAGGCTGGGTGATTTTTTAACGGCAAAGGAAGGTATATCATTTGTTTTCTTTTGCGTACAAGGTTTTGTATTTGGATAAAAAAGAGCCGATATTGCAAGGTTTAGCGGGCTTGATCTTAATTTGAGAGCATATTGTGCAGAATGCATTTCTCTACGATGTGATAAAGGCGGTTCGTTCGCTTCCGCGAGAAGGCTTTCACATAAGGATGACTTAAACGCTCCCAGAGCGAGTCTTATTCCCTGATGATGAATTGGGTCAAGCATCTTCACATATGACTTCCTGGCTGAACCATAAACAACGCAACCATAGTCTAGTTTAGAGCGAATAAATGTTATATATAAATGTATCATGATATTTCTATCAGCACCCCAGTCATTGTGGGCTACTACTTTAAGGAGATCTAGAGATTTTAATAATTTAGTTTTCTGTCAAAGATAATGCCTAAAACCGTTGTTTCCTCAACAGCTTGAATAGGTGTTCCTTCCAGCGTGAGTTTAGGTTCATCGTGATATCTTCGCAACTGACAGAAATGCATACATATTGTTTTTGATTTCGAGAATTTGAAAACGTTAGGACTGTCCCATTTTTGAATCTTGATGATATTTTGTTGTAGATGTCTTTCAATTGTATACATGTGCTGTGATCGATAACATATTAGAAAATCACGGGGTGTAGTTTTCGTTGGTAGTTCTGGAGCCACCTTGAGTACATGGAGCAGTTCCTTCTACATCCATGCCCTTTATGTCACCACACCTGTTATAGAGTTTGACGGGGGTCATCTGACCTCTTTTTCTGCTTTTTTTCCTGGAGATTTGTTTTTATTCCTTTGAAAGTTGTTTAAGTAGATGCCGCGTTTTTCTGTGGCTGGCAATGGTGACGGGGTGTTTTTGCTTGATGTTGAATCGGGTGCATCTGTCTGTGTTTGAGTGTCCTTTGTTATTTTGGGATTGTTTTTCATGACAGTGGAGAAGGATGGGCTAGGAAGGGATATTTTTGCCTGCGCATGTTTTCTGGCATCTTGTGAGGGAATGTAAGATGTGTACTTCAGCCTCTGCATCTACTTCTCCTATTGCCAAATATCACAATCCTTTGAATTGGCGTGATGCTCCTTTCAGCAGTTGACTCAATGCGGAGTTGCTCTACACTCAGATTCCGGATGAGAATTGTCTCCGCATCGGCCACATATTTGCACTTTTGCGCAACGGTCATGATGATGGACATAATTCTGACACATATCATTGAAGGGGGTTTGGTATGTAGATCTCCACCTTCACTTGCAAAAAAACAACTTTGACTGTTTCGAGTACTGTTGGTTTGTTGAAGGTGAGTACAATGGTGTTGGTATCCTGCATATTGTTATTACGTATAATATGTATTTTACGGACTGCAGTGACACCTACATTTTTCATCCCTTCGATGATATCTGAGCTACTGACTCCAGTAAATTCACGACAGCGTAACACGCCTATGAACGTATTGAGGGTCGTGTGAGCGAATGAGGCCACTGGAATATTGAAGAAAGTTTTCTTGATATTGTCTGTTATACCTCATCGCTCAAACCCAATAATAATAATAATAATAATAATAATAATAATAATAATAATAATAATAATAATAATAATGAATTTGTATAGCGTCTAATGTTTGGAATCTCAAAGCGTTTTACAACATAATGATATGACTACACTACAGAAAAACAAATAACAAAAACCATGAAATTGGAAAACATAAAACATGCTGAAAACATATAAGATACAAAACAATATTAGGCATCAAAGTTTGTTCCTGCATTCGAAAAAGGTGCGTTTTAAGCACTCTTAAAAGAGACCACTGTGTCTTTGTGTCTAATTTCAATGGGCAATTCGTTTCACATCGCCGGGCCCTGGTATGCAAAAGAACGTTGGGTCACGTATACGCACCTTCCATATCTACTCTGCAGTATGTTGATAGTAACATACCAATAGTCGGCTAGGAAGTAGAGCTAGCTACCCATAACAGTGAACACATGGGTTTGGGGGAAGAAGAATATCTCCAAAAATGGCTTGGATGACCAATATTTTCAATTGCTTCCGCCTGTTAAGTACACACTGTTTTGCAGAATTGTCATCTAGGAAAATGGCTTGTGTTTACACTGTGAGCATCACATGGTGTCAAAAATGACCTTCGCGTTTGAAAAAATGTAGGTATACATTTGGGGGTGGGGTGCATAAACTTCCTCTGCTATGAACTTCCATTGACTTCTCTGGTCATGTAGATAATATTCTTATGCTTTGTTTTAATATAGGTATCTAGAAATAAGGACCTTTTTGATTTCACTTGTGTCTTTGACTTTTTAAAAATGCTTTTTTTATAATAGGTCGCTAAAACGGCATTACATTTGTAAAACTGGCCCCTTCCCCCTATAGTTACACTGTGTTAAGGTTAGATTGTTCTATACAACCATGTAATTTATGACTTTTAGCAATGCGGGAAATATTACTGATAAAGAAAAGTATGCGTGCGTGTGTGTGTGTGTGTGAGAGAGAGAGAGAGAGAGAGAGAGAGAGAGAGAGAGAGAGAGAGAGAGAGAGAGAGAGAGAGAGAGAGAGAGAGAGAGAGAGTTGTTGTTGTCGTAGGGTTTAACGCCATTGTTCAGCACACGATAGGCTATACATGGTGGCCAGTATTATTGGTGGAGGAAGAACCCAGGAAAACTCCCGGGAAGAATCACCGACCCACGAGAAGCTACTGGCAAGCTTTCTCACATAACTACATAAGCCGAATCTTAGATTTGAACCCAGGCAAACAGAGGTGAGATGGCAGTGATCCGTAACGGAGAGCGCACTCGGCCCAGAGAGAGAGAGAGAGAGAGAGAGAGAGAGAGAGAGAGAGAGAGAGAGAGAGAGAGAGAGAGAGAAACTTTTTAAGTGTATAGGTCAAAGATAACGTTAGAAAGACATTACTCACTTTTCTTCAACATAATCATTGATGATCGGTACCGTTATTTGTAATAATCGCTCTAAATCTCAAGAGTGGAAAACAATTTCCAGATTTGTTACGTTACGCTAAAGTGTATCTACAGGACAATCAATCAATCAGTCAGTCACATAAATGCAATCGCCATAATGAAATCAGGATATATGTAGATGACACCTTTGTGAAGGTTGCATTTACTTAATACTGGTATAAATTAATAAGTAGCCAAATTTAATAAGGTATTTAACTTTGTTCATTGTCTTTGACTAAAATATTAAATCCCATAGCTATTGCACAAGTTGTTCATATACCAATCGGAGTATAATGCATGTCAAGCAAAGCTATTGTTATCAACATTAAAAAAATAATAGAATAATTTCTGAATCTTTTTCTGACATGACATTAGATTACTTTCACTTAATTATATTTTGTAATCTTTTACTTTTTCCAGAACAACGCTAAAGCAAAAAAAAAAACAAAAAAAAAAAACAAATAAAAAATATAAAAAAATCGCACAACAGCATAAACACACTGGCAAGGATGCCATTCAGGATACATATTATCACCACATGCTTAAACTTCAAGAGTTGATTGATTGTTTATGTTTATTGTTGGTACACTCATGTTGTGAACGGCTCTTATGTCTGACATTTATTTCGCACAAGGACATTCCAATATATTCAAGGAAAATTCGACTCGAGTTCGCTTCTGTTTTTTTGTGTTATGGCAAAGAAACGCTTGTAGAGTATTTAGTTATTTCGGCACTAAGTACCAAATAGTGCCGAAACAACTGTAGGTAAAGTGTTTTTCCCCCAAGGACAAACCAGTCTGAGCCGGTTCCCACAACACGATTGCGACTCATGAAAACTAACTACCGAGGCCCTCCAGCTCTTAAAATCCGACCCGTACATTCATTTGTTGAAGAAAAACAAATGAAAATTATCTACAAAATGAGACACGAATCAGTGAAAAAATACAATAGCCTTTTTGAAACTATATATGTTAAATTATTTCTTTTCCTAAGTATAGACGAATAAGAATTCCTAGATGAATAGCTTTGATCGAAAAGCTAACGTGTTAATTTACAAGTGTGCGTTGACAGTTGAATTAAGTTTAGGTTTGTGCAGATAACAAATTTCCCTCTAACTACTCTTCCTTTTGGAAGGGACACAGAAGTTTCATAAAAGGAAGTGGATTTAAATTAATTCTTTTCTTCCTCAGAAACGTGTTTGTTTTGTTTGTTCGATTAGTTCGATTAGAATTTTTAACGTAGCTTTACCAATTTTTCGGTCATATCGCTACGATGTCTGCAGTGAGGCAGTTCATAGTGATGTCTAGCACTGGGGCATCATGCCACAGACATGTAGCAGTTCTAACACTAACCTCATAATGCTTAACGTGAAGCGAGGCAGCTGTTAGTACCATTTTTGTAAGACTTTTGTATGACTCGGTCGGGGATCGAACCCACGACCTCCCGCTTCTGCGTCGGACGCTCAAACCACTAGGCCACCGGAGCGGTCCCTCGGAAACAGTCTTACGCTTAATGTCCGATAATGAATGTGTAGTCGCTATGTATACAATATTTTTTTCAAGTTTTCTTCAAAATTATTTTTTAAACTAATATTTTTATCACCAAAACATTAAAACCATACGGATGAGATTTATACATAGCAGATAATTGGAAGAAGAAATTAGTTAAGACTGATAATTTCAGTGCTAAAGTGGCAGGAGGTCAAGGTTAGATTATCGTATACAACCATGAAATATAAGATTGTTGACAACGCGGAAAGTTACCAGATATTACCGCAAGTTGAGTCGAGCAGCGGCTACCTTGTCAACACAAATTTTAATATTTTGATGGATGTGTCGGTTAAACAATTTTATGTATGTGTATAATAAACTGCAAAGGTATGCTTTGTTAGCTTTAATGTAATATTTTTTTTGGAAACGTTCCGTATCATTTCAATTTATAAAGAATGGCAACTAATTTACAGATAGATACAACAATCAAAACTAACCCGGTTTTTACAGGATTTGACTGCTCTGCGTCAAATGTACATTAATGCTACTGCGCAAATAAGCACAGGCTGCAGTTAACTTGTCAGTGTGGTTTGTGGAGAGTCAAGAAAAGTTTCCGGAGCACACCATTACATTGTACAGGTAACAATGAATATTAGCGGATATTTTTAATACAGGTATATTTTTTTTAAAGTAATATCAGTCTTAATTTAGAATATAGATTGAAACGGTCATGTTTTCATATTCAATCACGCATGAGTTGTCATTCATAACAATATGCTTTATATAAAACAATAGTTTTCCCAACTCAACACAATTTTTAGATGAGGCGGACTTTTATTTTGTGATTTTTTTCTGAGTTTTCTTTCATACGTAAACGTACATTTTTTGAACAAAAGTTGAGCTGTTTGGGGTAGTCTTATTTTTTTGTCTATACATGTACATAGATCAAACATTTTTAAAAATTTGTTTTTATCTTTGTAAACTTTATAACCTTGCTGTAGATTGGGCTCAATATAGAATATTTAGATTAGAGCACGGGTGTATAATCCACATGTAATTTATGAACGAACCAAGAACTTGTTTTCAAATGTTTCGGGAGAAGATTTGTTAAGCATTTTGGACACTGGTCATTCATGACTTTGTGGTAGGAGAAAGAAAGGTAGCGGTTATGGAAGACCGTTCTGGGGAATTAAAACTCCTCCTCCACGTCTGTCCATCTTTACTATTATGTTCTTGAAACACATATTGTCGTTACGCAGTTACACACAATCAACGTGACTAGCCTAGTCTAATGATGATTTAAAATCCAAAGGGTAAGGCGAATGGTGTTCGATGCTGCATCTAGAATTAAAAAAATCTTAACAATCTGAAAAATGGTCAAGATTCATTTTAAATGAGCTTAATTAAGTCCTCATTCTTTCCTCTGGATATTATGATAGAAATTGTCACTATGTTGGTCAGATCTATTCTCCTTGCTGGGAAGAGCGGGTTGCAATTCACCATATAGAGCAGAGGTAATAGACAAGTGGCCAATATCCCGTTGCCCGCAAAATGATTGGCGTCACATGGTGTCAAGAGAGATAATAAATGTGATGCGACCATTAGGCCATCGAAAATGCCCTCATGCGGCCCTCAGGGTGGTTGGAGTGTGAGACCTCTGCACTATAGACTCTGGTAATTTACACTTACTAATTTTTTAAAATCATTTGCTTTGATAGAACATTCTCCATTATCTCAAAGAGGCTTTAAACAATTATTTAGTTGGGGCAAAAAAATGATCGCGAGTCTAAGGAGACAGATGATTGCTTACTTGCCCATAGTCATGCTAATTCTACAATGTAATACGTGTATCCTGATATTTATGTAGTATGGGTCGACGTTCTACTTCCGAAATAAACGGTGTTAAATAACGTTGTGTACATACATTTCAGCTGGTTGAAATGCATTAGCTGAAGCTGGGGTGTATTTCTTTAACATACTAATGTTGTCAAACGCTGTCAGATAGGTTCATTTCATTAAAGTTAATTCTGCCTCCTTTGATTGAAAACATCCCTCGTCTACCATTGTATTGCAAAAATTGGAATGTGTCAGCGAAACGTGAAAATTCATCCATTTGCTTGTGTAAGAAACTGATTCCATTACGAACAGACATCAGAGTTAAGTATAGTCCGATGAAAGTAACTGACTTTAATATGTGGAACATTGTCAGTATGGACTGCCAAATGGGTGAGATATTACTGAAAATTTGGTCTCTAGTTTCCGTGTTAGTCAACAGGGGAGAACGCTACATAAAATTTTGAACGTTCGAGGGTGAATGATGCGCATGCTATTCATTTGACAGAAAAAAGACAGAGCGAGACATCATCGATGCCGTTGCAACGGAATTTCGCAATATTTTAGGTTGTTTCAATGAACGCTTATTGTTTCTACCACCACCCACCTTACACGGATTTTAACAAGAAAAGTAACACGGATTTTAAAACATGCACACAATTGTTTCGTTTGATTCATTGATTTATAAATTCTAAATCGAGTTTCACAAAGCGTTCTTTCATATTAGTTTCATCTTCACGTTAGAATCAAAAGGAAGTTTTCGAATTTTAAACAAGGAGTCTTGTTATTGTCATTTTCCGGTTGCTGGAAGAATTTAATTTTAGTGAAGGGGTAGATGAAAGCGTTTACATACAGACGTGGCAAATACTGTCATCTGCAGCCAATATATGAAATATGTAATCCTAATATTTCCTCAGAATTTGAAGGATAAAGATAAAGTGAAGTACCCCCTTTTCAATATTAACGTTACGAATATTTACGGGATTGTCCAGAACTTACAGAATACTTAAACAAAATCACCTCTTTTGTGTGAAACATACTGAGTCACCAACGCAAATATAGACGATTGAGCAAATGCCGAAGTTACGTTGGGTGTGAAACGCGGAGAAGATGATCTTTGTGGCAATGCAAAGTTAAAAATAATAAATTGATATTATATGTTTCTGCATTTTTATATCCGTGATGATTTTCGTGTTTTGAATCTGTACAAGCTACAGAGGGGTTGTGAAAATAGAACTTTCAATATTCAGCACCAGAATCCATTCACGTTGATGGCTACGAACACTGCTTACACCTGAATAAAGTCCACAATGCCGAAAACAATGCCACACTTGCCATAATTTAAGAACTAGTCTACATAAAGATTTATATCGACTCTCAGTTTCTATGTATATTTATCCTGTATAGCCAAACATGTAATGAAAACTCCCGGGAAAGTTAATTTACCACCCCACTCACCCTCCAGTCCCACACGTAAACACATGTTCGGTGCCTGTTCCAACTAGTCAATGATATAAAATCAAATTCAAGTTGTATTTATTTACAGAAAGATGAAGAAAGCAGAGACTGCCGCACAAAAGAAACCCGAACAAAAGAAACCCGAAGCAGCGCCACCAAATAAGTGTGATAAGCAACCCGAGGGAGGCCAGAAAGGCGACGCATCTAAACAGAAGAAAGGAAAGAATGAAAAGTCTTGCAAAAAATAATCTCATCTAGAGGACTCATCCGAGTGCCTTTGCGATTCTGAAGAGATATCAGACGACGCGAGCAGCATTTATATTGAATTGTTGTGTATGATTTGCTATATTGCTAATCTCGTTATTGTGATACATGCATCTGACAGTAACGAAATGTATTTACAAAAACGTCCAGCTTATTGGTACTCCGACATGTTGAGAGCGGCCCTTGGAAACATCGCACATCATAATGAATGTAGAAGGCAATTGTGTGGATTAAATATCATATAGTAATCAAAAAGAAGATAGTCTTTTATATTTATTTCCTTCAATTTTGACCACATGAAAACTAAACCACTAATAAAATTGTAGACTATAGTGTTTAAATTCTGTTTCAAAATTGGATAAAATGTAGAATCAGAGATAACCCCTTTTCTGTCTCTGTTTGTCTGTCTCTATCTTTTTCTATCTATCTATAATGAAAATTGGAAACTTGAACATTTAATTATTAAACATGTCCCGGTTTCACTAAATTTCTCAAAACTAGTTAATTCTGAGACTTTAGTTATCATGTTAATGCTCCTTAGGACACTATTACTTCTGTTAGATGCAGAGTCGGCAGAAATTCTCGAAGATACGCAAACCTTGTCAAGTTCTTTTTAATTCCGAATGCATGCTGAATGTTATATGAAATCTCATTTATTGTTAGACGAGATTTAAGAAATCTATTAAAAAAATAATAATTATAATGCAAAACCCGTGATTAAGATCCAGTTCCCAAAACACTGACAGCTTGTAACGGAATTAGATTATAAACTCGGAACTTTACGGATTTAGCTTGATGCCGAACTCTATTAGACCAACACATTCCAATAGCTCAGATATCTGAGCTCAGAAACGTTTAAAATTATGTTATTCATGTAAAGTGTCTAAAGTTTTATTAACATTCTTAAGAAATGATTACGAGCCATGGTTAACGTGAAAGATCTGTTGTATATACACACATCTGCGCGCGTGTGTACGTATGCGTATATATGTATGTATGTATGTATGTATGTATGTATGTATGTATGTATGTATGTATGTATGTATGTATGTATGTATGTATGTATGTATGTATGTATGTATGTATGTATGTATGTATGTATGTATGTATGTATGTATGTATGTACGTACGTATGTATGTATGTATATATGTAATGTATGTATGTAATGTATATGTGTGTGTGTCTGTCTGTCTGTCTGTGTGTCTGTATTCTGTTTCTATTTTTAACGTAGCTTTAACAGTGTGAGTCATATCGCAACGATATCTGCAGTGTGACAGTTTATAGTGACGTCTAGCACTGGGTTATCATGCCGCAGAAATGTAGCGAAATGTCCCACCCAGTAACATTACATGGAAACCAGGCCGACAAGTCCAAGCTCTTGATGCGGAGTGCAAAGGGAGGCAACTGCTGGTACCATTTTAATAAATCTTCGATATGACTCTTCCGGTGTTCTAACTCGCGACCTCCAATATCCGAGACTGATATTGTTACTAATTATGCCACTGGAGAGATCGCCCACTCCATCTGCAGTGAGGAAGACTTCATTTTCTTATTTTTGATTGCGAGAGTCTTGGATGACAATGTTAGTTCTGTTATGACAGTTTTCTGTTATGTATGTTGTGATTAGCTTGTCATAACCTTCTTCTCATTTCTTGCTATGAGAAGGAATTACTCATAAGTTAGGGAGCGTCAATATCCATGGTGTGAGAGAGAGAGAGAGAGAGAGAGAGAGAGAGAGAGAGAGAGAGAGAGAGAGAGAGAGAGAGAGAGAGAGAGAGAGAGAGAGAGAGAGAGAGAGTTCAGGCTCTATTAAAAGCGTGCCGCCACGATGATAAAACAGCTACACTACATATGAAATGAGAAGACAAAAGATCTATTTCCTCGTCGATATAGAACTGACTTTATTTAATTAATCAACACACATATATTGACTACATTCTAGAAACACATCTAAAAAGTTTATAATAAAAATTCATGCAATACATATTATATTTTCCTTTTTCAAGCTTTCCAACTTCATTTATTCGTATAACTTCTGCATTTTAGAATATTATACAAATAGTTAATTCTCGATCAATTTCAAGATAGCCAAAAGTATAAAATATAATAAGTGTAATTAATGCAACAATTAATTTAAGGAAATGCATTTTACTAATTTTAAAATAGAATATTGATTTAGAATATATTGCTAGATAATATTCTTTCTTACTTAAAGAATACTTTATTTCAATCATTAAATCAAAACATGAAGTTGGTAGCAATCTCAACCTTACAATAAAAATTACATAAATATAATTAAATATAAATCCTTTAGAACATTTAAACATTCCGTTACAATATATTATAAATAAAAGTATTAAGTGAACAATGTTGCTAACATAACAATGTTACCACCAAAACCTCAAACATTAAAGGTACTTATTCCTAAAGAAGTTACGACATATACAATTGTTTTACCTGAAATGAGAAGACAAAAGATCTATTTCCTCGTCGATATAGAACTGACTTGACCCTTTAATGCGCGGTCTATTTATACGCATCTTGTGTCAGATTTAAGGTATCGGAGAGGAAATATGTCCGCTCTTTTCAGGTAAGAATCAGTTTCTCCTGGTCAAAACCGGCTTAATTTACGTCATTTGACATAAGGTAGAACTCAAATTTGTAGTTTATCTATATTCTTTTGGCATTAGTTTGGTCCAAATATGATAATTCCTTAATATTCTAAACCAGCAACGTGTTTTAACATACTAAGCCAGCAGTGATGTCTGTCCATCATTAGATAAGAACAATTTTGTAGCGACGACTGTCCATCATTAGATAAGAACCATTCTGTGTTTACGTCAGCACGGAAGTTCGTTCTACTTTTTTATTAACCGAATTAGACTTTTGCCAATGCCTGGTTTTACAGAATATATGTTTCACTGATAAGACTTAGGAGCTGACTGACCCAGTAAGATTTTTTGCTTTATAACCTAATTCCACACAATAATGTACATTCGTATAGCTAGTGATTTACGTTGCCAACTTTGCACATCAACTATTTTCCTTCAATTAATGTATAGTTGTGCTTTGGAAATAAATGAAATTAATCTTAACACACTTTAGAACTTACTTAATATAAATGAATAAAACATTACTTTAATACAATTTAAAGAAAATAGTAATCTTATTAATTTTACTAAAAAATTACGTTATTATTGTGATTTTGTGGCTCTTAATGGCACTTTGAATACACTATTGGCCATATTATTCCAATGAATTATGACCTTCACAAGGACACATAGATGTAGCGAAATACATGGGCAGGTACTGGCTTTGCGACCCTTGTCTTTCGAGTCCAATGCTCTCGGCTCCGATCACTTGTGGTAGACAAAAGAGATATGAACCATTGCAGGCATGTTTGTATGCACATATGGAACACATGTATAATTAGATTATTGTGCCATTAGGTCAATTTCTCATCGTTTATGTTTTACAAGTTTTGGACTTCGAATTTTATTTCTCCGTGTTGAAGGTTTAATTGTTTTACGAACACGCTATTAGTTTGAAAAAAAGATGGATTTATCTCTCAATTTATTTTCTTATGTTCTCTTCCCGCTTCAGATAGTGTACATTGTCACACAATTAGGAGAAGAAAAAAAAACTGTTGTTATGCCTGAGAAATTATTGACTATTTTTCGCTGTGCATACGTACAACGTTAACTAGGGTGAACAGGTGTTTTTCCTGACAAGCGACGGAACCAACATATGTCTCGCCGGAAATTACTTGCGACGAGGGGTATGAAAATCACGATAAGCACGGGTATTTTACCCTGAATATTACTCACTGTCCTATGAATTTAAGCAAGATTAATGTATAACCTACTATATGTATATGTATGTATATGTATATCTTTGTATATGTATATATATATGTATATGTATGTATGTATATATATATATATATATATATATATATATATATATATATATATATATATATATATATATATATATATATATATATATATATATATATATTTGTTACGTATATTGATTTAAGTCATTTATTTTAATTTTACTTGTTTGTTTGTCAGATTTAAATTTGACATTTTAAGTTTAAGATTCATTCCTTGGGATATGACCTGTACTTTACAAATAAACACCAGATGTTGACCTCATTTCTTACCTAGCTTCAGAGTTGTAAACAAGTTTTTAAAATGATTGGTTGATTCCAAGTACATTATGGAGCTTTGTAGTAAACATCTTTCTATTTTTAGTTGGGTGTGCACGAGATTTTTTTAACGTAAATTTGATGTAAAGATTCTAGAAGATCATGTGACCCCTTCCTAATTTACGTAACAAAAAGGTATATAAAGTATGTTTTGGAGCGAACTATTTAGTAGAAGTTGGACTGTTAGAATATTAAGTTGAGTTGTTTTGAGTTAGTTTAAATTGCCTTGTACTGGAAATTATTTCAATTTGTTTGGATCAAGAGGATTTATTTTGTTATTTATCTGGAAAACAATTGTGCTCATTGCATTTCATAAGACCTAACTGACTTCATCACGTGACATCGTCTTCCATCTTGGATGCTTCACTAAGATTCGAACTGGGAATTATTAGGACATTTTATTACCAGGACTTTTGCAATGTCACTAGTGGATTATATTTTGAATTATTTTTGGATTAATTTTGAGAATTGATTCTTAAATCCATAAGTTTATTTTATGCTTTTCTGGAAAATATTTGTGCTCAATAAATTGTTTATTAAGTTTTTACAAGCTTGTTTTTTTCACTCTATGTTACTGTGTATATATATATATATATATATATATATATATATATATATATATATATATATATATATATATATATATATAACGTCGCTGGAATTACATTGTCTGAGAATTAGACCCTAGACCACCGTTCCCTCTAAGCGAATGGTAGATGTGCGCGCAATGCTCGAAGCATTGTGCAAACATTACGGAGACGAGCAAACTTTAATGTTGGATTGGCTTTTCAGCTGCGCGAGGATGTAAGAGCATCTGCGCGGGCTTCTTAGAGGGAACGTTGCCCTAGACCCTACCCAGTTATTTGAGAGGTAGTTGTTAAACAATAGACGTTTCCCACTAACGGTCTCCAAAAGGGAACCATAAATAAATGTTGGAAATTCCTATCGGCAGTTTCCGAGGTGAATATGTAAGAAACGGATGGAGTATATCTAAGCGTGGATAGACTTAAGCCGCTAATGCTGCTACTTTTACTACTACTGTAAGTACTACCACTACTAAATGAATTAAAATATTGACGTTGAAGATTAAGGATAGGAACATTCTGTATTATTGAAGAACATGTATAGGAAATAAAATTCTTGGTAGAATTAGTACTTATGTCCTTTAGTTGAAACAGTAATTCAATTCTATTCAGTCCAATCCAATCCATTCCAATTAAATTCAGCTCAGTTCAATTCAATAATCAAAAAACGTCTTGTAGCTTTTATCTAGTTAAATTAATGTCAGTAGATCAAAATTGTGCTCAAAATTGTCGATTATCGATGTTGCATAAGAGAACCATCGCACGCCTGGGCAAAAAGCGGTTGCGAACAGTTTTCACTCATAGCTGATTTCTTCATTTCTCGTTGAATTAAAAAAGCGTACTTTACCAATTTCTGGGAGACCGATTAATTTTGTTCGGTAGGTTTGCCCAAGATGATCTTTCATACTAATCGTGTAAGCCAATTATGTTTTCTTTAACCAACATAGTCATTTAATGAACCATGTGAGACAACATCTGTTCATTTATAATATCTTACATGACTGTTTTAGGGGCCCCGAGTGGCCGAGTAGTCTAAAGCGCTCTCCGTTACGGATCATTGCCATCTCACCTCTGTCTGCGTGGGTTGGAGTCTAAGATTCGGCTAATGTAGTTATGTGAGAAAGCTTGCCAGTAGCTTCTCGTGGGTCGGTGGTTCTCTCCGGGAGTTTTCGCGGGTTCTTCCTCCACCAATAATGCTGGTCGCCATGTATAGCCTATCGTGTGCTGAAAAATGGCGTTAAACCCTACATCAACATCAACATCAACATGACTGTTTACTCGATTTCGTACTTTTGTTTATACATATTCATGCAAAACGATGACATCTCTTCGACGGCAAAGACGGGTGACAAATAGTGTTTTGCAGATTACCGCTTTTGCCCTGCGAAAAGGCGCACGTCACAGCGAGACCTCAATAACATTTTAACGATAATAAGGAAATAAGGATCATCTTTTGCGAAACATTTGAGTTAGTTGATGATTTAAAGTCACATGATGTCAACATTTGCTGTCAGGTTCCAAAACATTTGCAACTTTGACATTAGTCCTACGGATCATACATCGAATGTATGCCGATAGCTCTCATTTTCTCAAAATTACTGCGCCGGCTTGCATCAGAGGCATACTTTGCCTCGCAGAAATAGCCCTGCTAGTCCGAATGACGTCCACGGAGACGGATTTATTGGTCTACATTGCGTGGCACCATCATCATTAGGGTTGACGAGTACATGCTGGGTATGAATTACTGTATGTGTGGTATGGATTATTTCAAAAGAGGAAATAAATACGTTTATTAATGCGGACCTAAAGGATAGTCTCTGGCAGTAAAATGCATGGTTTCGCATTTGCCTACATAATAAATATTCACAAGTCAAGGTGGAGGAGTGGAAGAGGAAATGGTTATGAAGTAGATAGAATATGTTTTTAAAAACTGGGAAAAATGGTCTAATTTGCAAGCTTTAGTAAGGTTAATGTTCGCAGTTAGGTTAATAATACATCATGTAATTTAGTCAAATGACTAGAAGCAACACAGTATAAAACATACATTGTAATTAAGTATAATTAATAGAAGTATGCATATTACAGTATTCGAATTCCAAATATGAAGGACTATTAGTTGCCACTTAACAAAAACGTTTTATCGCTTTAGTAGCCGAAAATTTACCAAAACTTGACTATTTCCAGAAACATTTACATACCCTTTAAACACGAAGTTGTTAAGCCTAAGTTACTCAACAGTACCGTCTGTCACCGCTAATATTTATATACATCTATAAATGCGGTCTCCTGTACATTTGTTTGTGGGGAGGGTGTAAAGATCATAGCTGAGGAGCAGGATGATTTCAGAGCAGGGTGCAGTACAACGAGATCGCTTGTCAACCTCATGATTTTGTGAGAAATATCTCCAATACCAGCAAAACATTTTTATCAAGTCTTCGTGGATTTCACGAAGGCATTTGACAAGGTATGGCATGAAACCTTGTGGGCGACAATGAGTCTGTACAACATCAATGGCAACAACATTAAAGTAATAGAGCACCTCTATGACAAGGTCACCAGTGCAGTATACTTCAATGGCAGCATATATGACAGGCTCAGAACAACAGTTGGAGTCGGACAAAACTGTCTTCTCTCTCCCACACTATTCAACATCTTGCTTGAGAGAATCATGGCTGACTCACTTGAAAAGCATGAAGGGACAGTCAACATCGGAGTAAGATCAGTCACCAACTTATGTGTTGCTGACGATATTGATGGATCAGCAGGAAATGAGAAAGAACTACTAGTTTAGTAGAGAGTCTAGACAAAACTTCTGCAGCCAACGGCATGGAAATCAGTGCAGAGCAGACCAAAATGATGACGAACAACACAAAGGTCATCAGCACTGATATCAGGGTCCAAGGTACGAAGTTAGAAACAGTATATAGCTTCAAGTATTTGGGGGCAACGGATCTCCATATTTCTCTATGCCTGTGAAACATGGACCATAATAGCTGATTTAGTGAAAAGGATACTGGCCACAGATATAAGATTTTCCGACAGATCCTCGTATTGTAGTAGTAAAGTGTGGCACCCTAGCATCAAATGGAAAATACATTAAAAACACCCCTGGGTAAGTCTGACGTCAAGGTATTAAAACGCACCTGTGACACTTTAGCGTCAAGAGGGATTTGAACATATTGAGTTCTTTCACCAATACTAACACGAGTTACAACATTCAGTCACTGTGCGGAGTCTGTCTTCCGTTCCGATGAGAGTGGTTTGTTACGTCACATTCTCTATATGCCACTACATTTGCTACTATTGGTCATGGTGTTCTTGGACCTGTTCTCTCCATTCTATGCACTCTGCCGCTCTCAAGTGTAATAGATCATCACCCAGTGTCGCACCATTTGTACGCTGTTGACACCCAACTATACAAGTCTAGTCACCCAACTAAAGTTGATACTATCATCCAAAGAGTAGAGAGGTACATTTCTGATCTAAAATCATGGATGACACGTAACAAGTTGCAGATAAAAGATGATAAAATTGAGGCCATTCTTATCAAAACACAAAGATTTTCTCATTTACAACCTTTACTTCAAACAATAAATATCAGATAAAGGAAGGGAGGAAAGTGGAAGTCAAACGGTGACGATACTATTCGACATTGTGGTTGAAGCAAATGTATATGACTTCTTTAATACTTGCCAAGAGAAAAAGACCGTCCCGAGCCAAGCAGCCCAACCGTGTAACTACACCTGAGATACCAAAACTAGTTATTTCTACCAAGTCATCGACTTGAACCAGTTCAGAAGTAGGCCTTGGCCTTGGCCTTATCAAAGGATCATCATCATCATCATCATCATCATCATCATCATCATCATCATCATCATCAGTCTCTTTAACGTGTGTGGTCGTTGAAGCACTGTGCTACTGAACATCTGACTAGTTCCCCCTCCACTTGTCTCGATCATGTGCCTGTGTCTCTTCAAGACTTTTCCCGGTCCATTTTGTGATGTAGGTTGTCAGTGTACTTGTTTCTGTCTACCTCTCCTTCTGCCACCATAGACGCTGCAGTGCTGTTGTGGATAGAATGTTGGCTCTAGTGACATGGCCATACCATTTCAGCTTTCTCTTTTTTTACAGTGGTGAGGAGGTCTTCATATTGGCCTACTGTTTACTTGATGGTGTTATGCACTTTTTCATTTCTGATGTGGTCCATGTAAGATATGACAAGGACAGTTCTGTAGCATATCATTTCATGTGTCTGGGCTCTTTGCTGTAATTCTGCTGTCAGGACCCAGGCCTCACAGGAATACAAAAAATATTGACGTAAAGGTCTAGGCTGCTTCCATTTTTGGGGTGGAGTGCTTCCAATTTATTAAACTTATTAAACTTACTATCGAATACCCACCTTGGCGCGTTTTGTCAGAAATAGTGATAGAGAGATGCAAAGGTATGAGCCCCCAGTCAGCGGTGTCGACAGTTAAATTAATGAATATGCAAATTGAAATTTAAATAACAACAATTTAATATGATTCAAACAGTAATCTTTCAGATACAATTCAGCTAATCTCATATCACTCCACCAAGTGACGGCCTAGTTCATCCTTTGAATTAGTGTGCGAAATTTTCCCTTCTGTCCTGATTCCTACTCATCTGTATGTTCTTCTATTTTCCTTTGTCTCCCTCCGTTCTCACTACACTTCTCCCTCTGTCCTTCCTTCTCTCTTTTGTCTACCAGAGACTCGGACATCAGCTGGGCAATTCCCTCTGGTCCCTCAAACTGCTTCTCTTTTGTCTCCAAGAGACTCGGACCACATAAATGAGTCTTCCTACTGTTCCCTAAAACGTCTGTTGTTTGTGCCGCTCGTGACAGAATTTCTGCTCTTGATCCCTCTTCGGTGATTATGGAACCAATATATTTGAACTGGCGTACTGTTGCCAGTTCCTGTCCGCTGACGCTAATCTTGGGTTAGATTTGTTTGCCACTATTTGTCTTTAGCTTTGTCTTCTCACCGCTTATCTCCATGTCAAATCTGGAAGATTTTTCTTCCCGGTTCTTCACTAAGGTGTCAAGTTTGTCTTCATTGCATGCCAGCCCATCAATGTCGTCTGCAAAGCGGAGGTTGGTGATGTTACACCCTCAAATGCTGACTGTATCATAATGGTGTTCCAGGGCTTCGCTCATGATGCGCTCTAAGTAGATGTTGAAAAGCGTGGGTGACAGAAGACAACCTTGACGTATTCCAACTGTTGTACTGAACCAGTCCACACAGGACATTGGGCAATTACTCCACTGGTAGCCTTGGCGTACATTTGCTTGATTGTATTGGTTTACGTTTGACCCAAGTTGTACGTCTTCATTGTGGCCCACAATACCTCATGCCACACTCTGTCAAAGGCAGTTTTGAAATAAATATATTTTATAATAAATATATAAACGCAGGATAGATGTCTTCTTGATGTTGCGAGTTTTTTGCACACAGAACCCTGATATTGAATATTTATTCTTTTTTGCATCTTCCACTTCAGAACCCTGCCTGTTCTTCAGCAGTTTCTTTTATGCTGATTGTGGTTTCACTCTGTTAAAGA
Organism: Unio pictorum; assembly: GCA_030141615.1. NCBI lineage: Eukaryota > Metazoa > Mollusca > Bivalvia > Unionida > Unionidae > Unio > Unio pictorum. The sequence continues at coordinate 1,402,686 of JARLTB010000062.1, read as the reverse complement.
TGATCTTCAGTATCACCTTACTAGCATGGCTAATCAAACTGATAGTTCTGTAATTGTTGCACAGCCAATGTTGGGGAGTGTTATAATCAGTGACTGGGTCAACTTTATTGGCCATTCACCTGTCTTCCATATCTTGTTGCAGATTTATGTTAGTAGCTCTATGACTGATTCCCCCATTCTTGATACGTTTAGATGGGATGTTGTCTACTCCAGCTTCCTTCCAATTCTTCAGTGTTCTTATTGCTAACTCCACAACTTCGTTGAGAATGGGGAAATCATCATCATTTGTGGCGTTTGGAACTTCAAGCACTTCTGGGTCGCCTGTGGATTGATGGTTGTAGAGATCTTTAAATACTCAGTCCACCTTTTTGCAATATCACTTGCTTCTGTGAGGCATTTTCCATTTTCGTCTTGAATAGTACTGACTCTTGGTTGTTTATGTCTGGTGAGGTCTTACACAATTTGGAATGTCTTTTTTCTGTATTTTTTTATATCATACTTCTCTCTATTTCTGTGCACTGTTGTCCAATTCAATCTTTATTTGCTTTCTTCAATTCGTTTATGATATTCTTGTTTATTTCTCGGTACTCCATTGCCCCTGTTGTGTGTCTGGTGATTTGGAGGTTTCTTCGAGTATCACACATATTCAGAATCTCGTCTGCAAGCTATGATGTTTTCGTTGTGCGACGGGGGCGGCTGTTTCATGACCGTGTTGAAAGTGTCTGTCATCACTTTTAACATTAACAGCCATCACAAAGAGTGGAGTAAATTTGGCTTGGAATGATTTGCCGATGTTAGGGTCCATCAGTTGTTCAAGGTTGAATTTGAGCCTGATGTTCTTTTGCTTGTTAAGTTTCTTCAGCCTTACTCGGAGGTTCATAATGATCACTCTCAACATCAGCAGATGCGAACGTTTACTGTTTCTGCTCTATCGGTAACGGTTTTGAACTAGTATGTAGTCGAACTGGTTATGATGGGTTCCATGTGGTGCATGCCATGTCCAGCATCGTGAAGTTATATGTTGTCTTAGGGTGTTGGCTAGTACCAAGCTGTTGCAGCTAGCGAACTCGAACAGCCGTCGCCATCTTTCATTGGTACACTCACTGCAAGAAGGTCCACACTAATCATCCCACTTTTTTAGAGCATCTTTGCCAACTTTGGCATTCCAGTCTCATTGGATGACGAAGACGTCGTTTTTACTGACCATGTTTAGAATATCCTGGAGTTTGTTGTAAAACTCCTCTAGTTTTTTATCATCATGATCAGTAGCTGAAGCATATACTTGCATAATTGTGATGTTAAAGGGAATTGCTTTCAGACGAATGGAGATGATTCTGCTAGATATGGGGCGGCATTCAGACACAGATCCCCATTGATGGTTTTGTTTATAAGGAAGCCTACTTCTTTTATGGACTTGTCCAACTCTCCACTATAGTAGAATATATGCCCATCTTCAGTTTGGTGTCCTCCCCGGGCTTTCAATCATACTTCACAGAGTCCCCAAGGTGAAAGGCAGTTAAATCTGATTTCGCACCACCTTATCGGTTATATAAATGAACATAAGGAGTGCAACGGCGACCACATTCCTCCACTCGATTCGACGTTTCTCACGCGTTTTTTTTATCGCTTCAGAATCGCAAGGAGACTGAAAAACTACACATATACATTCAAAAGACATTGACGTACCAATGCGTAACTCTCAGACGACCATGTCATTAATCCAATCCAGCGAATTAACGCTTATTTTCACCACAGCGGTCAAAAACCCTTACATATAAAATTGATCGCCGTTGCACTCCTTGTGTTAATTTATATAACCGATAAGGTGGTGTCATGTTTGCAGAAATTTTGCCGTACTTTATTGACGAAACGTCAGACTCATGTGCTGTCAGGTTGTCTAGATATAAGCCGCAAACCCACATCTTGCGACAAGCGCTTCCTAATACTATGCCCGATTAGATGGAAATACATTGTAAGAATGCCAAATTCACACAGCTTACTAAAATAGTCCTATATAGGGAACCAATAAATTTAAGTGTTATAATACACAATGATATGTCATGACGTACCAAATATAACCCAAACTAATATATACTACGGTATACCTTTACTCATGTACTACAAAAATTGTGACACAAATTTTACATACCAAGGTATGAATTAATTAAAACTTAAAGCCCTGTCTAATTCATAATCAGTACTAAACTGAAAAATAATCCCTACCTACAAATATCTCACACATACAAACAAAAAGTACACATCATTGGAAAATAGGAAAGAAACTACTATATTTAATTTTTCGCCATATATAAAACACAGTATTTAAAAATTAAACATAAAAAAAACTGTGTGAGAGAGAAACAAAACTTTTGACTTTGGCAAGTCAAACCATAATATATAAAAAAATTAGAGACAAAAGAAATTGGCCCTTGGTAAAATTTTTACCACAGGGACAATAGTACAACCCTATCAAAAGCGACCATGTCATAAATCAGGCCCACTGTCAGCACGGACAAAGGGAAGAGAGTATACAAGGTTTAGCTTCATGGGATAATACAACTCAAAAACTGGATAGATAAGTAAAAAATAAACCCTGTCAAAATTTATTATGCATTATTGTTTTTACAAACAAATAACACCTACAGATCTCTTTGGGTGGGCAAGTAACATCTAAATTATACATAATTAGATATAAACAGGGTGTCACATCTAAGTCATAACCAGTCATATATGCTGGGATGGGGCTTAGAAGTGTCAACACAAGGAAGAAGCTGGTTATACAGTCTTGTGCGGTTCGCCAACGGTCTACCAGATTACGAGACTACGCCAAAATTATATGCATTTATTTTCTGTTCTTCCTTAATGAGTTATTGTAAATGGCTATTTGTGAATACTTCTTTCATAATTATACCCATGTATATTGTATTCTTATTGACGTAAACAGTAGGTGGCGGTTTGCATGTCTTACATTCCTTCTGCATTGTTGTGAATAGTTGCTTGCAAGTGCTACATTCGTAATTCTAGTCATGCATAATTTATTCTTCATTGATGCAAACTGTTAATGACTGCTTGAAAGTGCTTAGATCTACTTTCCTTCTGCGTTATTGTATTTTGCAGTTTGCCAGCTACTGAATTGATTCTGTAATTTGTCGTATGGAAAATGTTATGTCAGTTATTACAAATTTTAATATTCTATTTATAATCTTTTTATTACGTCGTTTCAACTGTTGATTTTATTTTGCATTGCACAGATTGTGCCTTTGCAAAATCATAACTTCCAAATATTCTGATACTCCATTCTTTATGATAGATTACACCATCTAAAAATCATGATTATAATGTAGCATCAATCATGTTGCAAGTTAGCATCAAGAAGGTTAGCATACAATACTGGCTCATTATGATAACTTATTGCGCTGTGAAACGTCAATTGTTTTTCAAAATAAGTTTACTATCCAGACCCTGGCAACACGAAGTTATTTCACTTTACTGTGTTACGTGATTATTTATTTCCATGGAATAAGATTGTAAACATGGAAAAAGAACATTCACTTTTAAGAATCAAAGCAAAAATTAATCCAAGAATAATCCACGAATGAAATTACAAACGTCCTATTAATATAATGTTCTAATAGATTCAAGGTCGAGACTTGTTGGAATATCCAAGATGGAAGACATGAATTATCCTGAAGTCTGTTTTGTGCTTATCTACCGTTTCTTGTAGAAACACAATATTTAACACTCCGGTGTTTGAAATCCGAATAAAATTTTGACAAACTGTCTTTGTACAAGAAGACGTACAAAAAAAATAAACGAGTGGGCAAGTTAGTAAAGGATACCGGAGCTACAGTTAATGATGTATCTAAGTTAGGAAAAACACTACAAAATCCAATAAAAGTAAAACTATGACAGGAGAAAATTTACAGGATTCGAAATCTTATAGACAAAGAGGAACTCTAATAAATGTCATTGATCATAACGCGTATGTGTGGACTAGCGCAGTTACAGTATTTCCACGAAATCGAACCGTAAGAATTTATAACGGTGATATATTTGATTTTATTGCAAAATACGTAAACACGATCTTGTATCAGTATAATTATTTAGATGTGATTATAAATCACCAATTTGAAAAAGCCATCAGCGAAATGTCCCATCTAGAATCTCTCCTGAAGAAATGAAAATAACAATACTGAACAATTACTGAATAAATGTTTTATCGTTACGTCAGTTGCTGCTCACTTTGTCAGAGAAAAAAATTGGTGGAAACCAACACGGTTGGAATTTCTTGAAGATGTTAGACTTAGTTGTGTCGATACGAGCATGGTAGGTTGTGGAATATTACGTATGATTATAACGACGTTGTATCCATTGAAATGACAGTGTGTTATCAAGGAAGTTTTCTTGGTATAGGAGAGTATTGTCTGTATTTTGGCGGTTTGGACATCCCGTACGCGAGATGACCAGAATATCGATAAATTGACTTTTATCTAACTTTGACATTATTTAATTTGTCTGTATCGAGTCATTTACATTTGCTGAGAATTTATACCCGATTTATTATGTCTGGTTTGGTAGACACGTTTCAGAGAAAAATAGGCTTCACTAGTTTTGTTACGATATATGCTTCATTGTAAAATACTGATATCGTTGCCGGTTAGTGAAGCAATTATATCATAAAGGAAAGAGATTGAAGTTAGGTTACCACAACCAGATGAACCTGACGTCGATACGTCATCAACGATATCAAATAAAATTGCACTCATCTCGTCAAAAACATTAGCACACAACATATTTACCTTGCTGGCCTTAGTATTGAAAACGTTTCTCTCCCTTACCTATATAACATACACATATCCTTGGCATACATCAGAACCAGATTATTAACTTTTTCGAGTTTTAAACTCTGCTTCTATTGACATACGCTTTGTAAAAACTAAGCGTATTACATATTTTGTATGTATGGTATCTTTAACTGTGAACGTCACTTGCATTACTTCCTCTTAGCCAATAACATTGAGAAGGTTCTAATGAGATGAGATGAAAATCTAGACTTCAAGTAGTACAGTTTTAGTGTTCATATCTGGATATTTTTCTTCTTTGTAAAATTGTTTACGAATTGTTCACAAATCAGTCTATAAGATATATAGATGTGGAAATCGAGAACGTTGGTAAATATAGAAATGGATAATTTATGCAATTTATTTGTTTGGTTTTCTTTTAAATGTATCGAAAATAGACTAAAATCGACAAACGTGACTAGAATTTCTATAGCCTTGCCGAAAATGTAATTATTTCCAATTAAATATTATAATTTTAGCATAAAGTTTTGGTATAAATTGAAGCAAATATAGGACGTTCGTTTTGTACTTATAAATACTTCAAAATATATACTTTTGTCTGCCCAGTTAACTGCCATTTAAGTTTTACAAATCGTTTACTCAACGGAAAATATTACAGTAGTCCCTTCCTATACAGACCCTTAGTATACCAACCATCGTGTGATTTATATGTGAACATCGGTCCTACGTAACTGCTTGATGTTTAATATCTCGATATCGTTGATATGATATTACTTTAGTTTGGTTTCTCGTAATCAAAGTCTAAAATGAGACACATCGTAATCTGTTTGCAGTGTTTACTTTTAAATGAAATAGCAGAACAACTAAACTGTGCATGGATAATTCTTAAATTAAGGATCAGTCATGCTGTATATGGCTGGTCAAACCATGTTTTGCAATGCATATTAAATACTTTGTTCAGAATGTATGCCTCGGATTTGTGTTAATGTCCTTATATTTTCAACCAGTTATTTATCTGAGGACTTAAAACCAAATGTCCCTGACACATTAATTGCCAAGAATGTCATACCTACGGTATTATTGGATTTAAGATGTGTTGCTCTGATCAGTAGCATCTTTCTGAAAATCTGTCATAAACTGTACCATCTAAACAACATAAAATTAATGCCGTATTCAGGCTGCCATCTGTCCTCTAGAGGCGTATGATATTACCGGTTTACCGCAGTATTGTTTTCCGGTGGTATGTACCACGGTAGTCTTTTACTGTATCGGTACGTCGGTAGTTTTCGTAAATATCTGTGGCGGTGAAAAGTTTTGTCGATCCATGAAGAGCACATTAATTTGGACCAGAGAATAATTAATTAAATTTATAAGGACATATGCTTGTAAAATCGCTATACTGCAATGTCGGTCTCGGGAGAGGAAGTGATTTCTGATTATGTCTTTGTTTATTTAGCGGTTTCAGAGAAGACAATCAGGAAACGGTTAAGTCAAATTCTTTATAGAAACTATCAGAATTTCGTCGTTTCCTGAACATTTGTTGGGAAACTTAGAGTCAGGTTGACATCAGATGCTTGACAGTTATTAATGAGATAAATATATTTAATCGTGATTGGTTACACTAAACAAGGGCTGTATTTTCCACACGAAATTTCCTAGTTTTATATAAGACTCATCGGAAAATATAGTCAGTCCACTTTCTTTATTTAAGTGTAAAATTAACTTAATTAAGTTAAACCGAGAGTGAATTAGTTAGAATTCCTATCGTGAATCATTTGTTTAAACGGATCAGATGTCTGAAAAGTGGACAGACACAGCTTTGGCGGAAGAAGCGAATCAAAACGTCCAAGGTATTTCCGTCAATCGCATGCAATTCGTTGATACCAATACAATGATTTGCTTGAATTTATTTGCTTACATTTATTTGTTGATAATGAGTATAACTGTGTTGAGTTAATCTATATGAATTATGACAATGATATTATTTATATAAGTTTGAAAAATTGTTTGAATTTCTTGCCTTGTTTTTTTATCGAAATGAGGTAATTTTAAGATTTCATACACTACGTAGTTGATATGAATTAACAGGATCCGCGTGAATTCACAGATCTTAGATGATGATGTCACGTATGTTAGAGACTTGAATGCGTAAAGACTGAAATTAACATCGCATGAAGAAAAAAGTTAATGTATGCTAAATAATGGAATATGTCTAATCACTTTTATTAACGTCATTAAGCCTTGTAATAAAAACATTCATTCATTGGTGTAATTGAGAAGAGAATGGAACTGTTTTCTTTCGTGTGATGTTAATGTCAGTGATGAATTAGTTGTTGGGAGGTATATTAATCTTTTGAAACTTGGTTTGGTTTTGGTCTGCCACGTTTGGCTTGACTAAGATAACCTTGGTATCTGTTGAATTCCGATAGAACGATATCTGACATAAAAATACGGTGATTAATGATCTATTTACAGTAGATTGGGAGCAGGAAAAAAAAGCGAGAAGGATAGAGAAGAACAATTGCAGTGAAACTAGAGTGAACCGTACGGAAACAGGTAATCAAGTTGTACAAGGCAATGACTTCGATTGTACAGTCTTTTCTATGATGAACTGATAATTTCATTTAAAACAGATCGGCTATTTATATAAATACATTTATATTTGAGATTCGGTGAATGTTTTGTTATTTCAAAATTAATTTATCTTCCTAATGTAATGTTATCTTACAGTTGTTTATGTAATTAATTAAATTGTTTTACTTCATGTACTGGGGCTCGTGTTAATCTGTTTATATATATATATATATATATATATATATATATATATATATATATATATATATATATATATATATATATATATATATATAATATATATATATATATATATATATATATATCTGTTCAGATCTGCATTTATTTCACCTAAAAGATCTACACTTTCTATTAATAATACTCGATCCGGGCAATAATACCGAAGGCGATCATCTACTAGATAACGAGAACCGAATAAAGAGGACACAAAGTAAGAAGGTACAATCAATCACCACCCACCAACCCTCCACAATATAGAATGTAAAGAAATTCCTGTGTTACAACGTTCGTGATATTAACACCGTTTTTCATTATTCATAACAAAATATTTATTACAAGGTTCCTTTTTGTTTTAGAAAAATATTGTGTCTGTCACAAATAAATTGCGAATGTTACAAAGATAATGATATTTTGGATTCTCTAATAACTTATTTGAAACGCGTCCCATATGTCAATGAGGTGGTTAGATGGACTGTTGTGAAATATATTCCGCCCAAAATTCATCTTTAGGAAAAATTTAGGACATCTTTTCAAATTAGTTAGTAAAAGTTAGGTTTCATTATTAACACTTGCTATTTTATTTATTGGCTCTGTAATATCAGCTTGATATATTTCACATTATCGGTTGTAATATCAGCTTGATATATTTCACATTATCGGTTGTAATATCAGCTTGATATATTTCACATTATCGGTTGTAATATCAGCTTGATATATTTCACATTATCGGCTGTAATATCAGCTTGATATATTTCACATTATCGGTTGTAATATCAGCTTGATATATTTCACATTATCGGTTGTAATATCAGCTTGATATATTTCACATTATCAGCTGTAATATCAGCTTGATATATTTCACATTATCGGTTGTAATATCTGCTTGATATATTTCACATTATCGGCTGTAGTGTCAGCTTACTCGTCCCTTTTAGTTACGACTTTTATGTAACAATCTATAGAACAATTAACATACACATCAAATTCATCTAGAAAATGGTACTGGCCATTTAATTTGGGGTCGGCGGGGCTGTGACTTTTTCTTTTGAGTTGCATTATTTTCTTTTCTTTTAGTCTTAAGATAAATATTTTTGTTCTTTCTCCAAAATAGTATCATAGATTTAATGGGTTTTTTTGGTGCTATAAATCAAACGGCAAGATATTGTTCCAGGTATTGATAGAAAGAAATTATACAAACAACTGTTCAGCCCCTGTCCTAGAGTATTAATATCTTGGTCCATAATATAGTTGCGTTAAACCGTGGTACATATTGTGGTGTGTTCCCAAATACAAACAGTTTCGTTGTACCTGGCTCTACTGTCAGCCATGACATTTGCTCAGTCTTGCATACTTCATTTAATCTCATTGTTTCCTTCCTAGTTTCAACATAATCTAAACTTGCTTTGAAGTTGTACGAGACTGATATTGAACACATATTTCTGGCCTTTCAGGAAACTGTACCGTATATTGATGCCTATTGTTAGCAGTGTGTAACTTTAGATTTCTTTCTGCCGTGTCTTTGATTTGTATTGACAATTCACTAAAACTTTAAGTTGGATATTATGTATTCGTAGATTTTGCAATATTGTTTTTTTTCCCTAAGCATATGGGTAATTTTATGCGATAATAATATGGATCCCTTTACAATATTGAGACACTTGTCATGTTTATACTGAATAATTTTGTGTATACAGGAAAAATGTTTCATTTCTAATCCTAATATTAGTTTTGCATGTTCATTATGTGAGATATAAAACGTTTATTCTTCTTCAAAATTCACGTTTATTAAATGTTTCTGTCTTTAAATACTGTCTTGTTTTCTCTAATTAATTTAACAGCCTTTTATTATGTTCTCAGTTTGTTACAGAATGTACACTGATTTCATCACAAGTGTCATGGCTATCTAAAGTCTGATAGGAAGATTTCAACTTTGTAAGTCAGTTCCACAAGACATTATCTCTACCTAAGCTTCAGTCGCAGACCTTAAAGCGTGCAGAGATTTAAAACAAATCAATGGTAATCTTAAATGTCTTCGATTTTTATTGTTTTGATGGAATTTCATTTAGAAATTCAACTTATATTCCACAGTTTCACAGTTTCAATGCTCTTATAGTAAATTTGACATACGTCTGTTTGTGTGAATGTGTATATATATATATATATATATATATATATATATATATATATATATATATATATATATATATATATATATATATATATATATATATATATATATATATATATATATATATATATTAGGACACACATCTTGGTGTCTTCATAGCGTATAGGTATGACAGACTGAATTCTTTCCAAAACCAGAAGTCTAATTGATTAAACCACATTTCGTTATTTAGTTCCAGCATCAGCTTTGTTGTTTGTTTTCTTTCTCTGTTTGTTTTGTATTAGTTTAGAATATATTCGGTATATGTAAGATAACCTGCTTCCACCGCCATATACCGCTCCATTGGCCAAGTGGTTAGGGCATCCGCCTCGGATGCTGCAGGTCGCGTGTTCGTACCCGGTCGAGTCATATCAAAGACTAATAAAAATTGAATTAACAATTGCCTCGCTAAACGCTCAGCATTAAGAGGTCAGTATTAGGACTGGTCGGCCTGGTGTCAAGAGAACGTGACTGGGTGGAATATCATGCTACATGTCTGCGGCATCAGATACATCACTATAAACTGCCACACTGCAGACATTGTAGCGATATGACTGAAAAATTGTTAAAGCCACGTTAAAAAATCCAATTCAATGTCGCATCCATATAAAAATATTTATGACATGAATTATCTATAAATATATATATATATATATATATAGATATATAGATAGATAGATAGATAGATAGATAGATAGATAGATAGATAGATAGATAGATAGATAGATAGAGTTATTGGGTTTGTGCATATGATAGTTGTTAGTTTTAGTAAAGACTACATAATTCAAGTACTGCATTCCAATATTGCATCTAAAAAACGGAAATAATTCAAAGAAGGTTATATCTGGTAGGCCTGTGGCACTGGAATATGGGACACTGGGATCTGGAAGGGGTCTTGTGGTCAATGCTGTTTCGTTGTTACATAGACAAACACGCAATGCTGGAAACTGAAAACTATCATTAGGTTTCTTGTGTTTTTGTATCAAAAAGCGATGGAAACTGAACTGGAATATATTAATGGGTTTGTAGTGTCTCTATGAAACTGCATGAAAAGATTTGAATCTAGAAGGAATTAATACTTTTTCTGGTATTACCGTGTGACGGAAACTTAAACAGAGTATTGTGGTTTCTCGTTGTTTCCACGTTGCAGAAACTGTTTGAAAGCATTATAAACTGGGATGGATTCCCCGACGTTTAGGTACTCAGAAACTATCAGTATCCATTGATCACATACTAGATTCTTGTGGTGTTTGTTATTATTTGGTACGTAAAGTGTCAGAATGTATCGGAAACTGGAATAGACTTATGTTCGGTATGATGTTTTTGTGTTCCAGAATATGCCAAAAAGAAATTTTGTTTTAAAGACGTGGACACTGGCATTAAAACAAATCTGGTAGTTTCTTCCATACCGAAAACTGCAATAATTCTCACCAGAACTGCAAATACTGTAAACCGAATCCACAATAATACGTATGTGAACATTCCATATTGCAGAAACAGCATGTAAAGCAACGGAAACTAAGACAGATTCAATGATTGCAGATGGTTTCGTTAGTTTCCTGCTCAGAAACATGAAGAAATATACTAGTTTCACAATGAAAACTGACAGAATGTAAAACCTAAACAGTAAAGCGTCGAAACTTAAACAACAAAAAATATGTTTCATACATTTAATTCTAGAAGATTTGCTGGATTATTCTCGAATTGTCTGAAGACTGGTTTTCAACTAGTACCTGAAACTATAGTTTCCAGACATTTAAACGTCTTTGAACCCGGTCCCGAGATCTCAATTCGACCAGCAACTAATTTTGCGTTCAGTATTAACCGTAAAGATACAAGAAAATCTTGGATTGAATCAAACATTTATTGCACATCTAATAAATCAGCCATTAGAAACATGAATAAAAGATAAAAAATAATCATTCTATTTGAATTTCACATTTTGTCAAATGTCGAAGTGATTGCCTGCCCTTTAATTTACTTGGAGAGAAAGGTGAGTACAGCCAAATTATGTTAGAATATATCGTATGCATTTAAATTAAAACAAAAATTGTGAAAGAACGTTTTAAATTTTTGTTTAAATTTGTCAGTTATAGATTGTTAAATAACGTACACATCAGATACACATCATCAGCTTTGAACTTTAAACTAGGACACATCAAGATAGCAGGAAGGTGATTTATTATCGGTATTGTTGGCCGCTATTAATGGCTTCATAATAAAATCCCAAATGTATCATGTCGCACAGGGTCATATATGTTTGCATCTATTGATTGGGCAAGTGTTTTGCTTGAAACATACAGGAAAGTTATTGCATACATTTGAGTATCCGTCCGAATTTCGCTTCTGTTTTAACAAGTGTAAGCACATTTTTTTACGTTAGCTTAGATTTACAGTTATCTAGTAAAAGGTGGATGTTATTTAACTTTCTATATAGTAATATACCGATTGTTTGCACGCAATGCTTTACAAAACAGAGTACATACATACATACATACATACATACATACATACATACATACATACATACATACATACATACATACATACATACATACATACCGGAGTGTTAGAGCGTCCGCCGCGGAAGCGGGAGGTCATGGGTTTGATCCCCGGCCGAATCATACGAAAGACTTACAAAAATGGTACTAATAGCTGCCTCGCTTGACGCTCAGCATTAAGAGGTTAGTGTTAGGACTGGTCGGCCTGGTGTTAGGATAATGTGACTGGGTGGGACATCATGCTACATGTCTGCGGCATGATGTCCTAGTGCTAGACATCACTATAAACTGCGTCACTGCAGACATCGTAGCGATATGACTGAAAAATAGTTAAAGCTACGTTACAAATCCTAATCAGACAAACAAACAAACCAACCATACATACATACCATACATACAGGCAGACAAACAAAAAGACATACATATAACCTTTTCTATCCCTGCACACAAGACTGCAAATATTAGCGCCTTAAATGAAGCAGTCATTTGGTTTTAGGAGACAGTAAAAAAAAAATCATACAGGACGATTGTTTTTCTTTAAATTTACAATATAGGGTCCCTCATTTGTCTTAACAATCAAATTATGTGAAGTGGATACTTTGGAAATCTGGATAGCTTAAGCAAAACGCTTCGGCAATTATCATGTATTACACCCGACAGATGCGTTGCAATTTAAAGAAAACAAAATAAATTAAAGAAATCAAAGTTAGAGAACGATAAAGCAACCATAAGTTCCTCTTTTAGCTGGCATCCGTATATTTCGTAAACTCAAGTTGACCTATGAAACTCTGTGCTACGACTAAACTACGAAACATTCGTACAATGCTATAAGCATCCAAATTGGTCGAATGCCTCTTTATTGCATCGAAATTTACTGTAAAATTATGTGGGTTCCCATGAGAGTATTTGTCCAACCAAAAGATGCAAAGCTTTTCATCTTGTGCTATATTGTTATCTTTTCATGCGGGTAATGGTAACAAGTAAAGAAGTATCTTTCTTTTGTGATATTGTTCCACCATAAAATGCAATTGTCACTGGACAAACTGCGAACACTCTGACGCGGGAGAATATTGTCGTAAGTTTTACACTTGCCGTCGTGTTTCTGATGTGCAATTTATTATGTAACCAACCTAATTTTGGACTGAAAATGAGCAAAGATTACGATGCATGATAACAGCTTGCATAAGTACACTTACATACAGTGTACGTTTAACTCTTTAAAATAACACAAGATTTTTTAATGTATATTACAGGGATTCGATGTCAAAAGGTTGTCGGTTGAAATTAGATATTTAAATTACTGACACGTACTACTACAATATTTTTTTGAATTAAGTCGAGTGTATTTTTTAAATTCGTCTTTGAATACCATAACAAGTAATAATTCAGTTTTTATATAATGTAAGGCATTACAATGTTTTTCAATGATAAAACATATTTTTGTAATGGTAGTAAAAGTGTTGGTTGCATGACACACACGAACCAATGCTTTAATACATTGCATGCTTTTTAGTAGGCTTGTTTGCCTCTCGCGAGAAAAGTTGCCATAACTCCACAAAATAAACTAAGGTGGGTCAGTGAAATCATTATATTCAAGGTGGGTACTCAGTATTTACAAGGTTACAGAGTTGTTGAAAAATAATGCTTTGTTTCGAAGATAATTTATGCAATGTGAGTAAAAACATCTGGTGCTTAAACTAAAAATTACAATAACACACATTAATGAAAACTGTCAAATTTAAAAATCAATCCATTGTTTCAACATTCAGCACGGTCTTCTCTCTACAGGAAAATTCATTTGATTGTAATTTACCTTACCATTAGTTTAAACTCAACATAACCTAATTCCTGCGTCTTTCTTATTTTTTGAAACCCATAATTCCATTTTGGTATAAAACTGTAGAAACGTTAAATGTAAGTAAATGTAAGTAATTTCTAATATAATGGCCGCTATATCGGACATTTATATCGTTAGGTGTGCGACGATTTTCCGTCACTTCCAGCATAGATATATCGGCCAGTTCAGACGTTAGCTACCATGTTGCATGGATTGTAACAGACGGTGGGTGACAACGAAAACATTATAGCTCATGCTATTCATCTACACGGTCCCTTGCAGACCCAAAACATATCATTCGGTCACCATTATTTTTCTGGTAGGCTATACAAAAGTGGTGTAGTCCTATCAAGCTCATAACATTTCTAAAAATGTTACCGTGTGAAGAGATTGCTTTGCTGATGGGATGTTATGTTTACTACCAAAGTGATGACTCGTATTAATAATTATGGTGACAGAGAAGACGCCCATATTGAATTATTTACCAACAACTTCATTATTGCCTTTAAAAACGGATCGCAACTCCAGCAAAATGTCGTATATCTGCAATTGTTCTGTAGTCTTTTCCCCGCTGTCCTCAACGATGGCGTCTAGTGCTGAGTGGTATGAATAGAAAAAAATATATATATTGTTAAACTATTATTGATATCCTCCCTCCTCTCACTATATATATATATATATATATATATATATATATATATATATATATATATATATATATATATATATATATATATATAAAGAGAGAGAGAGAGAGAGAGAGAGAGAGAGAGAGAGAGAGAGAGAGAGAGTGAGAGAGAGAGAGAGAAAGAGAGAGAGAGATTGTATCGGTACTCTCTAGATCAGTGATAAATTTACACCTATTAATTGCTCATAATATAAGCAAACAATGAGAGAACAAATAATGAGTGAGATAGGTCATGGTTAAAAACAATTTTGCTTGATCAGTGGGAATGGAAGTAAAGCATGATAATAACTTAGATAAACCGTAAATTCCTTTAAATATTACCTTTTTATTTAAACTATTCTCCATTTGTTTTAATGTATTTGCTCTTTATCGATTGGTCGAGGGTTCACTGATTTGGACGTTAACCATGGAATCTTTGCGGTGTTCTACTTTCTTCATTCATTTAAACCGGCATTCATGTCTAAATCTTAAGCCCCTTATTTATTTATTTATTTATTTATTTATTTATTTAGTATGGATGAAATTAGAAACTCTAAAAGGCAAACTGAATACGTTCCGAATTGGACTGTGAATAATACAGACGCAGAGGTACAATTTGCAGCGGTTACATGGAGAAGCGACGTGAAGAGTTTACACCTTCCGTCACTAAAGAATCTCCAGTAGCCATTTCTAAGCTCCGTTGGAAGAAGACGTATGTGTTATAAATAAATTACATGTATACTATTTACGATGTACGTTTTCCATTTAATCAACAATATATGCAACTCGTGGTACATCAAACATATAGTATACACACATACACACTAATATATACTCTGGAGGTCAATTTGTTTTAAACAAAGTTTTCGATTGTTTACATTCCTGAAGGTAAATTTAAAAGTTAGGTGTGTGGCCAGAAGAGTGAGTGTGCATGCAATTTTTGGACGTTTAAACGTAGCATTAACGATTTTTCAGTTATATCGTTACGTTGTCTGGAGTGTGGCGGTTTATCGGGAGGTCCATCACTGGGCCATCATGCCGCAGCCTGGCCGACAAGTCCCTACACCAGCCTCTTACACACACACACACACACACACACACACACACACACACACACACACATATATATATATATATATTAATCTCTGATATGTCTTTGCCGGGGTTCGAACCCGTGACCTTCCGTATACAAAGGGGACGCTCTAAGCACCAGGCCACGGAGTGGTCTAAACGCTTTTAGAATGCTTACAACGTTAAATATAAGTCAATGTGAGGTATGATTTTTAGAGTCTGTAAATCATAAATAATACTTGATTAGCAGCAGATTCCAGACATAGGTCAAACATTGTCTTGAATCAAGTGGAGAGATGACATAATAACTTTTCTAGGTAACAACAATATGGCTCAGCCTCAAATGTATGTCAAAATGTAACTGGTAAGTTCAGTTAGCAAATCAAAGCGAATAACACTGTTCATGCATATTTATGATGCCTGTAACGGGTGATTTCAGTTAGCAAATCAAAGCGAATAACGCTATTTCATGCATAATCCTGATGCAATCTGAGTGTGAAAGAGGCTTCAAATTTGAAAGAAATGTATAGTGTAAAACCCGACACTGTTGTAATCAGACCTGAACATTTGGCTATTTGGTTTCCAGTATATGGAGGTTCAATTAATGTAAAATCAATCTTATTAGGAGATACATTATTTAGTCAGTCTGCAGAGGAGACCTGATTAAAACGGTATCGACTAGAATCATTGTATAACCTGTGTGAGTATCATCGAATCCGTTGGTAAGATTTTGAGAATAAGTAAACTTTTCCTGATGAAAATTATAACCGACTACGATATTAATTAAACTAGAAAGAATTAAAAATAACATTCATAAAAATGCTAATTTTAAAATAAAAAATAGAAGTTCAATAGTTACCATATATTTATGCTTCACATGCATTAAAACGATAAACAAAGTAGAAGGATGATACTTTTAATATTTTTGTCCCGTGGTAGAACATAAAGAAACACCGAGAAAAGGGTAGAAATGTATCAGAGGACACTTAAAATCCTCTTAAGCCTGTCATTTCCGAGGTGCAAGAATAAGGAACCGCAACTATGCTCTTTCAATAAAAGGTTATCATGCTATCAGTATTACATTTACTTTGAAATTTGAAGAAGACCTAAGAAATTTTCTACTCACCTGTGATTTTCCTTGTCTTTCTCTCAAACAGTTTCTGTAATGATTCCTGTATAGTGTTCTGAATTTTTTTCATTAGGTTTAGACATTTTGTCTTTAATCCTACTGGTAAGGATTTTTTCCGCTTGTCCAGTGATGTTACTTTTTCAATACCTGCATTTAGCATAGATACGGCAATATTCAGCATGCTTAGTAAAACAAAGAGCACATAAGTTGTATAGTAAAACTCAGCCAATCCTGGCGAACTTTTGAGCAATGGATCAAGCTGGTTTTTCCCAACGAGTGATTCTGCAAGTGTTCCCATTGTTTCGAATATCGAACTATATTTGAACAAATATTTGCCAAACATGAAGTGACCAGTGATGGTGTATGCACAATATACTATTACGAATAATACCAGGAATCCAAGAAGATCATCAGCGGACTTTTTTAAAATCAGAAGTGTATTTTTTAACCATTTGTTGTCAGACTGTTCTAGCATTATTCTTATGCTTAAATAAAATATCAGGACGCCGAGAATGACAATCAAGATGTTATTGGCCAGAGCCAAATGCTCAAAGTTGACATATGCATTTTTATCCCTGAGAAAAACTGAGATCGTAGTTGTAGTCATCTGGACCCGATAGAATATCAGAAATATACCTGCAACACCCAATATCTGAGCAAAGTAATCGGTAACATTCAAAGCAACATAAAAGTAATATTTTCCTTCTATGAAAATACCATAAAAAGCCTTTAAAATGGACATACCCACAAGCGATGAAAAAATGAAATAGCAAAGTGTTATTCCAAATCCAGTATAATATAGGCGGAATGTTTGTGTGTAACATGACTTCACAATAGATCCAAGTTCTGTAAATTCTGCAAGATACGTTGCATAGAGGAACATATTTATGTTCGGATTGTAGAGAGAGAATTCGATGAAAACAGCTCTTGTGTTTCTGTCAATCCAGTTGAATTCCACAAGTTCCTTCAAAATTTCTATGCTAACGTCTTTATTTACGTCGAGCTTGATAAAATATCCACCTCCACCATATTGGTAAATGTATTCCCCAAATACCGGAAGACCCCAACTTTTTTCAACGGTAACGTATTTCCATGCCTCTGTCGTAAATTCCTTTGTCTGGCGCAGAGTGTCTTCTGTCTTCCAACCGATAAAATAGTCCCCTGTGTCCTCGGTTGTAATGCTGTATGACTCACGACATACATCTATCCCGAAAATTCTCAATTGGCACTCCTCTGCAAGTTAAGACCAGTATAATAATTTTTGAGCAGTTTCATGAAAGAAAAAAAAAATAAAATATATATATATATATATATATATATATATATATATATATATATATATATATATATATATATATATATATATATATATATATATATATATATATATATACAACAAGGGACTTCAATATGTATGCCACGTACAGGAACTTGAAGGTTGATGTCGAGAATTCACATAGCTAACAACCTTTATTATATTTTTCTAAAGTATACAAAAATCAAACATGTCAAAAATGTTAAACTAGTTTTTGACATTTAGTCTAAAAGTATGCTCATTTTAACCAATTAATTAGTTCGAACTTCACACTTCGTTTGTTCGTCTCAACCAGCTTATGTCCCATATACATGTTATAAATTCAACCTGTTGCCCATATTAATTTTGAAACAAATTCATTTGTATTTGTAAACACCGATCTATACTACTCTTCCTTGGAATTTGTTTTGTTGTTTTGGAATATTTAACTTTACATTTATATAGATAAGTGTCGAAACAACGCAAAGTTATACAAACATGTATAAACTGGCGCGCCTTCTTTGCGCTAAACCTAGCTGAACACGTATTACCAAGTCAACATAAAAATGCATCGTAGAATATTGTGCTCTTAAATCGTCACAACATAAGAGCTGAATGAGTTTAAAAATTCATTAAATTTACACAGCACGAAGATCATAGATTCCTCTTAATGAATATAGGATGGAATGCTTATGTATATGACTGAAGGTTTTTCTGCATGACACTTTCAATGGGAACACATCACGTTTCCTTTAGAAGTTTGCGGTAAGTAGTAATCACGAAAGAGATTCCAATGATAATTTTCTTTTAAAGGACCCTTATTATGAATATTTGAACGATATTATAGTTGTTCTTTTCCAATATGTAATAAATGACAGAAACCGCAACTATATCATTTTACATCAAATCTTCCCCAGAGATCATAGCGCTAGTAAATATCAAAGCAGAAAATGTAATATCGACGACGTCATCATGTAATGATTAATTGATTTGGAGCTGCGCAGAAGCATTGATTTATCAGTTGAAACTGGTTTCTACAGATAAGATTAGAATTGTCGCAAACTCGTGTGCAGATTTTTGTTGTTCTTGCCATAAATGTATATGAACATAAAGCTTTGTGTAACCCAAGCCTTTTTTGTAGTCATGTAATATACATATCCAAAGTGGCCAAAGCCGGTGCAAGGCATTTTGGTGCCCTAGGCGAGATCAGATATCTGGTGCTCCCCTTCCACTCACACCCTCCCCCACCCGCCCATCATGAAATAAATCCTTAGACCAGCGCCCTAGGTGATTACCTAGTTCACCTAGCGGAAGCGCCGGCCCTGAAAGTGGCCCAAATTAAAGCCAATCATTGTCAATTCGATGAACATGAGATACTTGTTATGTCCATGTTACATATAGTGTGGTATAACTTCAAGTAACACATGTGCGATAACAACAAAATGTATTGTACTCTCAAGATATATGTTTACCTGAATTGGTACAGCTGAGACCTAGACTAGCAGTTTTGCGAAACTTTCCAAATTAGTACTCTATAACTTAACTAAAAGGCTTATTATGTACACAGATTATAAATGCAAACTTAAATTAACTTCAGAAATCCAATGTTTGCCAGTTATTAGATGGAACGAAAGAATGCACATGCTATGTCCTACAATGATTGTGCAATATGTTTGGGATGTGTTGGGGGGTCAAGGATAGAGTTTATTTCCTATGATGGGAATATTTACAATAGCTTAAATATTTGGCAGCAACATTTACAGAACTCCTTGCTTACCTGGTACAGTTCTGACTTGACGTATTCTGGCTGGTCCAACACGAACACTGTTAAAGTCGCCAAAGAAGTACTTCAAATCTGGACTGATTGGTGTAACGTTGAACATCTTACTGGGGAAGTAGTTGTCAAAGAACGTGGTATTCAGCCATTTTATTAGGCTTTGCCTATTCGTAACCTACAATATATTCTTTGCATTAAATTGACCGGTTTACAGTTCCACTCTACACATGCTTGGTATGATGATAATGCTAAATGAGGCAGTCAGTGCAATAGTCATTAGCGGTTTCTTTACTCGCAACTTAAGGTCGCACTCGGCATGCACAGTGGAAATATCGTCTCTCTATTACACTGCTGTATAAAGGTGTACGAGGCCAATTCGTGCATATTCATATTCTAATCATTATAACTATTATCTTACATGTGTTCTCATTTAACTTAAAATTGATAACACTCGATGAATAACTTCTATCGTTTGGAGAGACCAACAATAGATTTTAACTATTTAATGAGCTTTACAAATATAATTTAATTTTATCACATGACGACACTCACTTATTGTATTCAATGACAGAGGATTGGCGAGAAAGGTCGCACGTAAATTTATATGTCTTTGACCGATCCACCCACTCTACCAAAATAGAAATGAATATAGATCATTATCTAAATAACAAAAGGAAAATGAAACAACTGTAAGACCAGATGCCTTCAGATGTAGTTCAAGTGGCAATAACTCTAACGAAAATCACGGAAGCGCAGTGTCAGTGAGCAAATATTCTTACCGCGGCTATATTTACCAAATATCAGTCCATCGTTAACTGATAATTTAGTTCCGATCACATGATTATACCATATACTGCATCCAAATGTAAGTCGAGGAAGGCAATATTCAAAATAATGACAATAATATGTTTTGAGTTTCACAGCAATCCATCTAAATATGCACGCCTGGAATGATTAATACGATTGTATGAAACAACACAACCTGTCCTAGTAATAAGGGAAACAACTATGGTCAACGCACGCATTTACATATGATGCTTATAATACCATAATATGTATGTTTCAAGCTTCAAAGAACCGTTAGGCTCGTTGTATTCGTATGATTGTGTGACGTACAAAAGGACGGATGTATTAACGGATAGTAGGAAGTGGTGTATAAACGTCGCAAATTACATATGAGAGAGAGAGAGAGAGAGAGAGAGAGAGAGAGAGAGAGAGAGAGAGAGAGAGAGAGAGAGAGAGAGAGAGAGAGAGAGATGATATTTGCTTCAACGAGTGAGTGGAAAAAATATTTTAGCAGTTTTTCACTCACGAGATGAAGATATCCTTCACTCACTCGGGCCAAACAAATTTTCTGTTTGTTTTATTCTCAAAGGTATTGACTAGCAATATGTACGATCTAAAAAGTGAAGAAGACAATTTTGTATAATGTCAGCGGTTTACCGTTTATGTTCTGCTGAGTTTTGTGAATATTAACATCCATATTTCAGTAATAATTATCCTTCCTAACTGATGGCACAACGGCACATATAACATTATTAAAAGCAATAAAGTTATATACACATAGTCGATTGGAACTGAGTTCTGTCTGCGAGGCGGTCATTCTCGCCACTGGACCACGCAAAAGTATATACCTTATACAATATTTATAACATCAATTTAAAATTCCAGTATGAAGTTGTGATGTCAGAAACTATCAGGTTGTAATTGTTGTATATAATGATTTTTAAATAATAAAGACATTTTGTATGTAATCACATGTTAAATTCATATATAGTACGGTGCAGATCACTATTTCAATGACCACTAAAACTACCGAAAACTAGAAACCAAATTTTTGATCCCGCAGCGATTATAGTTCTCAACTTGTACTAGATTTTGTAGTAACAGACTCGGAATCGTCAGAGCGAATTCTGTTCCCACTGACTAGAAATCATACTTGTTTAAAGCAACAGTGTTCACTACTTGAAAGAATAATTAAGATCATGTAAGCAAGAGGTAGGGAAGATGGTAGCAGTGTTATTAGTTAATATATTGTATTTATTGGTAAATCAGTTTTGGTAAATATTTGTTTGGGGCTTAATATGAAGAATTTTCCGGTTTATGAGCAGCAGCAATTTGTACCTGTTCTTGAAAATCCAAACGTGTTGTCAGCTGATTTTTATACATAAATGACCTTTCGTCTCTTGTAACCAGAGCAATGCTATAAACTACACAGAAGAATGTTGCGTAATACACTAGGCTGATGATCATGTGTTGGGTTTTTGCTCGATGTAAAGTCAGTCGTCGTAGCTTTGACAACCTTCTTTTACCTGGTGGCAAGGCGTCTGCAGTCAGTTTCCTGGACACTATAAATAAATAAATAAATAAATATATATATATATATATATATATATATATATATATATATATATATATATATATATATATATATATATATATATATATATATATATATATATATATATATATAATATATATATATATATATATATATATATATATATATATATATATATATATATATATATATCTTAAGATTTATGGATGACAAATGAGCCCTAAAATGTCTCCCTTAGTTTACCCATAAACGTCGCTGATGTAGGTGAAATTTAATTAAAAATATTTCTATACTGATACCTATTAGTATTAATGGTTTTGCCAACAAATACATTATTTCAATAAACTGTAGAAGAAAGGGAGATATACATGAAATACAAGATTGTGTTTCTTTTTAATATCTCTAAAACAGTTTTGTATGATCTTTGGTTTATCGTTAAGTTTTTTTCTAGAGGTTTTGCCTGGAGAAATTGTATGTTATTTCTAAATGATGTGTCTAATTTATTTAGACTGGCGAAGCTTCAACATTGTTGACAAATGTTGACTGTGACTTTGGTTCAGCAGCAGAGGGGGTGAACAGACCAACTTTTTAGGCGTCAACGAGGCTTCCTTCTCGCTAATATTTAATAGAACGGTATATTTGACAAACCAAGGCTTCCTAGTAAATGCTTAATAGAAAGGTCTATTTGGTTCCTTGTAAGGTTCCATTTGGCAAAAAAAAAAAAAAAAAAAAAGAAAAAAGACGCCATTGTCGTTGGAAATCACCCCTCTGCTGCTATGGGTTAACAATTCTTTTACGATGAAAGTTCTTTAGGATTTCACAAACAGACTAATTTGTAGAACCTCACCTTGTAGATCAATTAGATTATTGGACTGATCAGTGAGTCTGAAATTAATTCTCGTTAGCGAATTATTATGACATCGCATATAGACTGGATTAACCGGAGACTCAATAATTAGAAATCCTGGAGGAGCTGTTGGTGCAAATGAATATAGAATATATCCCTGCTGAGCTTGATTTGATCACTCGAGATTTATTTGATATCTTCCTTCGATAACATCACATACTAAATTCAATGCAATCACCGAGGATATATTGACGTTTTGAGGAGCGATATGCCTACCACCACCATCTGGATCATTATTGTATTTAAGAATTGTTTGTGGTTGCAATTTCTTCCATGCGGCGAGTATTTGGGAGAAGTACTCATCGAGGAGATCATTGTATGATTTTTTTAGTTCTGGAACATTATACTCAGAAACTTAAATGTCGAAATATCTTCAACGCGTATATTATATGTTTTTGCAAATTCTACTCTATGATCACCATAATCATCTCTGGCATTTAATACTGCTTGAATAAGTCGTGTGTGAAATAATTCTATATCGTGTACGATTTGATTTAATATTTCCGTGTATTTGATAATTGAAGTTTTCGACGATTGTTCTTGAAAACTCTGCTGTAATTTATCTAAATGATTCTTATGTTCTCGTTTAAAAGCATTAAAAGTTTCCGAGATGTGACGTGAAGAATATTCGACCCAACCACCATCCCGCTGACCAAAGTTCCATTTTCCTTCATTTTCATAATAATAATGAAATGGTTCTGTTAAAATTTTCCAATAAACACCGTTAATTATTCTAGGGTTCAAATCGTGATATGATTTATTGTCTGTGACATAATCAGATTTTTTTGGTTCAGGCGGTATGTTAACTTGTCGAGGTGGATTTTCAGGCCAACCCAATATTGTCCTTATCGAACTCTGATAGATATCTACGACATAACTAGGTGAGTTTATCTCAATCGCGGATGATAGTGTCGGCTCGTGGACCGTTATAGCGATTTTCGATTCTGCTCCAGTAATTGATTTTATTCTACGTTGGAATTCAGTATTGATTTGTTCGATTTGGTATGATCCGGTTGGTATTGAAACAACGTTCCAGTCTGGAGTTCCATCTTCGCGATTCTTATTCGCAAATACCAAGGAATTATTCGGTTGTTGACCGCCAAATGCTACCGACCTAATATTAGGCCAACTGTGATACACTCGTAGTTTTGCTAGCGCTATCTCCTTCACGGGGACTGGGATAGGGAAATTCACACTGAATTCAGGATTGGTTGATGTTATTGAGATCATGCTGGTTTGTACTGGGTTTGTGTTCTCCACTATTTGCTGAAGTAGTTCCTGCGGTGTTGTCATTTTTATTATATTCATATTGTATTTCTAATTTTGATATCGCGGAATCATAAATACTTACCATCGCTGAGAACTCACTATCTGATATAAATGTATCATCGAGCGACGACGATATCATCGAGGACAATTGCGAGCACGCGGTTGATACAACATGAAATTTAATTATGTAGTCTTGCAGTTTGCGTTGGCTGCATGATTATATTTTTTTTGGTTATTATCGAAATTATTCCCGCGATTGTTGTCGCAGCGGATATACAAATTGGAACAGCTATCGAAGCAATCATTGTCATCGAGGAGATTATAATTCCGGCTCTGGTGATTACACCACTCACCGAGTACACGGTAACATCAACTGCGGTGATTCTTCGTTGGTATTGTTTTTATTTTTACTTGATACTCCACAGTGAGAGTTTTGAGTTTAGTCTGAAATTCTCTGACCTGATCATAGCGATATTAAGATACTGAAGGTATCGTTGATGATGCCATTTTATTTCCAAATCAGTTTACGATTTCAATATTGTTGTTTACTCAAATCCGCTACGAATTCCACATACCATGTTAATGAAACCCTAATCAAATTCTTATCAGTCGATGCTATCGTGAATTGTTCGGTTGTATCCTCGTCGATGATCCTTGATATCGTATTGTTTGACCCCAGATGAACTCGACGGTGATATATTAAATTGAGTCGGTGTTACTAGTGTTAATCGATAAATACCTTTGACGGTTGCAGTGATATCTAATTTGTTGTCTGTAGGAGTCCACGCAAATGATCCGTGTTGAATCGTGTATACTACGTTATTGGTTTTCTCATGAGGAATTTTTGTTTTTTCAATGATTGTTATCATCCTCGGAAAATCATCTTTGATTGCCTTGATGAAGTTTTTAGATTCATCGATGGATTTTTTAATATCAGGGAGTTTTATTTCAATTTCATCCAACGTGGTTCTAATAAATTTATCTATAATATTTTTACGAAAAACTGAAAACTGTTTTCCGTTATTTTCAATTCTAGATTTTGTATGAATTTTAACTCGTCGTTGAGAGTTTTTAATTTATCTGTAATCGTCGAAACGAGTACGCCTGGTTTGAGTTTACCCTGATCGGAAAATAACGCAACGGTGTTCTCGGTTGCGTCTCGTTGTTTAATTAAAATATCATCCAGGGAAAAATTACTAGTTTTCAATTTACCCTGACGATCTTGAAATACAACTATTTCATTAGGATCAACACTTGCTAAGTTCAACGTCTCAGCTATTTCATCTTTGATTATTTTTTTTTATATCACCGGTTGCAACGCCATCAGGTCCGGGTTTCTTCAGCGCTGATAAAGATCTCCCCCAAATATCAATCATGTTATTATATATAATCTCTCTCTAAAATCACTTCGTTGACGACTTCGTCGTTACCAGCGACTGCTAGTATATTCATTTACGACAACATGTGGTGGTTTTCCAGATGTTGAAATAGCGTCAAGGACATTCAATACTTCGTTGCCACATATTGGTAGGTCATTCATTTGTTGTGTTGGTAGCGTAGAATACCAAGTCTTCATTTCATGAAAAGTTTTTAAGCGGTTTATATAACGCATAAATTCCTTCGGTGGTTCTAATCCATATGAATCGAAATAAACAATTGCACGTGGATCAATCGCGTATGCAACCCAGTGAGTTCCAGGTCCGGTGCTGTTATCGAGATTAATGATACCAGTTTCAACGCTGTTTGGTTGTGCCGGTAACTGATCTTTCATAAAGACACCTCTGAAGTTTTTAATGGCGAGTTTTTATAGGAGCATCGAATAAATCAAAATTTGACTAAGGAGTTGCTTTCTTTAGTGCCATCCCTGCCGCGGTATCAACGGCTCCTAACGCCGCCGCTTATCCGGCGCTGGGGCCGCTGCCGCAATCAAAGCCGGAATCGCAGCTAACAACGGGAATATACCTGATTTTATAATATTTTTAATAGCGGCTGCAGAGAGACAGAGAGAGAGAGAGAGAGAGAGAGAGAGAGAGAGAGAGAGAGAGAGAGAGAGAGAGAGAGAGAGAGAGAGAGAGAGAAAAGAGATAGATCTGAACGCCTTTTCATCTTTGAAAGCATCATTGAAGTGTTTTACTTGACGAGTGGTCAGCGACAATTTATTCGCCCCGCCAGTCATTTGATTGGGTTTCGGCGTGATCGTGGTTCCACATTTTTTAGCTGATTCCGATTGCAATTTCTTAAGTTGACCGGGAGTTAACGCAACACTAATATAATAACAGATTGATCTAATTGTTACATATTTTCCACTGGCGCATCTATTACTCTCATTCGTCCGCCAACACCTTCAAGTAGCATTGATTTGTCGCTAAGAATGACAACAACTGCTCTATAATTATCAATAGCACCACGAATCACATTAGCTCTAAAATGTATATCAACGACGGATTGTCTTGTGATCGGATATAAATTCTTAAAATCCAATTGTGATATTTGCAGACCAGTATCGACATTTTGATCGCGTGCCATATATGACAACAACCGATGATACTCGCGGGCAATATGAATTTGACCGTAATTAAGTTGTATATCTTCAGATGGTTCCTTCTGGCCGTTTATTCTCAGTGAGACGTCTTTAATATCTAATTGATCAAATATCATATGGCTGAAGATTTGATTGCCAACTCGTGCGTTATCCTGTAACGCAATAAATATATGACGTGGCACAGCAACACTTTGTTCTGATGCTAGGTTCCACGTAAATAACCCATTAATATTTGATTGTTTAACATCTGTACTTACCGTTAGCCAACTTAGTAATGATTTTCCTCCTTGATCCATAAATGATAGTAATCGTTCTTCTGCGGTGATTGATGGAGTCAATACAGGCATCCATAATGATAGTTTTGTTAAAATGACTTTACCAGCATCAGCATTTGGATTTGCAACATCTGCTGGAATCCTCCAAATTACGTCATTGTCAGTACCTTTTCGCACGAGTGCTACTGTATGCTTTGCTCCATAGATAACTTTTCTAACATTTCTGCAGAATTCAAATATATGATGTAGTGGAATCGCGCTTGAAAATGATCTACGCGCTACTTCCAACATTGACATACGTGTTGCAGCTCCTAGACTGAAATTAGGATTATCATTTATAATCATATTCTCGACATCAACAGCAGCATTACCAGCATTATTATTTGGTCGTCTAACAATAAATTGATTTCCTCCAGTGGTATTCTTACCATCCTTTGCAAACATCATAGAAGGACCCGCCGATCTTGTATAATCATCGGAATATCTTGCTAACCCTATTATTGTTGTGGCCACATCAACATCACGTTCTATCGACTCAATTTCGTTTCCATCGATGAGGTATCTTGCACTATCAAATAGCGCCAAGATACCATTATTGACAAACCCGACTTGAGTATCAGCTGGATACGGTGCTGGTACAGCAGTAGTATTAGCAGCTGTTACAAGTTCTCCTTCTACTTCGATAAAGGCTTCACAAGGCAAAAAGTATTTACTGGTATCATGAACTTGAAGTTCAATTCTTGATCGACTATTTGAGTCTATTGCATGATAGGCATAATATTGATAATCGCGTACAGAATCATCTTTACGCACTGGAGCTTCCATATCAAACGCTGGATCAGATGTCCGTTTGAACATTTTATTATATTTATTAGCGTCTAAATCATCATCGTCGACGTCGTCGTGGTTTTTTCAGCGACTTCCTGCTATCATATTTGCGATGTTGCTTTGGTCGTTGGTGTATGACGGAGTCATCAGCGACGCTAGTTTTTGATCTACTGCGTTATTTATAATTTTACTAACCCGCGCAGGCATTTCCGCTGTAGATGGCAATTGTCCCAATTGTGGTTTCTTTCGTCATCGAACTAACGCTGTTTATTTATCCTTCGCGGCTGAAAACGCTTTTCCGGCAGCATCTCCAACAGCACTAATACCCTTATCACGAAGAACATCAATAGCTTTCATTGATAATTGTTTTGCTAGCGGCGCTACTTTTGGAGCCATTCTTGCAAATAACCCCGCAATTGTATCACCGAGACCATCATCATAGTACGCGTTATAAACTGGAAACCGCGAGTTTACTACATAGACGCTGGTTGGTTTATCATGGTTGTAGTGTATGATCATCTTATTTAAATGATATTTATCTAATGCGATGACTTAGTCGATGTGGTAACCATCCGTAGGATTTTCCACTAACTTGCCAATGAAATCTCGATATAAACCAATATCCATGATGCCACCTTGAAATAACCGTCTGCAGATATCAGCCGCTTCATTAATTATTTCCGGTGAGTTATTTCCAGCTCGTTTTCCTCCGATGAGAACTTCTAATCGTGCTATATCGCTGAGAATATTTCCAGGGCATTGAATAAGACCACTACCTGAAATTCCAGTCCCAGAAAATCCCTTCCCGGATGATTTTTTAGTGATACCAGTTGCACCTTTTTCAGAATCAGCTTCTGCCTTTTTTTGTATTTCATCCGGGTTTGGGTCGTCTACTGTATAACTCGGTGGTGGTTGTACGATACCTTTTATCGTAGCTATATAATTATTATAATTAGGGTGTTTTGTTTTTGAGATTTTAGTTCCGCCGTGTTTCGCCAAATATAGTTTTGTTGCCCAGGTGTCGCTGTCTCTTATAAAATCTCTAGATTCGTCTTTTATATAATTTTTTCTTGTTTTAAATTTAGTTTTGGCAAATTCAGCTAATTCGTTATCGTCAAGGGTATATTTAATTTCAGTTAACGCATCATTCGTAAATATCTTTTCAGGTGGATATTGTTTTCTTGCAACAGCGCCTTGTTGTTCTAGTTGTTCAGGTGGCGCGCTAACTTCTTGTTCAAGTCGTTCAGGCGGTGGGGATCTAATATCAATACCACCTAATCATTCTATTTCTTCTCGAAGTTGCTCTTCTTGTTGTTCTCGTTGTCTTACAGCAGTTATTATATCACCAGGAAGTGTTCTTAAAGATTTTTTTGTTAGTTTGGATCTTCGTGCTATTTTTCAGTTTCCGTTGCTATTTTTTCAAGTTCACCAACAAGAGGTTTTTCTTTTCTTTTTTCTCCCGTCTCGGGGTCATCTCCCCATATAGCTCGCTCTACCCCTTTCGTTGCTTTAGTAATCGGTCTAAACAAATCTTCAGATCCCTCAGAAAAATCGGTCTGAAAACTCTGTCTGGCTTGTAATTTACTTCTGACAGAGTCGCGAATTGGTAAGAATTTCTTAATTGAAGACAATCTCTCTCTCGCATATCTTGTAGTTAATGCTTCGTTTATCATTATTGAAACAGTAAAGCAATTTCCAATTAATTTATAATGTAGTGATTTATGATTTCTACGTTTTAACCCGACTCAGACAGACAAGTAACAAAAAAAAAAAACACTCACTAAAATATTTTTCAGTTAATTTATTTCCGTGTTGTTTGATCAAATATACTTTCCATTGTATTTGCAACAGTGGGAGAATTTTACTAACGCGCTGTACTGTCAAATCGTTAGTTGTATCCAGCGGGTTCTTTTCATTTTCTTGAATTAACGCCCGTATATTTCTAATCTTCGAATTAACCTCTTTTTTTAATTCATAATCCCGACCCAATTCTTTTCGTATTCCTTCCACGATAGTAAATAACGGGACAAACACACTTACTTCACTACAAAATGCAAGAGAGTCTCGAATAGAATTCTGTATTTTTTTTATCAGCGCATACTTCTTTGGCAGCATATATTTGTTAGCAATAATACCGTATTCTATATCTTGAAAGTCAGACATAATTTGGTCAGGATTTAAATTGTCAGATAATTTAATCTCTTGGTTTTTTAATTTTGAAAATTCAGCTATAATCCTATTCATATTTTCAGAATTCATATATGATAATACATATTTCTAATACAAAAAAAGGTAAATTTTGACCCGTTTTTTAGACAGCACAATGCCAATACTACGGTTTTGGGTAGTTTCTAGGCATACATGTTAAGGACAGCACAATGCCATTACTACGGTTTTGAGTAGTTTCTAGGCATACATGTTAATGACAGCACAATGCCATTACTACGGTTTTGGGTAGTTTCTAGGCATACATACATGGATATATACAATGAATGATGTCAATGAATGATTATACAATTCCATTCGAGTCTTTTGGCAATTGTATAGGGAAAAGCACAAACAAGAGATTATATATTATGAAACATATTCCCCTAAGAGTGAATCTAACTCGTCAAATAACGGGTTAGAATCACAAGAGGATATGTTTAGTGAATGGACACAATGCCATTACTACGGTTTTGGGTAGTTTCTAGGCATACATAAAGGATGGATATATATGTATATATATATATATATATATATATATATATATATATATATATATATATATATATATATACAATGAATTGGATGAATATATACATATATACAATCAATGAATGATAAGGGGATGGCACAGGGACAATACGACATAACAATGAATGAATAGATGGATATATACAATGATAATGACACTCCTACATTTAAATTGCAACCGTATATACCCCACAACATCACCCTGGGTTGAATAAAAATTATTCACACCACGGCGTGGTGTGGTTGGTATATACGGTTGCAATTTTGAATTTCGGAGGTACCCCATCCCAATTAAAACCATCTGTCGGCCACCGTTAGCAATAATGCCTATTACGGGTTTCGAACCATGACCGTCAGTATGGCACCGCGACACGTTACCGATTGAGCTAATGGTTCTTATATACAGGTGTATGTTTTTGAATATAATATATAGGTAAGCTAATAAAATCAATAGCGAACAGGTGTGATGACGTCAATGGATCGACTTCAAAAATTTTGTTAAAAAAACAAAAAATAAAAAAAAATAAAAAATAAAAAAAAAATTTAAAAAAAATAATAATAAAAAAATAATAAAAAACCCCAAAATAATAAAAAAAATAAAAAATAATAAAAAAAATAAATTAAAAAAAGGATTTTTTTTGGTAAAACAATACATATTTTATTCGTTTTCTTGCACAATATATTATATTTCCACTGAGAAATATTCGGAAAAACCCATTGAGATCTGTAACTCTTTCATAGGCTGTAAATATACCCACACGAGTTATCTCCCTTGGTGTTATATAATACATGATTAGACATACGAAAATTGAATCTTTTGTCCAATCTTTTTTGAAAAAGCGGATCTATAAAGTCCCTCTGCTACTTTTCGTACTGAGGGCATACAGATATCAAAGTATCTACCGGCTTCATTCATTGTTTGAAATATTTTTTCTTCATTAGTTACTGTATTAAAAGATTTTACGGGTCTTTTTCCAATTGATTTACAAGTACCATTTTTCCCGTATGTAGTATTCTCACTCTGTGTAACAATTCGTAAATTATCCAATTTGTTATTCCGAGGATTGGAATCAATGTGATCAACTACAAAACCATCTCTGATCAATTCATTAAACACCTCGAAAACGAAACGATGGCAGTAATAATTCTTCCCTCCAGCGCTAAACATCAAATATCCCATATTATTCACAAAACCGACTGGCTTCTTCAGTATACAGTTTCTGATAATACCATCACGGGACGCTTCATAGTTTGGAATCACAGGGTGTGGTCTGAATTCTTGGTTCATTTATATACTATACTACTGTTTGTCTGATTCATTGTTTGGTTGAATTATTACATTACTTGGGAATCTATCAATGTAGTCTTGGGGTGTTCTTATGATTTTGACATTGTCAGAGTCAGAGTCATTGATAAAATTCTTAGTTCGATTATCATAATAATGCTTTAGCTCTCTGTATCTCTTACCACCACAACCGAGACACAATTGTGATATTCCTCTCACCCCTACCCTACATCGTATGCAGGGTAAAGGCCCATAACTCCCGTTGCGAACGCTTTGCATATGATACCCACAGAATTCCTTTCTGCATGATTTGTTACACGGGGTTACTGATCCAATCATAAGTCATTTGCAATGATTCATTATATAATATATTCTCTATTTAAATACTTGTTTTAATTATAATATGAAGGAGTTCGAGAGATTATTGAAAATTACACCTTCGAAAAATACTAAATTCAATCTCGATAGAGTCTCTGATAAGCCAAAGAATCTAATAGGTGACAGAATCATAAGTAAAATTCGTAATTGTTTTAATGAATTCAAGCGTGATGGAGCATCTCACTGTTGGTCAACATTTCGAATCGATGGTAGTGTTGATACTACCATGAACGATAAAAACGCAGCAATGATAATTTCACATCTTACGCGGAAAAGGTATTTTTTTAGAATAAAATTCATTATCCGTTCAGACACTGGAGATTGGATTATCAGGGATAAATTTGAACCCATCTTGAAGGATAAAAAAAACTGTCACTGTGAGTCAAGATTCCAAATCAGGAATTCTGACTGGAATTGACAAACCATACTACGAGAGATCTTATCCCGTAACAGCAGTTGTTTATGGGATATATCCGTTAAATGATAAACCGAGTATTGAAAAACTAAAACCCATGAAACTGTCATTGTTGACTATGTCAAGAATGAATTGTGTGGCAGAACGAATAATAGAACATTTCACAAATGCGTTGCGTGGAAACAAATTGACTGATCTAAGACGTAAAAAAAAGAACCGAGTAGGGACTAACAGTAAGGGAGCGGGGGGCAACAATTCAAAATGTGGCAGAGTTAGAACGAATACTAAAGTTCCCAATATCAGTAATGACGATAACAGGTGAGATATTATACGAACCAAAGTATAAATCGAGAGGAGCTCCAATCAAAATTATTGATCATAACGAACATGCATGGACATCTGCAGTAACAATATGTCCGCGGGATAGAACAATACAATATATACCCGAGGAATTCTCTCCAGAATTCTCTGAGAAAAAATTATTCGATTTTATTTACCAATGAATAAAAGCGATTCCGTGTCAGTGTGGTTACTTCACAGTGCTGAAAACCCCGAGGGTGGATTCGATCAGTTTGTAAGACCCAATGGAGAATTATACCGCACTGAAGCCCTCATGACGCGATGAAAAAACTAGCTAATAGTTTCTCGAAGAGTTTCGACGACGAACAATTACTAACAAACTGTTTTACAATTCCGTCGGTTGCAGCTCATTTTGTGAGAAAGAAAAACACGTGGAAACCAACGCGAGGTAAGTTTCTCACAGACATCAAATCAAGTTGTATAGAATTTAACCACGGCGGATTATGGAATACAAAATACGACCGTGAAATTATTATTTCGGTTGATATAGTCGCGTGTTATCTGGCGAGTTTTCTCGGGTACGGAGAATGCGCTGAATACTTTAAACGATTTGGACATCCAACACACGAGATGGCCCGTGTTGCGATTAATGGACCACTGCCTGATTTTGATTTAACCGGATTCGCTCGTG
The DNA here is from genome assembly GCA_030141615.1 of Unio pictorum. Taxonomy (NCBI): domain Eukaryota; kingdom Metazoa; phylum Mollusca; class Bivalvia; order Unionida; family Unionidae; genus Unio; species Unio pictorum. The sequence goes on along the minus strand of JARLTB010000062.1, from coordinate 1,368,660 downwards.
TGGTATCATTTGAATTGGCTACAGGACTTCATCCGTGCTGTTATGTTTGGATTGGTAGACATATATCTGAAAAACACTGGATGCCAATAGTGTTGTTACGGTATATGATTGATTGTAGAATGTTGATATCGCTGATTGTCAGTGAATCAATTATATCCTATCAAGCTCAGACTGAAGTCTGGTTACCACAACCCAATCTAGATAGTATAATCAGCGAACAACGAAAACAGTTTCCCGATCTTGACGAAGAAAATATCGTGAAATGGTCCAAACAATTAGTTGAAATCAGAAATAAAGACACAAAGGATCTCAGTAGAAGAATAATTGGTAAATTTACTCAAGGTGGAAAATACGACAATAAACGATATTCTTCACGGTTGATTATAGATAGTCTTGAGTACGATTTTATAATCGCGGATATAACATCTAAGGGTATATATGTCGATCGTAAAGACGCTTTCTTGTCCGATGGAACAAAATTTGGTACAATTGTTACTTACGCAGACGGAGAAAATCTTCAGCATACACATTTGAGGGCGTCTATGCTAGCTTATGCTTGTATCAATTTATTTTTGATGATAAATAGATGTCCTGACACCGCAGTTAGAGTAGCCACTGATTCATTTTATATAGACACGAAGCACAGCGAAGAAGTGGCTGAATGCACTAATTCTGATGAGAGTTGGGGATCATGGAGAATTAAGCGGGAAATACTGCGTGATTATATCGAATCAGCAGATGTTACGATTAAAGATAATTACTTGAAAGGTGATAAAATATTAGAACTATCAAACGCACCGCAGATATCTGATCCAATATGTAGATATAAATCCAGCTACCTAAACGGATGTGGCGGGTCAGAAAAGACGACTCGTGCGATTGAATTATTTCGTGGGAAATCAAGCATGATTGTGCTAACACCAACACACAGACTTGACAGAGAGATGAAATAACGAGGAATTAATGCAAGCACTTATCACAGTTTCTTTCGATGGAAAGGTGACGAATGGACTCCTGAACGAATGGGTGAGAAATTTATTCCTAAAGTCATTATTTGGGATGAGATATGCACAGTGTCATTAGATGTATTACAAAAATTTCTCGATTGGTTATTGCACTCGAACACAAAAGTCGTCATGTGCGGAGATCATGGCCAACCACCACCATTTGTTGGTTTATCGCCACATGATTGGCTAAAGAATTTTGTAGACTATTATGAAGAAATTAACACCGATCATAGAGCACTTGATAAACAATTACGCGAGTTTAAGAAACTAATTAGATTACAACCTGATAGAATCCAATGTCAGATAGCGCGTAAAATAATTTCGGAAACTCCATTAAATGACTTCTGGGAAACGTGGAGACCAAACGATCTGATAATCGCAAGTAGGAAGATAGTCAGAGATACACATCAGATGAAGTTATTTAAAACGCACAAAGAAAAATTTGCAACATTTCCAGTACCGTTGTGTTATAGGCCTTCGGATACACGAAAACAAAATATCGAAGTTGATATTCCAGGACAGAGTGAAAAGCAGAATTTAGTGCTAAATGATATTGTGCTGGTTGATATCAGCGTCGTCGAAGATGCATTGCGTGCGGATAAATCCCCGTGGACATTAGGTTACGCAGCGACGATACATTCTTCACAGGGATTGACTATATCAGATACGATTGTTTGGATGGTTGATAATCACATCGAGTGGTCAAATTTAGTTTATCTCGCAGTGTCAAGAGTACGAAGAATAAATCAACTTCGAAGAGTTGTTTTAGACTATAACGATACTACAATAAGTGATATTGTTGATAATGATATAATCAGAAAAAAACTTTCTGGTTATAAACAGCAGGACAAAATAAATAATAGAGAATTTGACATTGATGCTCAATTAATAATTACGCTGAAGCAACAACATAATAATCACTGCGCGAATTGTAATTGTATAATGCTTTGGTGTTGGTAGGATAAAGATCCTCGACAATTTACCGTAGACAGAAAAGATAGCAGTATTGGGCATACTAGAAATAATGTGATGCTGACTTGTCTTGAATGCAACAGACGAAGAGGTGCTAGTTAAGACCACGCGGCGGTAATTGAGTATCATCGGGTATCACTTGCAATTGTTCACGAGTAAATCCTCGCTGAGGAGCGGTCAAATCCAATCTATAGATTGCTGTTCTACCCGTAGATCGTGTTATACTAGATATTTTATGCGCGGTGACACTCCAAATAGGATCAGTAGCTCCTTTTTTACCACCTTCAAGCTCTCCTGGTTCATATAAATACCTAACAGTGACATTACCGAGAACTGGTTGTTTTGAAAAATCTTTTTGTGGTTGTACGGGTATATACTTCCTTTTAATGGCGATGTTAGGTTTCATGTTGATTGTTCGAGTAATCTCATTATTTAGCGCGGTAATTACAGCTGGTAATCTCTTGACCCATTCACGGGATCGTTTATCCTGAATAAATTCCTTAGCGTATTGATATCCAAATAACCGCTCAGCAAGTGTCCGATTAAATCGTTCAACAATTGCCTGATCGCGATGTAGTGCAGTATGTCCTCGTCTGATGGTGATATTATGATGTTTCATTGTTGATAACACTACACCCTGAAATTCATTGCCAGGATCAACTTGTAATAGATTTGGCCAACGCAGAGGACCCCTTCGATAAAACTTTTCAAATGCAGAAGCCACTTCAGTTGATGATTTTGTCTTTAGCGGTTCTGCTTGTTTGTATCGACTCGCAACATCAACTACAGTTAACGCGTATTTGTAACCACCATCATATGGCAGAAATAATATATCAGCTTGATGAACTTCATTAGGAACGGTCACATCAAAATCCGAGTAGTTAATTTGTTTAGGCGGTGGTAGATACATTTGCCATATAGCCTGTTTAGATAACCAATCCGCTGCAGTGGTATATTTCACCTTCGCGGCGTTAGCGAGTTTACCAATTGCTACTTTACCCCTACAGTATCCTTTTGGGGAATAATAAATAGATTCCATGTTGTTTTTAATTACCGGCACCTAACATCAATTTACCTTTTATTGCCGATTTTACTAACCATGAAGCTAATTTTTCTTTGAAGGATTTATCAGTGATAGAATTCAACGCGTGAATGAATTTCACATCTGCGATATGTCTGTGTTGCAGATTGCTGCTTTTATAAGCGACATCATGAACATGACACGCTTTATCAATGGCGTTTATTGGATATTCACCGGGTTTGGGTTGGTTTTGATCATCGAGTCTGATATCGAGTCTGGTTCCGGGTCCACAATAACTATACCCTGGAAGATGTTTTCCTCCTGGATATTTCGCCCATGGTGTTCCCGGGAGTTTAGTTAGCTTGGCTGCAATATCACTCCTCGTTTTTTTAAAGTTATCCGCAGATCTCATAGAAACAAATCTAAATTTTTTTGTACTGCATTGTACGCATTTACCAGAAAGTGCTGATCGGTTATTTTTAGTTGTAATCGTCGTCAAGTCATCTGTACGAGTACGCTTCTTACATTTCACACAATATAGATTCATAATTTATTTATAATAACATGAATGTAATTGATTATTCAGCTACCCGATGACGGGAACCTATTAAACACCATGCGCTGTTGCCAAATTCAATTAGAATGATTATAATCGGACCATCTGGAAGTGGCAAGACACAATTGTTACTTAATTTAATAACGAGATGGATGAAATGGGACAAGTTGTATTTGATAGCTCCCAGTCTAGATGATCAGCGATGTTACAATGTGTTAAAAGATTTTAACGACAAAGCAGTAGAAGAATCCAGCGAAGGTATTATTGAGTTTATAACTGATATCGATGAAGCACCGAGCATTGATGATATTGATGGAGATATTAACAATTTGGTCGTATACGATGATATCATGTTAGACAATCAAAAGAATCCCGCTAGGATATTTTCCAGAGGTAGGCATAAAAAACTGACGTGATATATGTCACTCAACGATACACACAAATACCAAAAGTGATCAGAGATAACTGTAAAATTCTTGCCGTATTTAACGGAGTTGATACACATACTCTTAGAAATATTTGGCAAACTTGGTGCAGCGGTGATATGGATCATCATCTCTTTAGAAATTTCTTTAGTCGCGCTCAGTCAGTCCCACATGGATTTGTGACAATAAATTTATCAGATCCTCGGACGCGATATCGTATCGGACTTGATCAAATATTCGTTTAAAATCGTTTACTGAATCTCGTAAAAGAATTGTTAACCCATAGCAGCAGAGGGGGTTATTTCCAACGACAATGGCGTCTTTTTTTTTGCCAAATGGAACCTTACAAGGAACCAAATAGACCATTCTATTAAGCATTTACTAAGAAGCTTGTTTGTCAAATAGACCGTTCTATTAAATATTAACGAGAAGGAAGCCTCGTTGACGCCTAAAAAGTTGGTCTGTTCACCCCCTCTGCTGGTTCATTATAATGAATTCACATACGCTCTACCATCCCGTACTTGAAAGGACCAAAACGTTTGCAGTATTGAATGTTATCTTGAATGGACATATTGACACGGCAGACTGTACACTGTAAATATTGTACGTGTTATATATCTATTCATGCCAGCATGTATGACATAGTGTCACAACTGGTCGTTCCAATCAGATTTTACATAGAAATGGCTTAATGATAGATTGGAATACATAAACATATGTCATCTGACTCCAGATGTCAACTGATCAAAGTAAAGATTAACAGGTTTTCGGTGAATACAGTAAATGCGACGTTCTTGAAGTCATGAATATATATGATAGACTTGGTAAAATAAGACCCGACAGAAAACACATTTACTTGGACGGATCTTAATGAAAAATCGGCGTAAAATGTTATTTAGTTTCTTTCTTTAAATTTAAGTCCTAGAGGATAAGATAAAAATAGTTCCAACAACTGGAAATTATACCAAAAGTACACTTATTCGAGCTGTTGTTTATGTATATCATCATGTACATATATCTGGAGAAAGATAAACAATCTAATCTTTTTTCCAGATCTTCAATGGGCAACTCTCTATTTATGTTTCTCATTAGTTGACATTATTTTGTAATTCCTTGTAACTGTCACTATATCTTAAGAATATTCATCCTTTGAGTTTGTGTTGATTGAAAATTTGTCGTGAACCTTTGAATCTCGCGAGTCCAGGACTGAAGTGACGTGAATAGTTATTGAATGCAGTAAAGTTATCAGCATCAATGTTTTATTGTCTCCAGCAACAAGGTAACAAACTCTTTCAAAACCGTTTTAATTCAATCAACCACAACAAAGCAAAAATTGTGAATATTTAACATCTTAAGTTAAAAAATGTATAGTGCTATTGTCTTTAGATAGGAAGTAGCGTCATATATATTTAAGTAATACTTACGTGGGCCGCGTTTGTGAAAGGCGACAGCAGATTCTACCTTGTTCATATTCTGTAACTTCTCCAATTCAACGTTGGGTTCCGGAAGATAGCAGAATCGTCTCGTCAAAAACGTGTACGTGACTGAAGCGATTATTACCTGTAAATAGGCATATGAATTGCTCCAAAAATATTTAATTTATAACTATGTACTCCTAGATTGCAAAGTTAATAAGATTTAAACTTTATAATTGCATTTGTTTTTGTTAATGGAACGTCTAACGGATTGAGATAATCAATTAATATTGCATCAATAGATTATATGACTACCTGTGTATTCAACGAGGAACGAGACACATGTTTCATCTCCATGCAAAATCTTTCAACTTGATAGAGATATCTATGATGTTTTAACTGTGCATTTTCATCCATGCATCTTTATTTACCCCCTCTCTCTCTCTCTCTCTCTCTCTCTCTCTCTCTCTCTCTCTCTATATATATATATATATATATATATATATATATATATATATATATATATATATAGAGAGAGAGAGAGAGAGAGAGAGGTAAATAGATGCATGGATGAGATACCTTTATAGTTGACAGGTTTCACAAAACTTATTATCGTACTATCTATATGTTGGTCTCAAAGGTTAGTACAACTGTCGAAGTGATCTTTTGCGAGGGATTTCGATGACGCACTACGTCTGCATTCACCACCTTTGGGTTAATCCTGCGGATGAATGCCAATAGCTGCCATTATCTGATTTTCATATCACCTTGATTATTTACGAAAGAAGAATTGACCAAGAACAGTTTCACGGTTCAATCCTACGGTCATTACAATCTTAGAAATAATTGTTTTTAAAAATAGAATGCGGTGTATTTTTGCCGACGAAGTTTACATTAAAAAACACCAACAACTCGGTAAATATCTTTTCGGGTGCGAGATCCATTCCTTACAAACGTACTCGGCAGGTACGACAATAAGGAATAACACAAACGTTTCTCCTCCTCAGTCGCAATGGCAGACTCACTGAATCCATTCATCTCCCAAGTAAATTGATTTTATCCTAGACATTTTAAGTTCCATACAGCATACACTAGACGGAAGAAGTTTAGGCAACATAAACTCAAACATTGTATGTGGGACCGTTGAGATACATATATTCAATTGTACCTATCTTGTTTACTTCCCAGACAATAGTAACAATACGATACATCGTGTTTATTACACACACACACACACACACACACACACACACACACACACACACACACATTCACACATAGGTGGAAACTGTACATATGTATCTATCTAGATTTCGTTTGGTTGAGGCAATTTACATATTCATACCACGATAGGTTCAATAATTACGGCAGACAGAGGCAGTGACACCAGCAGGCAAGATAACCAAACTTCTGCCTTTTCACTCTCCCATCTGGATGCCACTATAAGAAGGCAAGGTACGGAGATGAGGAAAACCAAAGCTAGGATGATCCAGGATACTTTCCGCCATTTGCATGAAATCCGTCCTCCAGAAGTGAGAAAATAATCATTTGCAAATATATTTTGCTTATAAATATATTTTTCTTCTTTCAACCGAAATGATATACAAAGTGTTTTCTTTAATTTAGAATAGTCTCTTAACCTATTTGTGATTGAGTCTGAGTTATCAAAAATCAAGGACAAGGTATAGAATATCGGTACCGTGATGGCAACTGAACCAAGAGCCGTGTACACTGTGTTGAGAGAAAACACGAAAGGTTCTATATACAAAGTGCTTTCTGTAAAGATAGTTCCACTGTATTCCACAAGGATGGCGTTCAGAAACATTAATGTCAGTACGAATACTAAACCCAAAAGGAATCTTTTATATCGTGGGAACGATCCCAGATGCATTCTAATACACAGGGAAATCCACATGTGTCGATACAGGAAAAAGTGAGACATGTTCAAAAACAGTATATGTGTTAGAGAATCGAACTTGGATTGGATGGTAGGGGTCAAAGACCGTAGAAGCTGACCATCAGTCTTGTCAACTGCTAACCATTTCTCACAGATAAACTCATATCTGAAATAAAAACAAGATGATTGGCTTTGTTCGTCTTATTCACTTATTATATATATATATATGTATATATATATATATATATATATATATATATATATATATATATATATATATATATATATATATATATATATATATATATATATATATGTGTGTGTAAATAGGCATATGAATTGCTCCAAAAATATTTAATTTATAACTATGTCCTCCTAGATTGCAAATTTAATAAGATTTAAACTTTATAATTGCATTTGTTTTGTTAATAGAACGTCTAGCATATATAAATGTTTGAGGTAATTAGTGCGTACATTTGATATTAGCATCATATTTATTTCCTATTCAACTAATGACTCCTTTTCTAAAACAAACAACACTATCCTTGATTTAATAATTATGTTTAACTACCTGGTATACTAAATTATTGTTTCTTCAATCAGCCCAAGAGGAAATAAGTTTCTTTATTGAAGGCTAAAACACTATTAGTGGCACAAACAACTACTTATTATGAAGTACCATGTAATCGTTCGTACCAGCCATCAACCGATTACATTCTATGACGGTTGATATATAAGTGAAGTTCCGATTAATCGACATGTTACAGTAAACAAAATAAATCAACTAATATTTATGTTATTGACTTTCTGTTAATGACTTCGACGAATATAGCAATGGGGAAAATTTCTTATGTGTAACACAAGACATCAGAGGTACACAATAAAAAAGTATCACATAAATAAGTTGTCTGATTCACCTTGTCACACGCGGAGACATCACGACTCAATGAAATGTAATGTCTGACAGGTTCATCAAGATGAACTTTCGAGGTCGCGGTAAATTTATGAACTTCGATTACGTCTTCCCAAAAATTAAATATTCTATTGCGTTTAGGGTCGTGGCTATCAGAAAGATGCTGGACGAATACGACATAATTTATTTCGTGGTATCTGCCTGTCGTAATTGCCATCTGAAATCCTGATTACGTGTTCAGCGATATCGTGCAGTTTTGGCTTATATTTCAGAGAGATTCTGCTTACAGTTCCAGCTGAAAAACTAATCCCGAGATTTGTGGGTAATTCGATAAGTAATATATATCGTCTTTAATATTTCTGATACAACAAAACTTTCTTTGATCCTTTTCGCCGTATGACTTATCTCAAACACTTTCTTTAGTTTGCTAAGTCTAACTCGATCGCCTACATTGTCCTTTCTCTGCAAAATTAATTTATAAGTCACGTCGTCTTGTTTCTCCTCTTCACTGGAATGTGCCGGCGTGATCTCAATGTGCCTTGTGTTGTTGTATCTAGTAACAATAGCTCATTTCGACGTTTTTCTCTTGTTTTTTCAAAAGTATTTCCACATAGCATTATTCCGCATATGTTTAAATATTTCTAAGACGACTCCCTGGTTCTCATTGAACATCGACTACTTATGAATTTTGTTTCTTCTCGTTTCAAATGGATTTTACTAAATATGCAAACGTGGGAGATTTTACTGTGGCAAACTACATATCTACCTACTGGGGATGTTAAAAATATTTTGGTATTTCACATAACTTTCCTATCTGGAATATGTGTTCATGTAAATTAGATCTGCACACATAATTGTCCACACCGTTATCAATAAATCTGCGCCAGGTAAACCGTTTTGTTACTGGTTTGTGTAATGTCTCTTCAAGCACGTCGTCTAATTTTGTTTTTTGAATACAATCTTTGTTTGATTGCAGCCATTAATTTGCTGGCTCTCCTATCCTTTGGGTTGCCGGCTGTGCTAGACGTTGGTTTGCCAGGTTTGGGATTACTACACCAAATTAATATTCGAACCGGATTGCGTCGCTAACAAAAGCCTTGTCGACACGCTCTCATTCTCTCAGTGGCTTGATTGAGGCTAGGTAGCCCAAAATAATTATATTACTTTGGATTTTGTGTTCGCTCTTTATAACAAATATCATGTATCATCATCGTCTCGTCTAGTAAAGTTCTTGACAAGGAAGCAGCTAATCACTTGCATTTCGTTTACTGTCCATGTAGAGTCCAGCCACTTTTAGACCTACAAAGTTTTCCGATAAGAGCGTGAATATCAAAGAATAGTAATAAATTCTTTGCACAAGGTACAATGACATTATTGCTTTGAATTCAGATGCTATTTTCTCCGACGTGTTTCCTATACCTTCGCAAAACACAAAACACAAAACGCGGCAAATTAGATGAATATTGACACATATTGATTTCAGTACCGATGTACCGGTTTTTTGTTCGTGAGGAGGTTTCCTCACGGTTTTCATAATTTTTGTTTGCACCATTGACAATACAATGCTGTCATCTTATTTGAATGTTACACAAAACACATTTGCGATACTGGACACATTACTTGTCATGATATACCGGCCACGTGACCTACTGTGTACTAAGATTACTTAACAGCAGCTTGTCATTGTTCAATGATAAAGCTCGGAATGCTGGTATTACATCCAGTGAAGATTTTACATAACGTTTTGACCTGGTAAATGAAATGCAGGTGTGTCGACAAACGGGGCTATCTACATACTGAATTTGTGTTGGATTAAAAACTCAACATTGCTTGTCGCCTGAAATCAAATCGAATATTAAATTAAAGTGCTTCGGCCACGAAGGTCATTTAGCACTTTTTTGTCTGTCATAAGACAGTTACTTAATTAATCCCGTGGGGTAAGGAATGGTACCACATCCCCACGGGCATTTATGCGCACATAGTGCGCTATTTAATTGGGTCGTCTTGTCGCGACCTTATTGAGGGGCTATCGACATGAATGTAAAACCTGGATGAGTGGGAATAGACCCAACACACACTCAACCCTATCAACCAATCGGAGGTGACGTACTAGGGGCGCAATGGCACCAAATAATGACGAGAGAAAAATAGTTTTCTCAAATCTTCATGTTGATGGAGTCTGGTCATGGAAAAGGAGGAAAAAGTCCAGGAAAGCCATCACATGGATGTTGACAGCCTTGAAACGCCCTAGCCATACTTATTTCAAATTCAATTCAGTTATACTAATGGACTAAAAAGTACCAATATTGTGTAAGCCACCTGTGCAATTGAATCAAATATTAGAGTCGTAGAATTTTCTTTAACATCATAACTATACCAATTTTCTAGTACAAAAAGTGTACATACTATAAGTCAATAACAAATTTGTTTAACTAATATGTCTATGCGACATATAAAGTGTAGTCACTGTTTGGTAAAAAAGTTTATTCATTTTGAGCGATGTTCATAATTGGTCAAGTCTGGTTTCGTAATATATTTGTTCAAAGAGGGTTCACGTAACCAAATGAGAAAGCCTATTATTCAGGCAAGTGAAAGGCAAATGTGAAAACTATTCACATCTTGCTCCGCAGGCAGTCTTCTCGGGGTGCAGTCCGTTAGCAGTGCCAGAATTTTCTCATGGCTCCGCAAATTTCCGTCTGGCATCTATTCTCCCAAGGCTCCGAAGTTTTTCAGGTGCTAGCAAATTAAGCCACTGGTCCCCTCCACTTCAGTCCCGACCGCTAGTGAAGTCATTTTAACCTCGTGTGGTGACGTCGATCTTGGTTCTCCTCGTGGCGGCCGCCATTTTTCTTTGTTCGAAGCGTCGTGAAGAATGTTTCTCCTAAATGGCCTTTTAGTGATGTAGCTTCGCAGTGGTAATCTCGTACACTACTCCAGGTACCTTAATGCTCTATGGTTGCATTTTTTCTATGCAATCCTAAATGGCACTATTTATCTGCTGAGAGCTCTCGCTCACCGTAGCCAGGTGAAGACCGGTCCTGCCTGCTCCGTGTTCGCTGCCTGAATCTATATGATGGAATGATCATGTTCGCCTGAAATAGTGACTTTACATGGTGGTAGGCCAAAGGAGTAGAATTATTATTATTCAGCCATGGGTTACTTTATTCTTTCCGAGCGCTTAGAAATGTCAAACTGTTAGATAATGTACAAGTTAGAGAATTGGTCCAGCGAAATCTGAGTACATGAATCGATGTTCTGATATTTTGGCAAAGCCTCTTGAAGCATGAAATAGGTCTTCGCATAATATTTGCTTAAATGACTAAAATTAGACTCGTACTAACGTTTGGGATTCCGTCTGCTTTTTACTTTGCCAGCAATTACGAGTCAAGTCCATGTTGAAAAACACCTGGCTACTTTTGTCATGTTCACCATATCATACAGTGCGCTGAGACGCTACAAAATATGTTGAAGTAGTTCCTTGTCTGACTACTATCTATGTCGTGGGCAATTGTGCCGCCAGATATCTGACATGTTTGTAAACTCACGTCTGGTCAATGTAAAGTTTCTTAATAAATCGAGAAAAAACTTTTATAACTCAAGCGCGTGGTCAATGGAGGAGTTGCCTTTGTCATATAGAGAGAAAACGGGCATGAATACATTGTCTACCTTCTGGCTTGATAAAGGATCCAATTGATCCAGTAGATACGTGTGAATGACGCGCAGGAATACAGTATCAATATCACGACAGAAACCATGCAGACTTCTTTATAGGTATCCGTGAGAGGGCGCACGATGGCATACCCAGAATTGTAATTGCGTGTTATCAGACTCGCTGTTGTAATATTGATTGCCTTACCAACTTCGGGTTTTGCATTAGCAGCAGATGATGATTGCGCGGCGTTCTTTATCCTTTCGGATACAATTTAAGCCTCATTTTCCGAGTAGGTGTCATTAACCAGGTAAATTTTAAATTCACAATTTGCTCCTGAATTGTTCGTCTATATGTACTCTTTGTTTTGTTGCCTTCTACTATGGTCATCACTCGTATATATCAAGATTAGGATTGTGCTCGAAACTGCTTATGTCATTGACTGTTGGGTCATTCAGTTCGTATGCACAGTGTTGAATAAACACCAGTCGTTGTTTTTTAAGCTACGTCTGTACGTGGCGGAGAGTGACACCAACAGCCGTTTGCAAGTATCATAACATCAGGGCAGGCGTTGTGAGGAAGTAGGTGAACATCTCTCGAATCAATTATTTTGTTATCAACCTTACTAGGTTCTTAATTACTGTCAACGCACTCTATTTTGAGTTCCGTAACCAACTCCTTAATAGAATACTCATCAAAGACATTCAAATACTCGGGAACAACTTTTGACAGTATGATAGCAATCTAATGTTACGCGAAACTTATTTTTAGATCAGAGCCTCTCACGCTATCTGATGTGTTCGTCATTGATTCCGTTCTCATATCTATCTCATTTATAATTTCGTCACCATGCATAGACAACATGTTTTGGTTGTAATGTTTATTGGACTGCGCCGATTGTTCTTGCTATGCCAGGCAACACAGGGGCTATCATACCAAATATCGACCCAAATTATTCGCCAATGATGTTGTGAGCGTATTTCCTCTGGTCTTGTTTATACATGCAAATCATATTGTCTTGTGAAGGCAGGTGTAAGTAGTGTGTTTTGCGCTCGTTATTGGAGTTCATGCTGTTTCCTACCCAAATTATTCGTCAACGATGTTGTGAGCGTTTTTCCTCTGGGCTTGTTTATACAAGCAAATCATATTGTCTTGTGAAGGCAGGTGTAAGTAATATGTTTTGCGCTAGTTACTGGAGTTCATGCTGTTTCCTGATTAGTCTGTGATTAACATAGCAGCTTCTGGTATAACGAACTTGCCCGCACCTAGAGACAATACAGACGCCTTTAACACGGAATATGCTGACAAATATACCAGTGCAAAAGTTCTACTAACAGAGGCGTTCTAATACCAGAGGCGAACAATAATATTTTGTTGCAAGTCGAGGGCTTTCTGCCACACAATATTTGGCATCAGTAAACGTTGGCTATCAAATGTTTCTTTCTGCTCCTAGTGTGAAGTTACTGTCTGGCATACCAGCGACAGGCCATATCGGCATAGGAAGCAAGTAAAAGTGCTAACTTGTTTACCTTTGCGCCGTGGCAACTAAGAAATATGCATGGAAAGCAAACCTGCACCTTGGCTATCGCGATGAGAGGGTTGGCAGTGACAAAAATCCTGCCGTGTTTTTTCTAAAGCAGACTTCGTGGATAAATTACAGTGCTGACAAGAAATTAAAACTTGGCACAGTCGATACTGAAAATGATAAAAACAAACAACGACGGTTTGCGGCCATGTTTATCCCTCTGCCACGATGCATCTGGAGCTTTTAAGTTTGAAATAATACACGTAATTACTTAGACATCAAAGTCGTACACATGTTACTTTGACGTCTAGTAAAATATTTTGAGATACGTCTTTGACAAAGTTGTATTAGCTATTTCAGGACTCATTTTCTGGAGGAATCTCGAATGCCACGTCTGATTTTATATGGAGCTCTGTCTGGTTGGCACAGAAAGTAATGGTCGCTCGAAGAAACGATTTAAAGGCTCCATCAAGGGCAGGTTGCAATGCTGCTCGGTATCTGTAACAGACCTCAAGTCCTGCGATAAGGGTAGATTGAAATGGAGTGCAGCTGTACGTAATAGGTGCAAAACCTTTGAGGATGTCCACATAACGAAAGTTGCCGAGGCCACGGAACGCAAGAAGTCCTCAAAGTGAAGAGCCAACTGATGTCTCCAGTGCAAACACTTCTCCAGGACATGCACATCTCGTATCGGACTCGTTAGCCACACGAAAAGCCATCAGCGAAGAGAGGCACGGGATTGAGTTCATCAAGCACCGATGGTCCATCTGACTAATAACCGCTCTTGTACCATTTAAATGGTACATTCTGTTTTCCACTACTTTTGAAATGTTACTTGGCGTTGTTTGCATGTTCAAAAGTATGCATAATGTTCTACAATTGTCTGATATCTAATTCAGATACAATCGACAGCTATTTTAATATGGCATTTGTGATCATATTTTCACAACTTGGCATGAGGGCAACACAACTATATGTACTCTTTCAGTACAAATGCAATTAGGTTGGTCATGGACATATGCTATGACGTAATTATATTCACAGTGCAAATCTTATGTCAGAAAAAAGAAACATCGGCTTCAAAATACTAGTTTAAATAAAACAAATCGTCGGAGGCACTCAACATTCATGTGATATCGAACGCGACAGGATCTTTCTCATATTGGCAGTAATATTGGCTTTGAATTTCGTTCTTCATATTCAGGATAAAATTCAAAGCTGATCTAATGACCACTTCCCAAAAGGCCATATTGAGAAAGAGAGGTTAGGAGGCCACGACAATAAACGTCTAGGATGGACAGCATTTACGGCAAGTAATAATTGGGCAGCTTTGCTTCTTTCTCTCACGCGACATTAACATTCCAGAAGCAACAGTGTATTGTCGTCTGATAGGTAGGTTTCGGGATTTGAATTATCTGATGCAGATGCTATTGCTCGTAATATTTTCATCTGTGGTAATCAGAATACACCCCTGCTCACAGACACAAATAATGTTCCCCACAGACAAAGCAAAAGTATGTAAACGTTGTGCTTTCCATGCTCTTATTATTGTTACGTCCTCTGCTGCTGATGATCAGCATACATCAAGAAGTGTGGTTAACTCAGAGCCGCTTTCTGTTCATCTGATGTGGCGTCACACATTTGTCTTATACCATAATGTCTCTTCAATGAGACATATAAAGTAGTGTTCTCTGTAACATCATGTTGTAACCGTGATCTGGCATCGTTTTTGCGTGAAATCATTATTAATTCAAATCATCCCAGCCTTCCTTGGCATGATCTTGCGCCATCGTCTCAGGGCGACCTCCAAAAGGTAGTAGAAAGTCAGCTACTTGGGCTGACCATGGTTGTTGTACAAAGCTCGCAGCCATGTTTGCTATCACAAAAGCGAGTGCAGACAAAATTGAGATCTTAGTGTGGTTGTAATTGCTTCAGTAAAATATTGAGGTGTGCTCACTTCACGTTTTACTGAAAAAGCGTGCTTTGTAATAATGACACGGGTGACTTCTTAGCCTCCGTTGACTATACTATGAAATCTCAAGTCAGATATAATTTGTGTTGAAATTTTAAATCTAAGAAACTGTAATTTGTATTATCTTAATTCCTGAGTAAGGTGATATTGTGACATTTTTCGTTCTGTCTGTGGCCACTTCTCCTCCTATATGGTACATATGTCTTTTAATGTAAGGACCATCTTTAAGATGTGTATGTTTGTTTGTTTGTTTGATTAGGATTTTTAACGTAGCTTTAACAATTTTTCAGTCATATCGCTACGATGTCTTCAGTGAGGCAGTTTATAGTGATGTCTAGCATTGGGGCATCATGCCGCCGACATGTACCATGATGTCCCATCCAGTCACATTATCCTAACACCAGGCCGGCCAATCCTAAATCTAACCTCTCAATGCTGAGCGTCAAGCGAGGCAGCTGTTAGTACCATTTTTGTAAATTTTTGGTATGACTCGGCCGGGGCTCGAACCCAGGACCTCCCGTTTCCGCAGCGGACGCTCTAACCAATAGGCCACCGGAGTGGTTAAGGTGCATATATAATAAAACTCGCGATAGTTAGCTTAGCGAGCAAACGAGTAGCTTCAGTTAGAAACAAAAGAAAGAAAAAGAGAGAAAATATCTTTTGACGCACGAAAAACAGAAAACTTTATCTCAAGAAAATATATAAAAAAATCTGTTATTGTTGATTGCGTACTGGAAAGAAAATGAACTCACTTCACAAATTTACTGCTGGACCCTGAACTATTCTTCATAACATTATGTATTTTCTAATATGGTTTCAGATAATAACAATAATTTGTATCTAATCATTACTACTGATAAAGAAATCTTGCCAGCACAAACACCAACAACCTATGGACGTTGAAGAACAATGATATCAGGAAATATAGTTACCGCTTATGAATTTGTGGGTCGTCTATAATTATTCTTTTCAGATACCAGTTCCAGTTCTTGCCACCGGAATTATCGTGCCAGATTCGCAGAGCCAGAAGATCTCCAAGTGGTTCTCGAATACTCATACAATATTGAAGCACAGTGCCGCTGTGTAAAGGCTATTAAAAAGAAGCAAACAAAGAACGAAGACTTCTTTCATTAATGATATGTAATACGAGTGTCGTGACATTTTCTCAGAACTAATGTTTTGTGTCGAAATAAGACACCTAAACAAATTAATTTGTTTTGAAACAATAATCTTGACCTCCGAACCTTTCACACCTTAACACATATGCTTCTGTGTTAAACCGAGAGAAACATATATTTACGGATTCATTCTAATATGTAGAAGAGAAAGTATTTTATTGCAAGTAAATATTAAACTATTAAAATAAAATAACATTTGTTTTAAAGTAAAAAAGAACCTGAAACCATTAGCATGTTATTAAAGGTTTTCCTCATCTGAGGTACAAGATTCAGCAGAATGTACTTCACGAATGCCGTCATGCCTAAATTGCATCCTGCCATTGGCAATGAGGTACACAATACTAAATTCCTATTAGTCTGTCAACTAGAACGAAAGTTATTGTGAGGAAATGAATCAGACAAGGCGGATTTAGTAAAGCAATTCTTACTGCTAAATCAACATACTCGTTGTGTACGTTATGATAAATACACACATTAAATTTCTAAAATTGAATGCAGTGAAAAGGCGCATTTAGTATTACTGACATTGTGGCCTCGAGTTTTTAACAAATCTCTCACACACACACACACACATACACACACACACACACACACACACACACACACACACACACACACACGAAAACTTTTAAAGGATAGAAAGAGTACTTTGTAAACAAAAATATTTTAAAAATTGTATTTAATCATATAATAGGACACAAATGCTTTAAAGTGATTGGTTTCATAGAAAGGAAGAATGTACCGATGCAAAATAAAATCGTGTGGCAGTTAATAGACTGTATTATTTAAACAAGGAACTTTCTGTCTATATGCATGTTTGCAAGCTTGGGCTGCAGATCGATACACATTTAAATTGATAAAAACTGATTGCTTTTTATAAGATATGCAGATCAACGACTCCGCATGAAGTTTAGTCTAGTCAGTTTTTAGTAAGAAACAGAACAAGATATACCACTCACCCTATCAGATTGATCTTTTAGCGACCTTATTCCACTGGTGCTCTCGTCGCCACATAATTCGAAAAACACATTGGAATTTGTCCCTGCTTCGGATCCAAATCCAGTAAATACCGTCATGATGTAGAAATATGAGTCGGCCATATCGTTGTCAATCAGAAATGTACATCTCCACTAGATGAAAAGTTGATGGATCAATAAAATGTAGAAAGACGTGAATTCATCTCATAAAAATGTATGCAATTTTCGGAAAGTTTAATTTATTCAGAAGATAAATGTAAAACGATTATGAAAATAAAATGAAGTTTAACAGGCAGAAAAATGGAACATTACACTCACAAACACAAACACGCACGCACACATTAGCGCACGCATACACACTATTTCATGACATATTTCTTCGTACGGCAGAATAAAGGATTTAAAATTGAACTTTAATCTCGCCATTCGATATAAGATATAAGCCAATATCTGAACGATTCGGGCTAAATATAAGTTTGTTTACAACTTAAAACTTTATATCCTTAATTCGAGATCCTTATCATTATAATACAAAGATGCGGTAAAACAATAAACTTAGCACTAATCTCCAATGCCGCCATATTCAAAATATAGCTAATCGCACGAGAACCTACACCTTCATTGGCTTTTCTTCGTATGGTAACAGGTTTGTGCAGAATTAAGTGTGCGAGTGTGATTTGAATTTTTAACGTAGCTTTAACAATTGTTCAGTCATATCGCTACGATGTCTGCAGTGTGGCAGTTTATAGTGATATATAGCACTGGGGCATCATGCCATAGACATGTAGCATAATGTCCCTCCCATACAGTCACCAGGCCGACCAGCCCTAACACTAATATCTTAATGATGAGCGCTATGTGAGGCAGCTGTTAGTACCATTTTTATAAGTCTTTGGTATGACTCGGCCTGGGATTCGAACAGAAGACAAAAAGAAAGAAATCAAATTGTCTGGAAGTTTACTCGAACGGAAACATTGCGTGACAGCGACTGATAATATGAATATAATTGAAAACCAATGTATGTATGTATGTATGTATGTATGTATGTATGTATGTATGTATGTATGTATGTATGTATGTATGTATGTATGTATGTATGTATGTATGTATGTATGTATGTATGTATGTATGTATGTATGTATGTCTGTCTGTCTGTCTGTCTGTCTGTATGTATGTATGTATGTATGTATGTATGTATGTATGTATGTATGTATGTATGTATATATGTGTGTATGTGTGTGTGTGTGCTTGTGGTGAGGACAAATAGAAAATTAAAGTAATTTACCCAGTTAGGTTCATTGGTACAACGTTTCCATGCAAGAAACATAAATATGCCAAATATGATATTGACAAGTACAAGAGGTACATATACGTAAGGAAATCCAGACTTAATTTCAGCGACAGTTATGGCGTCGTATTCATAAAGCGCTTGCGGAATGTTAAACGTTGTCCCAATGTACATGTTCTTAAAGCTGACTGAAGTACATCTACACGTCGTCGAGATCATTCTACTCAACTCTGGATCAACCTAAAATTGTGAATATTAGAGAATATCATTCACAGAGAAAATCTTCTAATTGATATAACGTTTTGATTTAGTGACTGTTTAAGCCTGAGAGTAAAAGTCAGTATAATTATGAAATAAGTGTAATTTCTTGATAAAAATACAAAATATTAAATTACACACAGACCGCTTCTAGGTAAGGCAGCAAAAGGATCTATGCACACCTTATTTTAGTGAGAAATAAATGAAAGGTTATTATCTAGATATGAAAATATGGAAAAAAATATTTGCAGAATACCAATTTATAAAATATACTCACAAACTTATTTTAGTTTTATTTTAAACCTTTGTTTTTACTGACATAAGTTTTCCATCTATTAGGAAAAGTAAGTAATCTATCTGGTTCATAATTATGGTTTATACTTGTATAAGTATATCATATGAATTCCATACATTTTTGTTGTTGGGGTACTTTGAATACAACAGAGTACGCAGTAGGTATCTCATACGATCGGTACACGTGCTGTATCTTTTTAATATAATACTTTCCCCACGAACCAGTCTATCGTTGAGGCATTATCTTATGTAATGTTGTCCATCAATTTTCCCAAGGTTGAATGTAAAGCCTTAAATGCATACTGATTTAAATTAGTTGTGTTGTATATAAATTTCATAGTTAAAAAGAAAACATCAAATATCTTTGACTTGAATGTTAACTCACTTGACAAATGGAATCCGTCCACGTTTCATCTAGCCGCACCATGCATTGTACACCTGCGACTCTCATACAAACATCTGCTTTTATGGGATCCGTACCCGGGGCATCAGGAACTCCATTTACTGGCTGCTCCACTGCAAAAGTTAATTGATATTGTTCAAACAAGAAGTAAAAGTACGTTTAAAGGAGCACAACAACTGATCTGAGACATGTCAGTATATCGCAAATTCTATTAAACATACCCGTGGGCATGAAAGTAAAAAGTAGAAATTAATGTACGGTATATAATCGCTTTCAAGTCGATTCCAATCGCAAACGTTACACAGCCAGATATGCTGTCTCGCAATGCAAAGGCATATATGGGTATATGCAGTAAAATAGGACTATGACTAATCATTAAAAGAAAGAACACCAATGTCCGCTCTAGGAACGAGGCGGAAATTTTGTGAGCTGTGAAAAATTAGCATACACCGTTAGCTCGCCGTGCGCCAGTCGCACTTGACTTTCGTCTTACGACAGGACTCAAGAATGTGTTTTGCGTGATATGACTTTATACGTTGTAACGGGGTTTTCGGTATCAAGCGTTATTGGTACAATATTGCACAAGCCACTGGTCAGAGGTATTGCACAACTTGGAAAAACAACACCAGAAACCGCCTCCCACTAACACTCGTTATCTAAGGAATGAACTCTACCTTGTGATTTGCCCGGTTACAGAATGGATATGGTAATCGGAGACACTATTTTGAACAAAGACAACACACGAGCCCCCGTAAAGATAAATAAAGAATTTAATCAAAATAAAATCAAGAGAAGAAAGACACAGTAAATTACAATTTTCTTTCCTTCTGAATACTCTTAGTTCATAAGCACTCTAAAACCGAAGTTTAGAATAATTGATACATTAATTCAATTTCAAATACTAAAAAAATAGACAAATTTAGCCGTTAATAGCTGATAGCAAATTTCATCACGAAATCGAGTGTTCATTAACATTGGACCACTTGGTAAATTCACATGACCTGCTCGACGACTTGTTTTTCTTTTCTGCTTGCGTCTCGACTTTAACTTGTCCTCTGGATGAAACGTGGGATTTTCACAACTCTGACTTCAAAATTCTTTTTCATCCTTTGGATCTCGATCTCCTTGCTATTTCTCTCTCTCCAAACAAATTATTTTCTGTGTTTTTTGGCGTCTTACAATCGTTCCAAATTCAGTTTTCCCTGGAACCACGATTTTACGGACGTCTTTTCCTAAAGTACCGCCCGGAGTCTTTACTAGGTATTTTTACTTTTGCTTTCTCTCTCTCAGAGACTTCAAGACTGATTAAAATTCATTGGATCGGGGTATATATTTTCCCCAAAATTCAGGGATCGACCCACCCCCTCATTCCACATTTGACTAATCGGAATAAATAATATTCCTACAGACATTTGTAAACTGCCTATCAAGGTGCCAAAATTGCCACCTGTAGTTATAATAACACCCTACCATTTGTCTCAAATCACTTTGACAGCTTTACGTGTGAATTTCTCCCTTTTTAGCCTGTCATACAACTAGTCCGTTTTTACTATAAACATTCTAACAGTGTGACCTGAGTTAGAAAAACATTTCTTCGTGCAAACTCTACCACCAGATAACAGTTAATTGTTGGCTAGACTAAGAATTAATTAATGGATTTCACTGACGAAAAATGTGGCACTTCACATATGTGTTGTGGATGTGTTCGGGTTTATTTAGATATATCATGTTCATACCATCTGAGTAATATTGTTAAGTAAAAAAAAAGTCAATGAGTACAGGCTAAATCACTTGTGATTAGCGTAATGTTGGGAGTAGGGAGACACGTGCCAGAAGCTGTATAAATATATACTATAAAGCACATGCTCGAAGGGTGGAAGGACCCAACTCTGTATTAGATTCTATTTGGCGTAAGAGCCCGGTAAGCTCCTTACATGGCTTAGATGTTGGGAGCTTATATTTCGGAGTTAAAATGCAGCCCCATTGCGCAACAAGTGTATTAGGAGAATTCGTATTCTAAGGAATACCCCATTCTATATACGGACAGCAATACATTACAGAAGACTAAGACTTGGCTTGACTGGACCTTGTTAACCTGGTGTCTCAAGCTATTCATGCCAAAGTCTACTCACTGTCGTCCATTCGTCCGAACGTTCTTTGTATCGAGCTAGTCAGGGATGGATTTGAGGCAGTTGCGTTCACCTACACTCCTCCACCCCCCACAAAAAAGAATGCAAGGCTGCGGTGTCGCACATGTCACGCATTAAAGGGTCAGACAGGTAGCAACGAGAGCTACATCAATGAATCTAACATCCTCCTAACCACGACTTGACAGGTCATTACACCATTTAATCACCTAGTATCGTACTCTACAGGTCAGTCTAGTTACCAACAACTACTATATGCACTTTTCTCGCCGATTCATATAGAAATGCATTTAAGGGTAGGTGGCAGTATGCCACCTGGGCAGTGGCAGATGCTCTATCTGCTCGGGAAATGGACGAACCCACCCATACACGAGTCTCCTGCTGCCTTGCAGGTTGGCTTTGGTTAGCCAAAGGCTAAGGGAGTAAACCCTAAAAGAAAATCCGCAGTGGAGACCCTAAGGCAGTTGGACGATGTACTACATCCCCTTCTGGCAACTCCTTGGTCTGGAGAGGGATGGGCTCCTCCAGATGATTTTTGCCCAAGACACACTGATAATGCTGGACAAATCTGAAGTTACCATACCGGACCGGTCGTCGCCCGGGTCAGCAAGGACCGCGCCTGCCGTTGTCCACCAGGACGGAGGTGACAAATATGCCACTGGTGCTTTGCATCAAATCAGAGCAAGAGACAGCATTGCCATATAGCAGAATCATTTCCATTCGTCTGAAAGCATCTCCCGTTAACATCACAATTATCCAAGTCTATGCTCCAACTACTGATCATAATGATAAAGAAGTAGAGGAGTTTCGCAACAAACTCCAGGGTAAAATAAACATGGTACGTAAAAAAGAAAGACATCCTCATTATCCAAGGAGACTGGAATGCCAAAGTTGGCAAAGATGCTCTAAAAGACTGGGATGATCATTGTGGACCTTCTTTCAATGAGCTTACCAATGAAAGAGGGAAACGGCTGCTCGAGTTCGCAAGGTACAACAACTTGGTACAAGCCGACACCCTGGGCCAACATAAAGATTCACGATGTTGGACATGGCACGCACCAAATGGAACCCAGCATAACCAGATCGACTACATACTGGTTCAAAACCGGTACCAATCTGGCATCAATAGAGCAAAAACAAGAACGTTCCCAGGTGCTAATGTTGTGAACTTCCAAGTGAGGTTGAAGAAAATTAACAAGCCAAGAAAATTAGGCTAAAATTCAACCTTGAACAACTGAAGCACCCTAACACCTGCAAGTCATTCCAAGCAACATTTGGAGGAAACTTTCCTCAACTAATTGTGACGGATGTTGATGTTGAAGTGATGACAGACACTTTCAACACAGTTATGACAACAGCTGCTAAGGACATCATTGGCCTCCATCGTCCAAAGAAAAAACTCCGGGTTACAGAAGAGATTCTGAATCTCTGTGATGCCCAAAAGAGACCTAAAAAATCCAGACACACAACAGGGGCAGTGGAGTATCGAGAAATAAACAAGACTATTAGAGAAAACTTGAAGAAAGCAAACGAAGATTGGATTGGGCAAAAGTGCACAGAAATAGAGATCAGTCTGATAAAGAATAACAACAAAAAGACATTCCAAATTGTGAAAGACGTCACCAGACAGAAGCAACTACGAGTCAGTAACATTCAAGACGAAAATGGAAAATGCATCACGGAAACAAGTGACATTGCAGAAAGATGGACTGAGTATTGTAAAGAACTCTACAACCATCCATCCACAGGAGACCCAGAAGTGGTTGAAGTTCCAAACTCCACAAATGATGACGATTTCCCCATTCTCAAAGAAGAGATTGAGTCAGCAATAAGATCGCCGAAGAATGGGAAGGCAGGTGGAGTAGACAACATCCAAGCTGAACGTATCAAGAATGGTTGGGAATCAGTGATAGAGCTACTAAATAACAATTATATGCAACAAGATCTGGCAGAAAGGCGAATGGCCAACACAATGGACCTAGTCACTGATTATAACACTCCCCCCAAAAGGCAATCTCCAGATGTACCAAAATTACAGAGCTATTAGTTTAATCAACCATGCTCGTAAAAAGGTGATACTGAAGATCATCTTTAACAGACTGAACCCACAAGCATAAGAAATAATCGCTGAAGAAAAGACAGTGTTTCGGAGTGGAAGAAGCACAACAAAACAATATTCAATCTTAGGGTTCTGTGTGAAAAGTACTCACAACATCAACAAGACATCTATCATGTATTCATAGATTTCAAAACGGCTTTTGACAGAGTGTGGCATGAGGCATTGTGGGCCACAATGAAGAAGTACAGCATGGGTCGAAAGTTAACCAACATCATCATACATCTATACGCTAAGACTATAAGTGCAATAACTGTTCATAGTTCTGTAGGGGACTGGTTCAAGACAACAGTTGGAGTACGGAAAAGATGTCTCCTGTCACCCACGCTGTTCAGCATCTACTTAGATTGCATCATGAGTAAAGCCCTGGAAAATCCCCTTGGGACAGTCAGAATTGGAGGGCGTAACATCACCACCTCCGCTTTCCATGACGACATTGATGGGCTTGCAGGCAGTAGAAATGAGCTTGCCACCTTAGTGAAGAACCTGGATGAAACATCTATCAGATTTGACACGGAGATAAGTGCCGAGAAGATAAAGCTGATGACAAATAGTGGCAAACAAATCTCAACAAAGATTAAAGTCAGAGGACAGGAACTGGAAACAGTGGGCCAATTCAAATATCTTTGTTCCATAATCACGGAAGAAGGATCAAGAGCAGAAATATTTGTCAGGAGCAGCACAAACTACGGCAGCTATGTCAAAGCTAAGACCCATCTGGAGAAACAAGATTATTCGTCTGAAAACTAAAAGTAGACTATTGAGAGCACTAGTAATCTCAGTCTTTCTATATTCATGTGAGGCCTGGACCCTGACAGCAGAATTACAACAAAGAATCCAGGAACTTGACATGAGATGTTACAGAACCATCCTTGGCATCTCTTACATGGACCACATCACAAATGAAGACGTGCGTAACACCATCAGGCACAAAGCAGGTAATTATGAAGACCTACTCACCATTGTCAAAAAGAGAAAATTGAAATGGTATGGCCATGTCACCAGAGCCAACAGTCTATCCACAATAGTACTGCAGGGAGTAGTGTCCAGGGTGGTAGAAGTAGAGGTAGATAGAGAAAGAAAGTTGAGTGACAACATCACAGAATGGACCAGGAATAGTTTTGCCGAGACACAGACATTGGCACATGATCGAGAAATGTGTAGGGAACTGGTCAGATGTTCAGCAGCACAGTGCCTCAACGACCACACTAGGACAAGAGACTGGTGAACATGAACGGATTAATAATATTTAAACACACACCGACAATTGTTGGTTGGATTGACTGCATGTGTTGGCAAAATGCCACTGCTCACCGTCCTCTGTTCTAAAGACTAAAATACAAAATCGAATACATGCACGAGTTGAAGAGGACAGTGACTTTGCTATATACATCTTCGTCGAACCGTTCTATCCACTACGTACATGTGTATGTGCCAGTGCAATTGGTAAGGTACAATCTGCAACCAAATGCAAGAGCACTTTGTCACTATAGTGGACACAAAGGGCGTTATAATCCAAACTCGTCGTACCCGCTGACGGCCCCCTGGCACATACGAAGATGACTAGTATTGTTTGACGAACTGATCCTACTTGAAGAGCAAAAGTGACACAACTGCGCCAAGGGCAAACATTGTAACTCAATGCAACGATTCCCGGTTTGTAAGCTATGGGCAAACAAATATACTGAGTTTTATCACCTCCCCTCGCGCCCGACGAAAGTCTTCTGAACCACGCTCGAACGCTGATCCTTGTGTATTGTTAATAGAGGAATGAATGAACGTTGTTGGCCAAATCACAGAGGCATATAACGGCCACATGCATTGAGGCAAGAGGTACAGAGTATAGCATGAGGCATTGTTGGTCACAATGAAAAAGTACAACATGGGTCAATAATTGACCATTACCATAAAGCAGCTGTACGCCAAGGCTATCAGTGCAGTAATTGCTCACGGTTCTGTGGGGAACTGGTTCAAGACTACATTTGGAGTAAATCGCGGCTCTCTGCTGTCACCCACCCTTTTCAACATCTACTTAGAACGCATCATGAGTGAAGCGCTGAAAAACCACTGTGTGACAGTCAGAATTGGAGGTCGCAACATCACAAACCTACGCAGACAACACTGATGGGCTGGTAGGCAGCGAAGACGAGGTTGTCACCTTAGTGAAGAACCTGGATGAAACTTCTTCCAGATTTGACTTGGATATAGGCACCGAGATGCCAAAGCTAATGACAAATAGTGCCAAACAAATCTCAACCAAAATTAAAGTCAGAGGACAGGAACTGGAAACAGTGGGCCAATTCAAATATCTTGGCTTCATAATCACTGAAGAGGAATGAAGAGCAGAACTAAAATCAGAATATTGAGAACACTAGTCATCTTAGTCTGTTTGTATTCATGTGAGGCCTGGACCCTGACAGCAGAATTATAACGAAGAGTCCAGGCACTTGAGATAAGATGCTACAGAATCGTCCTTGGCATCTCCTACATGGACCACATCACAAATGACGAAATGCGTAACACCATCAGGCACAGAGTAGGCCATTATAAAGACCTCCTCGCCAGTGTCAGAAAAGGACAAAACTGAAATGACAAGGCCATGTCACTAGAGTCAACAGTCTATCACTAACAGTACTGCAGGGCATCGTCCAGGGTGGCAGAAGGAGACAAATATAATAAACACTATGGATTGATATTGTGTTCGATGTAGAGCACATACTCTTACGAGAATGCTAGCAAACATAATAACAACAAATAAAAAGCGTTCATTTACAAGTAAATGTATGCGATGTGCTACAAAAATACAAATTTATTTACCTTGACAAATGAATGAAAATTGGTAGTGATATAGCTTCTTCATTAGGACAATTACCAGGAATGCCATGGTTAAATACCCAGGAGAAAAAACCTTGCTGTATATAATTATCGTGATCCTGACACCCAACTTGATATCTGACTTGCTAACCAAGATCAACCAAGCCCTGGTGAATATCCTATAAATGATATTAATAAAGCATGTCACGCTCATGTTCTAGCTTATAAAAGTAAAGATTTACAACAATGACATATTGCAGATGTGAAGTTGATTCATTCGTTAAATTACATAAAAAATAAAAATATCAGAGAATCATTATCTAACTGGTTGGCAAGGATGGAAGGTAAATTATTATTAGGAGCTGGTAAGAGGATATTGGAAAGGTAGAGCAGCTAATAGTAAACTCGCTGATGCAGCAATTGTCACACGTTCTTCCTACCACCACTGAAATGAATTCTGGACGCACATTTCGATGTCAGCGTTTCTAATCACGTTCATTTAGCAGAAATTAGTTTTTAATTAATATATTTGCACTTTTGTCTGATTTTTCAGTATGAGAACACAAAATAAACCACAAAAAACAACCAATTAGAGAAGCCCAGCGTTGATAGAATGCTTTGATATTTAAAGTTATTTACGCCATGTAATCTTTTTTACTACGAAGGTTTATTTCGGCATTTGGACCCTTCAAAAAAGTGGTCTGTTCTGCTGCTCTTAATGGACATTATTGGATAAACAAAAAGAACCGGCATTGAGACGCTCATTGCATAATAATGTCAATGCATAACAATCATTACCTTGATTTATTTCCTTTCCTACGAACGGAGTTTATAACTAGATTCTACTGAGATACTTATTCAGATTTTCATAAAAGAATATAAACCTGATGACCTTTAAATAGATTGATAATCAATAATAGTACCGGCCGAAAGCTGTGTTTAAAATCTTCTAACTAAATTGCAATGATGAAGGGCTATTTTAATTTAGCTTTAAAATTTATGTCGGCGTTTGTATCAAGACATGGAAATTCCAGTCATGTGAGACAAACTTATTTAACCCCTTGACTGGAATTTTCTTGTCTCGGTGCAAACCAAACATAGATTCCAATAGTCCAGTGAAGGTTTGATAACTTTCAAAGCCTTTCATTGACGTTTAGGCATTGGCGTCTGTCATACAGTCCGTCGTATATCAAAGCGTCAAGTCAATATAAACCCAGAACATAGTTATCGTTTGTTTCAAGCAACGTTGACAGGGTCTATAAATATTTACAGGTAGCATAGCAAATGTCGATAACCCCCTGATGAAAACATCATTCTGTAGTTTGGGCACTCGGGGATCTAAGTATAAAAGGCAGAAAATGTGGTATTGCTGCCAAGTTCACAAGGTAACACCGACGCATCGCAGCATCGACATCGTCGAAACCCGTTTCGGTGAAATACATGACATGGCAGTGAAGTCGATTGTGCTGTCACATCTGTTGTCCGCTTTGAGCAAGTGCATTGTGCATCTATTTCTGGCTGTGCTTGTAATTTCATGTTGCTGTTTCTTCTCAAACTATACATGTCTGTGCGTAATTATGGCAGCAGTAATTGGCTATAGTACATCACTGTATCTTATAAAGGTGCTTGTCTGACTTCGAGAAAGAAACGTGCATGGATGGATCATTTCCCAAATGATTCACAACACGTTCGCTGCGATCTATAAGCAGAAGGTGGCTTGCGAATGCTGAGGTCAGGTTAAGACTGATCAGTCTACAGTCATAATAATGGGACTGGGTGGGACATCGTGCTGTATGCGGCATGATTCCTCATAGCCTGACATCACTATAAACTGCCATATTGCGGACAGCGCAGATATATGACTGAAAACTTGCTAACGCTACTCTAAAAAGCCACATCACACACACTCGTTTTCGGTCAGTATCCACTTCACTTGCATCAACCGCCAGTGTAATGATAAGGTTCTGAATATGGTTGACTAAGCGTGTAACTTTGAGTAGCTAACACACATAATAAATTTGTAGGTTCAAAACCGTTACGGTGTTGCTGTTGGCGTAAACCGATGAAGCCACCATATTGCAACAGCTCAAGAAACGGAGCGAGAACAAACGATATGATAGTGCTGATATTGTGCTTGTGAGTAGTGTGTCAAAATTCAAAATGCTCCATTCAACGATAATGGTTTTTCTTAGTTTGTCCCTAAATCTGTCGGCGTGTTTGCAGTAGAAAATGGTTATCCACGTTTTATGTTGGCATAAATCACATGCAAGGCATTATACTACTGTGCTATAGCCTTGCATGTAATTCTGGAGGATTGAGTAGACTCAGGAATCTCTGTCTATAGTAGACGACATACATTACCCGTGCTCAATCGTTCTAACATACCCATTCTTTGACCACAAATGTATGTCAAACACGAGAAAGAAGGTGCAAGCATCAAGTAAACAAGTGTAGTGGTTTCCTAGAACGTAGCAGCGACTTCGCAAAGCAGGTAATCTAGATCGTACCTCAGGTGGCTGACCAGAAAAAGCATCTGTACTGCTTAAGCAGGTCCACGGCCTGTTCTATGTCTTGTCTAGGAATGTAATGCGGGCAAATAATGACAATATACTCAAAGTACTAAATTAGTTTGGTTTGGAGCAGTTTGCAGGCAGATACGCTCTTTCCAAAGCTTGCTTCAACGACTGAAGACCACGGTCTTAAGGAATTATGTGCAGTACAATGTTTATAAATGATATATAAAGGAAAATATATTCGGGTTTTGATACCCGATGGGGGTTCATATTGAACCTGAATTATTTGTAAACACTAATTAATTATGCACACGTTTTACTTGTGCATGAAACATACATTATTCATATATTGGAATCAACTATATACAGTGCGCATTTCTACCGATATGACTATACAGGGTGCATATTTGTTAAGCATTTTTATATCTTGATCTTTTCAGTCAGTCAAATTTATTCATGAGTTTCATGCATTGGTCCTCCTTAAAATAATTGGTGAAATTATACAATTTGATTACGGTAATTCGGTTTAGGAATTATATTATTTTGTCATATCCGTTGCTGAACTCAAAGCGCATCATTCTGTTAAATCCATCGTTGGTCTTTATTATACGAGTAGGGTTTTAGAGTCATTCATCTTTCAATTGCATGATAAACAAACATCTCATTCACCAAACTGTAACTGGTGTCGTTCCTAAATCCGATCCAATCCTAGCTGCATCCTATTAGAAATGGCACAGTGTATCTATCGTTATCAAGTTAGTAAAGCTGGACACGAATGAGCCATTTTATATTTTGAACTGCACGTCCATGACGACATTTGAACACATTTAACACGCCTGTCGCCTGGACAATTCGTTCCAGAATCAGCAGATTTTAACCTTTGCACGCGTTTTTCTTGTGTCTTCCCGAGCCACGAAGCGTGTGTATTTTGTTGCAGTCATTTCGAGGACGAGGATAAACCTATTTTGAAAGAAGATGCTAACATCAAGCGAGGAAATTATCTTTAGGGTCTGTTTCATCAGCTGTTACCTCAGTTGCACCTGCATATAGATCTTGTTCGGAGAAACTCTATCGTCACCGACACATTGTTGATAAGGAGGATGCAGACACAGTATCACACGAGAACGTCGTCGCATTCTGGAATAGCAAAACTATCGCCTTCATGCTTTTGCCTGGAGTGTTGGGGTTGATGTTCCAAACGGTGTCGCTTTTATTCAGCAGCATCCTGCGACGAAGATGAAGAATGACTTGGTGGTTAAAGATAGCCACTATTTCGATATACTGCCGCCTGAAAATGCGTGTGAATTCAGCGT
Organism: Unio pictorum; assembly: GCA_030141615.1. Classification (NCBI taxonomy): domain Eukaryota; kingdom Metazoa; phylum Mollusca; class Bivalvia; order Unionida; family Unionidae; genus Unio; species Unio pictorum. The sequence goes on along the minus strand of JARLTB010000062.1, from coordinate 1,338,007 downwards.
ATGCCACGATGTCAAACTCTGAGGATACACAGCTAATGGTGTGACATGCCCCAGTATGAGTTTTATGGATTACCATGCCCCAGTAGTTAAATGTCGGCTCAAAGGAAAGGCGTTCTGAAAGACAGAATTAATATTCTGGTATATGGTCGTTCAGTGAGTCGAAGTTGAGTAGCACATACAAGCCGCAGCAACGGATACGTCGAGTTAGATATCATTTGATGTTTTATATGTAAATTTATAAGTAAATGCGCTTTTTCGTCAGTCATCCAGAGATCCATGTAGTCGCTCAATATATCGGCTTCGCCAATACAAGTCATTGGCGCAGTGCTTATTCTTTATATCTTTATGGTTGCTGTCAGTCGGTGTTGAGCTCCCGTTGAAATTAATTATTAACTTAAGACTGCTTAACACTTCTGTCGAAATTATTAAGCACATGGTGGGTGCTTCAGACAAACTTTAAGGCAAATGGAGAAAAGAGTGAGAAATATCTTGTTTGTTTCCATATCGAGACATGTTTATGCTTGGTACTTGTGGTGTGTACGCGTCTTTGCTTTAATATGTTAAACGTGTGGTTGTGTCGCACGAAAGAGTGTTAAAATAATGGCTAAAGACATTGAATGTCCGACTTTGGTGGTGAAGAAGATATTCTTCGCAAGGAAAGAGAAGAAGAAATTACTCCATTTAATGAAGCTGGCGAGGCAGGAATGATAACGACAAATCCTTTCTTGGACAGGCTGCCAGGAGAGGTGGATAGGGTATTAGCCAAATTGGAAGCAAATTAGGCTATTCTGAAGATCGCACCAGCATTGCTAATTTCAAAGAGAACAAACGCTGTAACATGTGAGTAGAAATATACCCTGATACACAAAAACATAGGTATCTTTACCCTCATTTACTATAAAAAAAATAATATCATCAGTCACTTGATGTTGATCTTGCTTAATTTACCTGCATCGACAGCCGTTGTTACTTAACGTGAGCAGCTGTTTCAATCCGTGCAAGTGGAGTGGTAAAGCAATCACTCGCTTTATGACGTCTCATATGAAATCTTTCAAACTAGCTTTGTGTCTATATCTTTAGAAAGACACCAACCGATGCATTGGCATTAACGTTAGCGCACAAGCGTCAGGATTCTGAGCCAATCTAGCCCACGTTTCCGATTCTCAACTGTGATCTTCAAAATTCCACTGGGGTGTCACGAAAACACGACACAGAAGCGTGGTGTAAGGTAGAAAAATCCATCCTTTTAAAATAAATATTGTTAGCATTTAAAATTTCAAGCTACCAACGTTGTTCAAATTACATAAGAACCCTCTGATAAATAAAATTAGTTTGAAAGAAATTACAGACGTCACCAGTATGTGCTAGCAAACTCGTAATACACAAGAATACATGTATGTTCCCTTTCAACGATTTTCGAATGTCAACTATATAGGGTGTTTATACTCTATAGGTTTGTGTCAAAAAGAAAACGAGTCCAAATTGGATTCTTTTTAAAACCAAACTTATCATATCGGTAATTCTTAGTTCGATTAAAATGATTACCAATTCGTGGCTGGAATCCAATATAAACAGCAGCGGAGTCCCGGTCCAAAACAGCGGCCGGTATATAAATCTTAAATCCATCCTGTTCCGTCCAGTCACTAGGCCCGATTGATGTAAAAAAATCGTATTTTTCTCGGGTTGGTCTGACATCGTAGTTAAGAAATATATCATACACGACTCTGCTACTTTTAGATTTGATGTAAACAAATACATCATCCATATTTGACTTTCGGTTGAACTTGTAGTACAAGAAAGAACCAGTTCCATTAGATCCTTCACTGTAAATGGGCTGGACGTATCTTGAATTTCTGAAAATATTTATATCCAGTAAACGTGTTTGTCTTTATGTGTGTGTGTGTGTGAGAGAGAGAGAGAGAGAGAGAGAGAGAGAGAGAGAGAGAGAGAGAGACAGAGAGATGCACTCCACACTCATCATAAAACAAATCAGGATATAAACAAACAAATTACTCAAGAGGTTCTATAAAGAACGTCTTCTAGACTTAACAATTACCTTACATTAATATAAAAAGTCAATGAATGTTTCAAAAACATAACTAAAAGATAAGTAACAGACCTTAGGGCAATGGTCACTCTCTGCGAACAACCGAAAAGGGGAGAAAGAAAAGAAACCGATTGCAGGAAATACCTAAACTGAATCGAGTAAGGCTAAATCTCAAAATCTTTCAAAATTAAGAGAGAGTATGTGTGTTTCAGAGAGTGAATGACTGAGAGAAAGTATATATATAGAATAATTTAAATTTCCATACTCGTTGAGTGCATCTTCTGCGTATTAAACGTGATGTTCTTGTGTTTAATAGATATTAACGAATACAGAAATTATATAATGAAGAAACAAAACATTGTTTTTACATGGTTTAACAGCGTATTTATTAGCAAGAGAAGAATTCCATAACGGTAATTCCGTTGGGGTGCAGTTATAAACTCTGAGTAACCACTTGTTTACTATGTTCTAAGCATACAGTACAATGATAAATGTCTTACAATTGCAATCAACATTGTCCGAACGTTTAGAATTTGATTAAAAATGAGATTATACATATATTTTCCTTGTTACCCTGCAAAATTAATTTTTATACGCAGGATTATGACAGGGATCTAAGATGTAATTTTTTTTAAAGAAAAAGATACTAATAAATAATAGAAATGATACATTCGGAAACAAAAATGTATATATACACTGTCACATACTACATTAAATTAAGTCATTCATACTTCCATTTGCAAACAAAAAACCTTTTGAATAAAAAAAACATCCTTTCTCGTTCTTTCTATTTCGGATTGATAGGCACGCTGATTTTCAGAATCCCACTATCGTTTTTAGTTGCTTTCATGAATCCTATCGCAGAACCCTCGGGGACGGTGTAGCGCCTGAACCTCCTGACAGAGCGTGCACCCCTTGTCACGGGACTCTCGTTTAGCAGCTACGTCAAGCTGGTCGACCATGTCGATAATCTGTCAGGCTGACTGAAATCATGAAAACATTGCCCCCATCCTTCTCCACTATCTCACTCTTGTCGGCGAAAGATGAATCCCACTCATCGTCTTTCCTTAACGTGTCGTCTGTGTCTTTATCAGCATACACCACAGGTATATCGCCCCAATTGTGCTCACAACAAACGTTTCCATTGCATTTACAAGTTGATTCTGATCTTTTCTCACATATAAGTGAATCGCACTTACATGTACTTTCCACATCGCGGTGGTTATCCTCCACAGTGGGTGTGGTTACATTTCCACCCTCCTCCATTTTAAGTTCAATCTCTCGAGTTTCCTCCGCATGAGTTTCAGCTACCTCCTTCTCTCCATTATACCTACAGGCCACAGGCTTCTCGGCTGTAAGGACGCAGGATTCTTTTTTCTGACTCTCTTGCTCTTTGTTCTCACATTTGGTTTGCTCTATTACAATTGGCAATTTCCTCTCAGTCCCATCTTCTGCTACAGTCTTCGTTTCTCTTGCGGCTTGCACTTTCTTTGTCGTTTCCTGTGGTGATTTCTTGAACTGGGCTTGAATAAGCAACGAGTCCTCGTCAATCATGAATGTTTTCACAGAGGCCGGGTCGACATTTTGTGGTAACGGTACACTCCGACGACTCTCGATCAAATCAAAATTCTCACCATCCTTTTCCTCGTGTCTACAGTGAATTATGGCTTTACCATTTTCAACCATCACTTTGATATCATCGGGGTCATAACCTTTCACCTTAAGCACTTTAGTCCATGGCTTGACCACTGGTTTCTCCTCTTTCTCACGACGGCGAAGACCATTGCAAAAGGCCGGGTAATCAGACAGCAAAAACGGCAGTAGGTCCAACGTCATATTGCTCAACACTGACGGTCTGTAAAATAGTTCAGACGGTGCATAGAAATGACTTGGATAGCACTGTCGTCTGCCACTGCAAGGAGCTGTAAGTGGCACAAAGTAGGTTGTCATTGCTTCAAATTGCTTATGACAAATATTCTCGATTAATAATATATAGGCTTTGAATCAACCTTTATATATCTTCTTGGAGTTCAGACGTGTTGTATTGCCACCTTGTTTTCCTCTCTAATTTCGTTCTTGCAATCGCATTTACCATCGTGGGTATATAAACAAATACAAAGATATTCTCGACCTTTCGAGATACTTGGAGAAAACACGTGGCGAGAAGTCAAGTAAACAGCGCCTGAACATAGCACGCATGCGTGACGCCTATAATTAGTGCAGGTTGAAACTCCCACTGTTTATAAATAGAAACGTGTTGTTGTCACATCAACTACAATGTGGTAGAATGGTCGAGAATATTGCTCATTTTTGCTCAAAAATGTGCCAGAAAGATTCAGATTTACTAAATTTCTGTTTACACATTGTTATTAACTGGAAAGAAATCCTTCGCGTGAATATTGTCAGTTTCATGACCTGTCAAATTTGCAATTCTGAATTTCATACGTCTTGTAAAAATGCAATTAGTTTCCCACCTTTAAAAAAAAAACAGTCATATCGCTACGATGTCTGCAGTATGGTAATTTATAGTGATGTCTCGTACTGGGGCATCATGACGAAGACATGTTGAATGATGTCCCACCCAGTCACAATATTCTGATATCAGGCCGACCAGTCCTAACACTAACCTCATAATGCTGAGCGCCTAGCAAGGCAGCTGTTGGTACTATTGTGTTAAGTTTATGGTATAACTCGGCCGAGGTTCGAACCCACGACCTCACGCGTCCGAGGCGAACGTTCTAACCACCAGCCAACCCGAACGGATAACCTGTTTGTGTCCGTTGCAGTCTGTTTAGGTTATCATGGGTAAAAAGTATCCAGATAAAGCCAGTAGTGCTTCCATATATATCAATCTTGAATTTGAGGACGATAACGCTGGTTTCGCAGTAGTAAACTGAGGACTGCCCGGTAGCCTTAGTGATTATAGCGTTCCGGGTGCGAACCACAGCCGAGTCATAAGATTGACCGATCAAAATTGTACTAGCAGCTGACTCGCTTGTCGCTCAGGATTAGGACTGGTGAGTTTGATGTCATAATAATGTGAGTGGGAGGAACATGATGCCCCATTGCTAGACATCACTATATTATACAGCACTCCACATATCGTAAAGACAAGACGGAAAAAAAAATGTCAAAGCGACGTTAACAACTCAAATAAATCACTTTGGAAACACATCAGCGAAGCCCGTAAAATGGATATTTGCACAATGAAACCATCATGAGCGTTCTTAGCGTGAGAGACTCAATACTCCTATGTCCATTAAAATCAATTTTGGAAACGTGTCTCAAAATAGCACCCAAAAAAAAATGCGACTTTTGTCTCCATCTAATTAAATTCGCGACATAACAATCATTTGTGTCATATGTAATTATATTGTGTTTCGTTTTCCATCCTTGTCGATTGTAAGAGTTGTTGTTTTAATCATTCCAAAGCTAACATCTGACCACGAGTGAAGACTAAACCATGAAATAGTATTTAAAATATGTTTACTTTAATCTGAGTTCAGGACACAGGTTTCCACATGGAAATTCCTGGTATACCTGATGTTTGCAGTTTTCTCGCAAAAATGCTACTAAAAATCTGTGATCTGCTCTATCACAACGCGCTTTGCATTAACAGGTGTCTATGAATCACCCACCCACCCCCTATTGATTTCTTTGATAAATGTTGTACATACACAGTCTAGAAGATAAATAATTAAACATGAATCTTTTAAGTTAAACTTGTAATTACTATTTTATCACAATATTATTCCGAGTTCAAATGTCATGTGCAATTGTCTTTTGTATTTGCTGACTAATTAACCTTAATGATAGTCACTGACGGACAGATTTTCAAAACGAGACTAGCTTTTCCTTGGTTGTAAACATGCATTTTGTTCAGATATTTGTTGTACAGTGCATGGTATTATATTTGATGTAATACAGTTGTAGGTCGGATACCATGACAGTGTCAATTTGACCTCTTAACTTTGATTTGTCTACCATCCAGCGTCACTTTGAAAACAAAATTTTTATCGATTCTGCCAGGCCTTTCCATTACATCATTTTTAAAGACATTTTTGGGAGTGGTTTGTGAGTGCTCAGTCATAGTTTTTTTTTAACTATTGTCATGCTCACGTGACAGTGATGAAGAGGGTAATGGGGTGATAGAATTCAGTAATTATGTTTAGCATCATTTCATTCAACTAAGATAGAGATATGATGGTACGTTCCACTTGCAAACGAATGCAAATGATAAATTCTTTAACTTAAACACGAGATAACGGGGTGGCTCAGTGAATGTACCAGACTTACAACTGAATGAACGAGGGTTCGAATCCTAATACTACCTTAGACTGGGTAGGATACCGTGGCGTTACCTTGTGTAAGGCAATTTATTCTAATTATTTTGACGCTAAATAACATACTTGTGTTTGTTGATGTGCCGTACAAAACAAAACAAAACCAATTTTCACGCAACCTCGCAAGCACATTGTACATTTTGTGTTCTGAAACAAAGTAACGACAAGCCTAATTCAAAGAATCTATCATACGTACGCGCATGGTGTGTTATTCTTATTTTCGAGAGTCACCACGATATTATTTTTTAGGGGTACGGCATTGTAATTCCAGGTACTGTAAATCTGAAGGACTCGAGATGAAATTGTTTCGCCAACATCATCCCAAAAGTATGGATTTTCTTCGTAGACAAGGAACTTAAAAGAGAATAAAATATACTAATTTACACAAAACAATATGAAAGCGGCTATAATGCTAGGAGAGAGAGAGAGAGAGAGAGAGAGAGAGAGAGAGAGAGAGAGAGAGAGAGAGAGAGAGAGAGAGAGAGAGTAAAAAATCGTGCTACATTAAAGCTTGCCATGAACTGCTTTATTCATAACACCAATATAAAGAAAACTGTTTATATCGAGGACTAAAGTTCAGTCTTCATTTGTTCTCGAATATGATTATTGTATATTATTTCTCAAAAGGATCTAATATAGGTGCTGCATGAGTGAATAAATTTTGATTCAAACCAACTACACTTACCGCAAACTCTACTACATGCTTGCTGGGTACGTCTAAAGGAGAGCTGCCTTTAAGCCCGAAATTAATACAATCCACATTCAAAACGACACCTTTAGGAAGGTCACTGTACCCAATTTTGTAAGACATGACTGCCAGAAGGTCGCTGCTGACAGACGAAGTATGCATAGTTCCCGAAAGTGTTCGTAATGTTGTTGCTAGATCAATGCAGATTTCATCTACGCTTGGCATTAGGGACTGCGCCTGTCAAAAAGCGATGTCAAAACGTAATATAACTGTAAGCATGTCAATCAGCTTTGTTGTGTATTTGGACCAGATATGTTATATTCCAATGCGCTTGTGTCAAGATCGAAACTATAGTCAATACTTCAAAAGAAACTGAAACTAATAATGTAACAAAAGAGCATTTTAGAAACCGCTCTGGTGACATAGTGGTTAGAGCGTCCGCCGCGGAAGCGGGAGATCGTGGGTTTGATCCCCGACCGAGTCATACTAATGACTTATAAGAATGATACTAACAGCTGCCTCGCTTGGTGCTCAGCATTAAGAGGTTAGTGTTAGGACTGGTCGACCTGGTGTCAGGATAACGTGACTGGGTGGGACATCATGCTACATGTCTGCGGCATGATGCCCCAGTGCCAGACATCACTATAAACTGCCTCACTGCAGACATGGTAGCGATATGACTGAACAGTTGTTAAAGCTTCGTTAAAAATCTTAATCACACAAACACACGCGCGCATTATTAGAAGGCCTATCTAAAAATACAAAACCGTGTAAATGTTTTGCCTGTTGATGATTTAATAATTATACATGTGGGAATGTGTTAGATACAAATAATTATTTAACTTTTATGTGGAAAACCACATTGTGGTCATTACAAACTACCAGCGCGAGGATGAACTATAAGGCTTTGACTTCTTAGATTTTGTCTGAGAAATTTTTCGTATTTACCCGTATATTTCATAAATATTATGTTATATAGTTCCAGAGTGGAAACCGATTAGACGGAGATGATTTAGCGTATATAATTTATCTCTGATTATGGTAAAATATTATTGCAATTATTTTCTTCTCTACTCTTAGTGAATGATGAATGCTATTTTATTTGTCCTTAGTAATGGAACTCTTTTTGAGTTTTATACCCGAGTTGATATCATATGGAAAGTCGTTTATATTTCCCAGGAATTAGTATAATTCGTATCCTTCTTATTCGGTAACACACACACACACACACACACACACACACACACACACACACACGTATACATCTATCTATCTATCTATCCATCTATCTATCTATCTATCTATCTATCTATCTATATATGTATGTATATATATATATATATATATATATATATATATATATATATATATATATATATATATATATATATATATATATATATATTCTAATCTCCCATTCATATAAAAAAATTCTTAGAAAGGTTGTCCTAACCCAACTTGTATCTCATTTGAATTCAAACAGTCTTTTTTAGCAATGTACAGTCTGCATATCGCCCTTGCCACAGTACGGAAACTACTCTTCTGAAAGTATTTGGTGACATTCTCTCTGCTTTGGATAGTGGAAAGATTACAGTCCTCACTCTCCTGGATTTATCTGCAGCATTTGACACAATAGACCATGATATATTACTTCACCATCTCCAGCATGTATTTGGCATTAAGAATATAGCCTTACAGTGGTTTAAGTCCTACTTAGTCAACAGGACACAGATTATATCTGCAAATGGAATACACTCCAGCCCAGTTGACGTATATTGTGGTGTTCCACAGGGATCGGTTCTTGGACCTGGTCTCTTCATTCTGTATGTTCAGCCGCTTTCAAGTGTCATAGATCATCACCCAGTGTCGCACCAATTGTATGATGATGACACCCAAATATACAAGTCTAGCCACCAAACTGAAGTTGATGCTACCATCCATGGAGTAGAGAAATGCATTACTGATGTGAAATCATGGATGACATGTAACGAGCTGCAGATGAATGATGATAAAACTGAGGCTATTCTGATCACAATACAAAGAATTTCTCATTCACATCTTTTACCTCAGACAATAAATATCAGCAACACCAACATAAAATTCTCACAGTCAGTACGGAACCTAGGCGTTACTCTAGACAGTACTCTCACACTGCACCAACATGTGCATATCCAGGTCCAAGAACCGATCCCTGTGAACACTACAACATACGTTTGGGTGGGGTGGCTAGAGTTTTATAATTAGGTGTCATGAGTGTATGATTGTTGAGACACTGGATGATAATCTATGACACTTGAGAGAGACTACATGTATAGAATGAAGAGAAACAGGCCCAAGAACAGACCCTTGTGGAACACCACAACATAGAGCAATTGAGCTGGAGTGTATTCCATTTGCAAACACAATTCGTGTCCCGTTGACTAAGTAAGACTTGAACCATATTAAGGCTGTATTGTGAATGTCAAATACATGCTAGAGACGGTGAAGTAAACTATCATGGTATATTGTGTCAAATGCTGCAGACAAATCAAGGACGGTGGGGACTGTAATCATTCCCTCTACAAAGCACAGAGACTGTCATGAAATAATTTCAGAATAGTAGTTTCAGTACTGTGGCAAGGGCCATATGCAGATTGTAGATTGTTAAAAACACTGTTTGAATTCAGATGAGATACAAATTGGGTTTAGAAAAACTTTTTGTAAGATGTTTGTTATGAACGGGAGATTAGAAACTGGTCGGTAGTTCTTTAAATTAAAAGTTCTTCACAAAAGTTCTCCCTGCACTATGGAGTGTGCATTGGTAAACTCATAGATTAGATCGGGATAAACAAACGAAAACTTTGGATATCCCAGCTCATTTTGGACATATATCATTTAGTAATCTAGCTATAATTCATTGCAACGACATGTTTAATCTTACCCATTTGATTTTCATATCCTGGATAAGTTGAAGTTTTTTAAGTTCAGCCATGGCAATAAATGTCCTTTCTTGGAGCGTCAATGTTTTGCTTTTTTTGGCCTGATCGTTGGTGAAGAAATGCTCGGTATACTGTACGTAAGCTCGCATTGCTTCTACATCTGGGTTAACAGGTAGATATGGCGTTAAGGTAGGACGAATCGCTCTGAGTACACGGGTAACGAACAGAACCACAGCTGAAATGGTCAGATGAAAGACCAATATTTCTTTAAAAATATACATATGTCATATTTACTTCTTCAGGATAATTTTATTTATCATTGTGCATATATTTGCTCTCTAAAATGTTTTATGTTAATGCATTTGATCTATAAAGAAAAGTATACCAGAGTTACTCAAATCCGTAAAAAAATTGTGTTTACTTTCCAGATATGACATCTGAAGTCTGAATATAAAATAATTTTATCTTGGGACGATGCACTCACCCAAAACTCAACAAAACCAGCGTATAATGCATTTATTGGTGCAGTAGTATTTTTCAAGCTATATGTCGACTTAAGAATTCACATCTGGCTGCCTCAGGATGATTCACACAGATCGTGATCGTTGCTTTCGTGAATGCAACACCAGTAGGTTGTTTATTGGCGAGGCAGTGGGGTAAAGTGTCTTGCCAATGAACACACTATGGTAAGAAAACAATTAAATGTATATTTCTGTATTATGAGTTATATCTCGGGCGTTATTGATTTCAGTACAAAATAGTAAAACTATTACCTGTTTATACTTATTTTTTAAAAAACAACTTCATATTGTTATCAATCATTTGCAGGTTGTATTATAACGTCATTAGTATTTATATACATTACGTCACTTTTTCTGTGTACATTAACGTATATTGTTGTTGTTGTAGAGTTTAACGCTATTTTTCAGCACACGATAGGCTATACATGGCGGCCAGTATTAATAGTGGAGGAAGAACCCAGGAGAAACCACGGAAAGAGCCACCGAACCACGAGAAACTACTGGCAAGCTATCTCACATACCCACCTTGGCCGAATCTGAGACTCAAACTCACGCAGAGAGAGGTGAGATGACAGTGATCCGTAACAGAGAGGTCTTTATAACAGTCGGGGCCGATAATAACGTAGAAAGCAATTCAAAATAAATTATTATTTTAACTTGTGTATTGCATTAATGTATGATTTTGATTTTGTATTATGTCACTATTTATGATGTGATTTAATCAAGATAAATAAGAAAAAAAATTACAGCCCGAGCACATGCCACACACAGCCTATCAGTTTCACATATATTCACGATTTATATATAAGGCATGTCGTTTACCAGATTATGTTCACCGTATATATATATATATATATATATATATATATATATATATATATATATATATATATATATATATATATAATTCTGAAGCTATAAATAACCTACGTCCAGGGAAATAACTCACAAGACCATAGTTGTACTGCTCCATCACACTTAGACTACTTATATGTGTTCTTTGGAAAAAAAATATAATATCAGACTTAGTCGTCACTAATTTGACAGGTCAAATATAATACAAATCTAGACATAGTTATTTGATGCGAAAACAAATATCATACAAAGTACAACGTTGAAATAGCACCATGGACGAGCTAGTTTCACAGTGGTTTGGGGACACCTTTGTCTGATGTTATAAAATGAAGTCCAGAAATGTATAAAATTGCAAAACAATGCTTTTTGACTTAATCTAATAAATATTATGAATGTTATTGAGTTGCCTGGAAATCTCATATCCTCACGATTTATGTGACAAATACATGTATCGCAATGTTTTGCTATATTGTAGTAGTTTGTTATGATATAAAGTTTCAATTAGTATATTGCTTACCGGGGGGGGGGGGGGTGCAAGGTCTGGGCCTGACGTCCCGCTTGCCAAAGGGAAGTGAAGCGTCTCTCATAGCCTCTCCTTTCCAGTTGTAGTGATCGCTGCAGGACCACTGTCTCGCTCTGATGGACAGGAGGTTACTTGCATATAGCCTCTCCTACACTATTGTGTCCACAACAGCACCTTCATGCGGGGCCCCTTGTTTTCACAGAGCCTGTTATGTGGCGCGACCGAGTGCTCGGCGGTATAATTGGGAGGGCAGACTGGGCTCATTAGCCTTGGCAGGCAGCCAGTCTAAGAGAAGGGAAACTCTGACTCCAAACCCGGGTAGATGAAGCTCGTTAGCCTGGTCAACGCAATTTTTCTAGGAGAAGGAAACTCTGATTGAAAACCAATGGCTCCACTGCCTTATGGATATCTTCGGGAGAAGGAAAGGCTAGGGGAGTAAACCCAGACAGAAACTCCGGAGTGGAGCCCCCAAGGGGGCTGGATGTCGACTACGACTTCCTTCCGGCAGCTCCTGCATCCAAACTGGTGCCAAATGTCATGCTCAGCATTCCTTTGGACCCAAACAGCAAGGAAGAGAGAGGGATCCTGACGCCTGGGCAACCCAGGATCTCCATATTCCATGCCCAGGCTTGCACCCTGGAGAGGTCACTCCAGTCTTGCTACTAAGTGAGGAAACAACACGGAAGCTGACAGTTTACGGGTTATAAGTCCCACCCGATTGGCGTAGGGAAAGGGCGCCACGGGTCAGCTTTGACGGTGGGAGGGATCATCGTGTCCCACTGGCCAACTACCGCCCGCCTCAAGCCGGACAGCCCCCGGTCAATAAGGTGTTGACCCGCCAGACAAAAAGAAAAAGAAACCAATAAAGAAGACTCCAGCTCTTCGATTTGCAAGCTGGAATGTGCGCACTATGTGTACATGCATCTCCGATGACCTCAGAGAAGTGGATGACACCAGGAAAACGGCCATCATCGATAAAGAATTCACCAAGCTAAATATCAGCATAGCTGCCCTTCAGGAAACTAGACTGGCCTCTAGTGGCTCCCTCAGAGAGGAAAACTACACTTTCTTCTGGAAGGGTCGTTAACCTGAGGAGCCCCGTCAGCACGGAGTGGGCTTCGCCATCAAAAACTATCTTCTGGGCTTGGTTGAACCTCCCACAGGGGTCACTGAACGTCTCTTGCCCATCTACCTCACCACTGTTGCAGGTCCTGTCAACATCATCAGTGTCTATGCCCCACCCTCTCGTCTTCAGAAGACACAAAGGATCAGTTCTATGGGCAGCTGGACGAACAGATTAAAGGATGCCCCAAACACGAATCACTTTTTCTCTTCGGCGACTTCAATGCCAGAGTTGATGAGGATCACGAGTCATGGCCTACCTGCCTGACTCCGACCATGCCCTCGTGAGCAGCAGGGTGCGACTACAGACAAAGACACTACACCGCTCGAAACCAAAGGACACCCACGCATAAACACCGCACAGATGTCGGTCCCCTCCAAGGTACAGGAGTATGTGCCAGCCCTGGACAAGACTCTCCAGGACCTGCCAGAGCACGACGCTACAGCCAAGTGGAACGCCATGAAGGGTGCTATCCATAAAACAGCCATGTCTATGTTTGGCAAAAATGAACGACCCAGTCAGGACTGGTTCAACGCACACCTAACAAGGATGGAACCACTAATCGAGGAGAAACGAAAACAAAAAATGCCCCAATGAACGGATGCATACTGCTCTTAAAAGTGCTCGAAGCAACACCCAACGCATCGCTAAACAGTGCGCGAACGAGTATGATCTTCTCTTTACAACAACGACAGTGTTCATCGACCTCACCAAGGCCTTTGACATACTCAGCAGGAAGGGCCTTTTTGATGTTCTCAGTAAGATCGGTTGCCCTTCAGAACTCCGCAGCATGATAATCTCTTTCCATGCAGATATGAAGGGAATAGTCCTGTATGATGGATCTTCCTCAAACTCCTTCCCAGTTAACAGCGGTGTGAAGCAGGGCTGCGTTCTGGCACCAACCCTATTCGGGATCTTCTTCTCCTTGCTTCTGTCCTACGCCTTTGACTCGTCCACTGATGGCATATATATACACACCAGGTCCGACGGGAGGCTGTTCAACCTGGCACGACTGCGCTCGAAGACGAAAGTGAGGTCTGTGCTCATCAGGGAGATGCTTTTTGAAGATGACGCGGCTCTTTTGGCACACACTGAGGAAGCCCTTCAGAGACTGGGAGACCGTTGTGGTGATGCCTGCATGCAGTTTGGACTCACCATCAGCCTGGAAAAGACAAAGGGCAACGTGCAAGATACCACCATTGCCCCTACAATCAAAATCAACGGTGTCACCTTGGAAGCAGTCAACAACTTTACCTACCTGGGGTCAACCATCAGCAACACTCTCTCGCTTGATAAGGAGCTGGACAAAAGGCTCGGAAAGGCAAACACCATCATGTCTCGACTGACCAAGAGGGTGTGGGAAAACAACGCGCTGACAGTGCAAACCAAAGTCAAAGTTTACCAAGCCTGCATTCTCAGCACCCTTCTATATGGAAGTGAGACCTGGAGTACCTACATGAGGCAAGAGCGCCGGCTCAACTCCTTCCATATACGGTGCCAAAAACGCATCTTGAAAATCAGCTGGCAAGACCGTGTCCCAAACAGCGAAATCATGCAGCGTTCAAACACCCATAGCATATTCTCCCTGCTGAGCAAACGTAGCCTTCGATGGGACACGTCCGACGCATGGAGGATGGTAGGTTGCCAAAGGACATCCTATATTTACAGCTGGCACGAGAAGAGTCTGCCGCCCCTCACTCCGTTTCAATGATGCATGCAAGAGGGACCTGCAGGCATGTGACATTGCACCTGATGGCTTGGAAGTGCTGGCCGAGGACAGAGGCACCTGGAGACTGACAGTAAGTAAAGGTATATCAGTCTCTGATACGAGGAGAAGCCAGTTGGCGGCATAGAAACGTGTCAGAAAGGGCCACGTGACAGCAACCACAGCAACAGCTACTCAGGCTTCCCAGCATGTCTGCACAAACTGCATGAGGGACTGCCACTCACGCATAGGTCTCCACAGCCACAACAGACGATGCCAACAACCCAGAGACAGACGACACCCCAAGGGCGCTATCCACATGGTCTCCCGAGACTAAGGCGACAATGATGATGATGATTGCTTACCAAACAAACAATATAGTTTATCACGGATTTATATAAAACCTGTTTGGTAAATGGTTATAAATAACTACATGAACTTTGCTGTGTAGATGTAAATAGTCTTGCCACGAATTTCAAATTGGAATCATCGATACTTTTGTTCTTAGTTGACGCAAATGTACTATTGCACTCTAGTCTGGTTTATTTTGTTTAGGTATAAATAACAAGACACTGTAGGACACAGAAAAGTACAAGATTCAATGCACATGCATACACCATTAGGGGGAGAAATGTTCGAGTTCAGTTGTGAGTGGTAGACTTACACATAGATGCAATAGTAATGTTTTCCATGTTCTGCATCCTGTCACCAGAATATATATTTTCTGCAAGGTTAGCCAGTTTGTTTGTCAGGTTTAAAGCACACTGAATGACTTTTGCCTGAAAACATGAAAAGTCGATAAAAAGAAACATCGGTGAATTTTATTTTCGAGTTGTGGTACACAGTCAAGATATTTTATGCTAATGATCATTACCATTTTAATTGACTATTAAAAATTTGTGTGACTCATGGTTTATATTTAAGCCGTGTATCATATCATAATGATCTCATTGTTGAGAATACGTTCGCTTGGATCTAATTGTATACATTTTGCTTTCTGTTGTGAGGAGATGTTAATACGTTGCGAAGTTTTGTGAAAAATAGCAATTCAGAGCTTTTATATGCAGTCCAATGCTAATATATATTTCTTCTTATCTCACACTCTCACACTACACATAGCAGAAATAAATTATCAGTACAAGAACGTTACACACTTAAGTTTTACCTACGAGAACTAATGGTTTCTATCCTTGATGAACTTAGACGTAAAGTTGTCTATACAAACATGGAACAGTAACAACTGCTATCCTGCTAGCACAAAACTTAGAACACCAGAATAAAAGAATTTACAATTCGAACCAACCATTTCGAACCAACCATTAGACCCATTTGGCACATCTAAAAAGCGACTCAGACTTTGTAAAATTTTTGGCGGACACACTTACGGCTACATGTGCAAAACAGACCCTAAATTCTTATTAAAATAGAAGTTGTTGAAAAGAACACTCGATGTCATTTCAACTCAAGACAAATGTTTTTTTTCTCGCAACTTTCAAAAGAAAAACAATGAAGTTATCATTCAGTTTGAATAGCTTGAAATTATTTCTCTCGTTGCTTTTAGTAACGACACATCAGTAATCGTTGTTCCATCAAGGATGTTATGGTAACGTAATAAAATTTATTAGATTGAAGGTAATTCAAAACCGATATTATTTATATTCGAGGTTTTCTAAACATGCGATGGAGAAGACCGAGGACGTTCCAACTGATAGTGAATATTAGTCATTATACGGTGACAAAGGCTGAAATTTGATCACTGCATAACCTGTCTTAAACGCGGGATTTTTAAACTTAAAAAAGCACTTACCAAAGGTTCATACGTGACGTAGTCAGGATTGGAAATGATCTTAGCCATACTGGTCAAGAACTGTGATATGAAGTAGGAAGTTAAATTGGATCTAACTTGCACCATCGTTCCACACAGCTCCGCAGAATAATTTCCAAGATTTTCTTCGGTCTGTAAATATTTATACATGTATCTAGAAAATATAACGCTCTATGGCATTCGCACATCCTCTCGTTCGTTTGTACCCCCACCCCGACCGATTTGCAAAACGAAAATCATATATGATATAAAATATTCATGCAGTCATTTCACACTTTGTTTATAATTTCTAACCTGATGTGGGTTCCTAACAATATCATCTTAATGGCGTTTCAAAGCAATCGGAATCTCTCCTGCTGTAAACAAGCAGCCACCGTGACACTGCTCAGTGATACTGTCCTTTTCTGGTTTCTAGAATATTCCATTTCAGTAAACATTGTGTTGTCTGGGTTTATTATTTGTAATGCTTGTTTTCTCTTTTCTAACTTTTGAACTCCTTGAATACATGTGCTTACAGAGATGTAACAAGAAAAATTACCAAATTATTAAAATTATCATTGAGCATGAACTACATCACATTTGTTGTTTGTCAACATAGACTCGACAATGCAAATATGGCGATCGTGTTACTAAGAAACTATTGTTTCATTCAAAACGCCAACAAAATATTAGGGATATATAGTGAAATTTAGGTTAGAACACATCGATCTATGAATTAAATTGCAAATGCTGTGTATTTTCTATATCCTTGGAGCCTTTTATTTTTAAACTCGGTCGATGTGGTATAAACAAACGGGATGGTGTGCGGGTACTTTAGTCAACAAAGTTATCTCTAAAGTGGAGTTCTGTTATGCACTAGATGCTTTAAAGGCATCGTCGTCGTCAACCGTTTGTATTAGAATAAGAGTCTGTCACCAATGTAGACAGAGTCCCACAACCTTAATAAGGAAACAATTGATGCATTGATAGACGGAAGGACGAAGTATAAGTCGATGTCATCTCGCCTGGAGAAGAATACATTGCGCCAGATAATTGTATAAGAAGCTTCCAGTATCATTTTCTATTGTAATTAGACAACAGAATATTGAATGCAGAAACGATTGACGCAGAAAAATACATAACCAAATATTTGCATCGCAAAATATTTATTTTCTACCCAAATTTCAATAGTTATTACTACGAATGTTTTCTTGTAATCTCAGCGACAAAGAATTTTAATCGCGGCATAAAATGCGTCTTCTTGGGATTTACCATGTGACATTCACCAAACATGCACGATCTGTATTGTGCGTTGAGAAGCATAAAGAAAATCAGGATAAATCGATACTTGTGAAGAAGTTTGAAAGATTTATATTTCAATAATGTTTCCTTGTTTTGAGAAATAGACAAGAAAGAATCCAAAGCGTCAGATATTTATTTTAAATCCATTTTTTGTAGATAGAAACAACAAGCCTTTTTAATCAAAGTAAGCAAAAACTCGGCTCATAAGTTCTCTAGCACGAATAATTAAAGTATATACTTAACCTTTTGCAGTATTCCTTTTTGTGCGTTCTTCTCAATATTCAGGTAGGCAGTCCAGAATTCATTCCAAGACAAGGCCTCTAGCCGTCCATTTTTGTTCATCCGGAACCCTGCTGCTGAAAGTTCATCCGGATTCAATGAAAATTTGGTGCTGGGAAGTTCCTGAAATTGGTATTATTGAAAGTTATATTGCCCGTGTAAAGAAATTATGAGAGAGAGAGAGAGAGAGAGAGAGAGAGAGAGAGAGAGAGAGAGAGAGAAGAGAGAGAGAGAGAGAGAGAGAGAGAGAGATACAAAATACAATGGAAATGAAATGGCGTATCTGGTAAATGCTTTATTGCAAGTACATTTTTTCTTGTGTCTCGAAGAAATATGGAAAGTTGATGATCCAGCTTGAGAAAACCCATTTAAACTAATTACCTCTAAATGTGAAAAGCAAATTAATGTTCATCTTTGGTTTCTTTTAACCCTATTGGATCTGATGACAATGAAGACCTATGCCGATAAGTCGAATGTTGCTAGATGTCAAACAAATTAAAGATTTGAAATCACTGAGTTCCGATATAGTGTTGCGGGGACAGATAAATGTGAAAGGTAAAGAAAACAAAACAAAAATAAAATCAATGTTTTCAATAATCCACAGATAAAGTAAAGTAAAATTTGTATAATCTTAGATTTTTAAAATATGGGGAACTTAAATTTCAATATGAGAGAGTGAATTAGTAAGAGGGAAATATCAATAGCTGTTATTAGAAACCCATTTGTACAGTGATTGTTATCGGGCTACAGATATTATCCCAATAACTTAAGACCCAGTTTAAAAAAATTAAATGGAAACGATTGTCAAATTGATCAATTACGAACAGTCAAGATGCAAAAACTGATTTGTCCACAATGTATTTCCTTCGGACATTGTTTGCTTTTAAAGCTAGAAGAGGTATGATCCAGTTAAGAATCTTAATTTTAAGAGACAAGAGGCAAACACTTCGCTAATATTTGCTTATACTGGTGAGCGTAATTTTTTTGTGATGAAAGCAGTTGTATATTCAGGACAATAAAGCTCGACTATTGATACAAGGAACCTTACTACAGAAGAACACCGAAAAATACAACTAGTAGATACAGTTGGTGTTGTCATTGTCGATACATTCATCAAAATCCCCTTACGATGAAGTAGACTGAATATTTTGTTTGGCAAGTACACTCGGTTTGCAAGAAAACATTACGATGTACAGTATTGTATTGTATTGTATTGCGTTGCGTTGCGTTGCATTGCATTGCATTGCATTGCATTGCATTGCATTACCTTTCCTTGCCTTGCCATGCCATGTCATGTCATGTCATGTCATGTCATGTCATGTATTGTCTTGTCTTGTCTTGTCGTGTGGTGTTTTGTTGTGTGGTGTGTTTTGGTGTGGTGTGGTATGGTGCGGTGTGGTGTGATATGGTGTGGTGTGGTGTTGCATAGCACAGCACATTACAGTACAGTAGAGTACGGTAGGGTACGGTTCAGTACGGTACGGTACAGTACAAAACAGTGCAGTGCAGCGCAGTCCTGTCCAGTCCAATCCAGTACAGTATAGTACATATGACATCACTATACACTGTCACACAGCAGCAAAGAGGGCGAACAGACTTGGCTCAATCGTCATTTGCCTTAAATAGAACCTTCCTACGAAATATAAAAAAAATCTTAAACAAACACCTAATTTACCGAGATTTTTACCTACATTTTATGCAACCGGTTTATCCCGCTGACGACCAAACTGAAGTTACTCCCTCTCTGCTGCTACATATTAGCCAAATATTTTATCGATACCTACACGATATCTTGTCCTGGAATGCAGGTGTTGCTTGCTCACGTGAAAATAAATGTTTGAATTTATTTATATCCATTTCCCCGCTACACCAGGTCTGATTTCTTAGCGTGTGTGTATCAATTCCATTCAATACAGCTAAAATATTACAATTATCTATGATTACTTTCGGAATTTGTATATACCACTGAGTTACATAAATAACATCAGTAATTTTATGTCTTCCTCGAGAAAATATTCTTGCCGGATTTGATTATTTATCTAGCATTACGTCATCATACACAACCAAATTATTAACGAATTCATCAAGATCATCGACAGATGGTGCTTCATCAATGTCGGTTATAAAATCAATAATATCATCACCGCTCAGCAATCGTGCGTTTTCATTAAATTCCTTAATTACTTCGTAGCATCTCTGATCATATACAGATGGAGCTACTAAGTACAATTTATTCCATTTCAACCATCTCATTATCAAATTAAGTAATAATTGTGTTTTACCAGATCCAGACGGGCCTGTTAGTATCATTCTGATCGAATTTGGTTTTATTATTTGTAATGGTGTTTTCGTTTTCGTGTCGCTGAAAAATCAATTACATCCATGGTATAATTATATTATGGATTTATATTGTTTACGCTGCTGAGTTAAAATTCCAACTACTGATTTATCTACGGTTACAACAAAAAATAAAAAAAATAGCATACGGTGGAAAATGTTCTGCATGTGGCAGAAAGAAATTTTCCTTTTTACCAAAAGATAAAAAAAACCAAACAAACAAACAAACAAACAACCGGTGGTGACATTGCAACATTAATGTCAAAATTTCCAGGAACACTGTGGGCTATATATCTCGGAGAAAAACATCTTCCAGGATATAATTACTGCGGTCCTGGCACTCGACTTAATATCAGACTTGATGAACAAAATCAACCAAAATCTGGTGAATATCCGGTAAATACAATCGATAAAGCGTGTCACGTTCATGATGTAGTTTATAAAAGTAAAGATCTAGAACAATGACATATCGCAGATGTAAGATTGATTCATGCATTGAATTCCATAAAATATAACAATCTCAAGGAAGGATTAGTAATTGGTTAGTAAAATCTGCGATGAAAACCAAATAAGCAATAGGTGCTGGTAAATAATTATAATCGAATCAATTTATTATAGCCCAAGAGGATACTGGAAAGGTAGAGCAGCAATCGATAAACTCGCTAATGCAGCAAATGTCACAAGTTCTACCGCCGTAGCGTGGTTAGCACGACGAGCAATATGGCAAATTTTCCTACCACCGCCTAAACGAATCGAGTACGCACATTTTGATGTTAATGTTCCTAATGAAGTTCCTCAGGCTGATATTCTGTTTTTACCTCATGATCGTATACGTAGAGTAACATTTAAATACGCATTAACCGTTTTTGATGTTGCAAGTAGATATAAAAAAGCAGAACTATTATCAACTAAAACAGCTACCGAAGTTGCATCTGCCTTGGAACGAATTTATCGACGAAGACCCTTGCGATGGCCACAACTATTACAAGTTGATCCTGGCAATGTTAAATCAAGTGCTCTATGCTCGTCAGTTATTTCTTCGTAATAGTCAACGGATCTCTTTAGCCATTCGTGTGGAGACAGTCCAGCAAACGGTAGTGGTTGACCATGATTGCCACTCATTATTACAGCAGTGTTTTTTTTTATCAACAACCAATCAAGAAATATTTTTAGATTATCTAATGATATTGTACATATTTCATCCCAAATGATGATCTTCGGAAAATATTTATCTCCCATTCGATCAGGAGTCCACGTGTCTCCCTTCCATCGAAGGAACGTATGATAAGTACATGATTGCGTTCCTCGTTGGTTCATTTCTCGTGCAAGTCTGTGTGTAGGGGTTAAAACAATCATATCAGAATTCTGAAATAGATCAATCGCATGTGTAGTCTTTCCTGATCCTCCAGGTCCATTGAGATAAATCGTTTTATGTCTAGCTACGGGATCATATATTGATGGTGCAGACGATGGTTTTAATATCTGATTATTTCTACGGTAAATATCTTTGATTTTAAATCTGCTGATTCAGAATAACCGAGTATATTTTCTTAAACAGCTACCGAAGTTGCATCTGCCTTCGAACGAATTTATCGACGAGGACCTTTGCGATAGCCACATCTATTACAAAAGAATTTCTTGGTGCAGTATCATCAATAATGAAGCGATATAATGTTAATATACGACGAGGACATACTGAAGGTCATCGTGATCTTTGACTATTTCTGCCCACGAATTTATTACATTACGTCGGTTATCTGTTAAACCCTTCCCACGAGTCGAGACGGTGAAATGTTCTGTTATTTGTTCGGCCACACAATTCATTTTTCTGAAATTATTTTTTGGCGTCATGTATTTTATTGATCAAGGTTTTATCTGTCGGATCAACCATATCTCGCATCAGCAGAGGGATTATTCTGTCAAGATTAAATTTTATAATTTTAGAAAGCCTAATCTTGGATAATCTCTCGAATTCTCCCATAATTATAATTAAAACAAGTATTTAAATTAAAAATATTACATATATATAATTAATAATTAAAACAAGGAATCTCTGCAAGTGGTTGATGATCGGCTATGTTACTCCTTGTAACAGATCTTGCGTAAACGAATTCTGCGGAATCTACTCGCAACGTGTCCGAGATGGAAGTCTAGGACCAAAACCGTGCTTACGATGTGGTGTTGGAGTACGAGGGAAACACGCCTATGCGTGCAATCTGGTGGTAAGGGATACAGAGAACTGAAGCGATATTATGATAAAAAAAACATAATGACAGTGACAGGATTATAAAAAACCTGGAAGATTATCTGATGAGATTTTCAAAGTAAAGATCAAGGCAAATAATTATTTAAGCAAAATATATTTATATATAATGGAGCAAACGTTTGTGAGGCATTCTATCATAACGAACTACGAAGCAAATCATGATGGTGTTATCATACACTGTATACGAAACAAAAAGAGTCGGTTATATCATTAATACTGGTTATCTCATGTTCAGTTTTTGGAAAGATAATAAAATGAAAACATATCTCTGTCTACGAGTGTTTCCGTGTGGTCATCCAAGACGGTCTTGTCATCGATCATATAAATTCAAATCCGAAAAATAACCCCTGGATAATCTGAGAGCTATCACGCAGATTCAAAATTCTGTATGTGGTATTACGGGAAAGTATGAAAGAACAGTTTAAGGAGGGCGATTAAATCTATCAACACAGAGACTTACAAAAAAATAATATTCCCATCAATAAATGCAGCTTGTAAATATTTTGATATTCACCCGGCTTCGGTTCAGCACGTCGCAGAAAATATTACCCAATCTGCTCTCTCCAAAAAATATAAACAAAAAATTACATTCCAATATTTTGAAGGGAGATTGTCTCTGCAGTTATGTTGCTTATATTACTTTACTTTTTATTTAATATATTTATTTTTTGTGTGGATATTTTCAGTAAAATATAATACTATTACCCAGAGACCTTCAGTATAAAAAAATGTGCTATCTCTCCTAAGGCTCTAATTTGTTTTATTGACAGATTAGAGACTCACAACGGGGGATCTGTGTTTCGTGTCTTCGTATAGACCTAACGGCACATGTACCTTGAATCTGCTAGAACACTCGAACCTAGAGGTTAAATTTTGTGCTGTCCTTAATGTGCCTTTGAACCTTCTAGGATACGGTGGTAACCTAGGGGTTAAAAGGTTGTACTGTCCTTAATTAAGGTTATGTTTCATGTGCCTTTGAACCTGATCGAATACTCGAACCTAGAAGTTAAAGGTTGTACTGTCCTTAATGTGCCTTGAACCTGCTAGGATACGGTGGTAACCTAGGGATTAAAAGGTTGTACTGTCCTTAATGTGTTTTGAACCTGCTAGAACACTCGCACCTAGAGGTTCAAGGTTGTATTGTCCCCAAAAGTTTTTTTTTAAAATTAAATATAGATGTTATATATATATATATATATATATATATATATATATATATATATATATATATATATATATATATATATATATATATATATATATGAACATCGAAAATATTAATGCTATCATATCTGCATTAAAGAATTTAAAAATGAAAATATAAATATACAACTCGATCCAGAAAAAATATTTTGTGATTTCGAGTCAATCCAACAACGAAAACTTGAAGGTGGTTATACACTTTCAATGGATTATAAGCTGAAAAAGAGCATACAGTCTATAATGTTCCAGTCCTTATCAATGGTAAAAGATACAGACGTAGATAAGTTCGTACCACTTTTTATCGAGGTAGAAAAACTTAAATCAAAACTGTCTGACAAATATGAAACGAACAAAATTATCAAAACACGCATTAGACAACTAGAAAAGATTATAAATGAAAATACTGTTACCGATGGCAGCTTGGATTAATTCCTCTACAGTTCTGTTGTTTTATTTTGCTATAATATTTTTTTATTCTGTTACAATATTTGTTTTAATTCAGACTTGTAAATTTTGATGAAATTTCACCCTTTTATACCTTTATTAGTCGAAATATCATAGATAAATCTATCAAAATTGTAATATTTGTAGGGTGAAACCCCGAGCGATTATCTAAATGGTTCGTCGATAAATCGTTAAATTTGCCATGTTTTGCTCATAAATCAACTAAAATCGCATATATTTTTACCTAAAAATCTACTAAGAACAGACAAAATAGATGAAATTAACGATTTATTGATAAATCATTTAGAGAGTTGTTGGGTTTCCACCCTACAAAAATAAAAAATCTGACATTTTCTACGATAAAATTGACTAAAATGGATTTTAAGAAAATGAAATTTTTTCAAATCTATAAAGAAGTATTCTGTTTTACTGAAATCAGATTTTTATTCAGAACTATATAATATTTTTTTTAAGTTCATCAAGTTTAATGCATGAATGCGCGTAGTTTATAATCTAATCTCGGTCACACGTGATCATAGAAATATGTTCTCGCGCAATCTATCTAACTGTTCCTGCGTCAGTAAAAAATCTTCGTTACCGAACTCATCGATGACTTTATCAACGGTGTTGAATGAAGACTGTGTAAATATCAATTTGATTGCATTTCCATGTGCTTCCTTGTCGTGTATAAAAACCTTTACGTGCTGGTACATATATAATATTTATCCGATTAATTCGTAAATCAAGATAAAAAAAATCGTTTACGATTTCACATTGAGATTTATCAGTAAGACCTCGCCACGTAAATCAATCAAGTGTGCACTCTGGTCGGTGAGTTTAAAATTCATTCTTGACAAGTATGGATTATGTGTGCGTAGATAATTTGAATTGATTGGTTCTTGCACGATCAAGGATATAGGAGGAACCATTGGAGTAATTGTGTAAAGAATGTGTAAAGAACGTATCCTTGTTGAGCTTGATTTGATAGCCCAAGATCTGTTTGAAAACTACCATCGATTGCATCACATACAAGATTGACTGCAATCGTAGAGGTTATATTTACGATTTCTGGTGAAATATGCCTACCTTTAGCATCTGGATTATTGTTAAATCTGAGAAGATTATCAGGATGTGGTGGAGTTTCAGGCCATCCTAGAACAGTTTTTATCGATGATCGATAAATATCTACGACCTACTTTTACTTCGATCACAGATGATAATGTTGGTTCGTGAACAGTAATAGTTATATTCGATTTTTTCTTTGTTGTTGATTTTGTTCTGCGCTGGAATTCATCGTTGATTTGTTCAGTTTGATAACTACCTGTGGGGATAAAAACAACAAAGAAATCTGGGGTTCCATCTGGTTTATTTTTGTTTGCAAGTACAAGCGAATTATTTGGAGGTAATCCACCAAATGATTCAGATCTGATAATTGGCCAACTATGATATACTCGCAGTTGTGCAAGTGCAATCTCCCTTGCTGAAATTGCAGTTGGAAAATTAATACTGAATTCAGGATTAGTTGTGCTCACTGATATCATAGGGTTGTTCATCGGTGTTGTATTCGTGGCAATCTGTTGCAAGAGTTCTTGTGCTGACATTAATAAGTAAAGATTCTATCACAGTCACTGCTTCAGAGAATATTTTAGTCATTAATGCAAACTCAGAATCCGATATTGAAGAATCGTTGAGGATTTCAGATATTAACTGAGATAGTTTAGAATACGTTGTCGTTGCCGCATTTAACTTTACCGCATAATTGGATAATTTTTCATTCGTGTACGTCGATATTGTTTTTTGCTATTATATTAAAAACCCCAGCGATCGCAGTTGACGCTTAAACACAGATCGTTATGACCGCAGGTGATGTCATAAAAAAAGACCGGCTCCAGCAACAACCGCGGAGACTGAGTATACATTTATGTCAATGACAATTACAAGCATGTAATATTTCTTTTTTTACTTTTATCTTGTAATTATCAACGATAGATTTTAATTTATCTTGCCACTCACGCGCTTGATTGTATATGTAGTCCATATTATTTACGCTGTAATCAATTGAGGTGTTCCAGTGACAAATTCCAGACACCATCAGATCGTTGCTGCAGTTAATTTATTGTCGGATGCAACCAGGATAAATGTTTCTTCGTCTCCACGGTTTAATATAAAAGATACGGTTCCAGAAAACTTGTCTGTTGAGTGATACCATGGATACTTGGTAAATATCTCGAATTTTGCACTACTAAACACAGACAATATGTACACGCCAGTAACTTCCGCGGCGGTATGTTTGATAGTATTATTTTGTTGAGACCATGTTGTTGATCCTGATGATATTGTGTATACGACGTTGTTAATCCGCCTGTGGAGAACTTTACCCTCATATTTTTCAAGGAGATCAAGTTTATTAATAATATCACGAGCATCACTTACAATATCTTCCTGTGTTTTCCTAATCGTATCGATGATGTTTTAATATCAGAAAAAGTTTCGTATCAATGATTAATGGTTTCCAAAAGAATTCATCTGTAATTTCATCGATCTTTCTGAAGTTTCTATGGAGACTTGTAAACGCACCTACGTGAACGTCATACTCGGCTCTCAACGTAGATAATTTTCCGTCTACGGTATTGTGATCGTTTATGTGACTTTCGTATTCGGTTTTTAACGGGGATAATTTACCACTAACGGCATCATGTTCGGTATTTAACGTAAATAATTTACCATCAACAGTGTCAACGTATCCTTTTGTTGCCGCATCTTAATCTGATGTTGGATCTCTCAAGACAGTTGTTTTATTTCATGGAAAGTTCTCCTGTTAATACACCACCTGACGTTGATAATCGTTTTTGAACATTTTTTTTTTATAATTTCACTCCTGATATATTCTATCGATATACCTGAATCTCGTACCGGAATATTATCCATAGCAGCGCCAAGAACCCTACGAACTATATCATTCCACTTAATATTACTTGTTTTCAAAACACCGTGTTTGTCCTGAAAAATAACAACTTCATCTTGCTCAACCCCAGCTAGGTTTATAATATCAGCAAGGTCATCTTTAGTTGCATATTTTGATGCGTCGAAATCTTTGTCGGTTTTTCTGATCAAAGATCTTCCGTAAATATCAACCATTATATATATATATATATATATATATATATATATATATATATATATATATATATATATATATATATATATATATATATATATATATATACAATTTGTAAATAGCTGTCCAACGATTACTTGTGTATTCATGTACAACTTTATGAGGTGGTTTAGTTGATTTTGATATCGCATCAAGTACAGCGATGGATTCACGACCACATATCGGTGGATCTGTCATTGTCTGTGTCGGTAATGTTGAATACCAAATCTTGGCAGGTAATTGATTAATATAATTTAAAAACTCAACTGGTGGTTATAATCCGTACGAATCAAAATAAACAATTCCGCGTGGATCAATCGCATATGCAACCCAGTAAGTTCCTGGACCGGAATTCGAATCGAGATTGATGATACCGGTTTCAATGTGATGTGGTTGTTCCGGTAATTGATCGCGCATGAAAATTCCACTAAAATGTTTTATTTTTAATTTTTTAGCAGCATTTATCAGATCAAAATTTGACATCGGTGGTATTATATTCCTGGAAGTCTCAGTCCTTTTCCTAGATAAGTTCCCGGAAGTCTGAGACCGCTCCCCTTTTTGAATACCCTTTTCCTGTTGCTTTCTTTAATGCCATTCCAGCGCCGGTTCCAACAGCACGTAACGCAGCTGCTTTTGCAACTGCAGATGCGGCCACAGCAGTTAATGCTGGTATTGCTGCAAGAAGTGGAAATATACCTCCTGATTTAATCATATCTTTGATGGCACTTGGAGAAAATTCAAGTAGAACTCCAGTTTTTTTAATACCGGAGCTTTATTTAAATGTTTAAGCTGATTACCGGTTAACGATAATTTGTTTGGAACACCACTCATTTGTTTTTTCTTTAACGTTATTTATGCTCCACATTGATTTGCGTTTGTTGATTGTAATTTTTTATTTGACCTTCAGTCAGAGTTGCGTTAACATGACTATACGACATTTTGATATTTACTTAATTGATTTTAATTACATGTTCTCTACGAGTGCATGAACGACTCGCATTCGTCCACCAACACCTTCGAATAATATTGCTCTGCCGCTAACTATAACAGAGATCGCTCTGAAACCAGCAGGAACAACAGGTGGACCTACTGCAGCAGCAGGAAAGATACCTACATTAGCTCGAAAATATATATCAACAACAGATTGTCTGAATAAATCTAAATGTTTCAGTGAAAAGTAATAAATCGGATATAATGTTGCGAAATCTTTTTGTGATATTTGCAAACCGATATCTACATTTAGATCACGCCCCATAAATGACATTAAACGATGATATGCACGTGCAGCTTTATTATGTTCAAAATTTAACTTATATCTTCGGCAGGTTCTTGATGTCCATTTATTCTTAAACTAACCTCGGCAACATCAAGTGTGTCAAATAGCATCGACTTTTGTCTGATTATTTACTCGTGCATTTGCCTGAAGTACAAAAAAAAAAGATCTGCTGAGACCCCCTGTTGTGCTGATATATGCCATGTAAATTGACCAGCACCATTACCTTGAGTAATATCGGTAGTCGTTGTTTTCCACGATAGCAGTGATTTACCACCTTGATTCATGAAAGAAATTAATTTATTTTCTTCTGTGATAGATGGAACCATTACTGGCATCCACAATGATAATCCTGTTATCGTTATTTTAGCTTCATCAATAACCCCATCGGCTCGCCAAATTGCATCATTGTCTGAGTCTTTTCTGACAAGTACTGTAGTGTGTTTAGCACCAAATATAACCTTTCTAACATCTTTGCAAAATCCAAAAGTATGATATAATGGATTTACACACGAAAATTCTCCATTAACGTTTCAACATTGACTTACGTGCTGCAAATCCAAGGTTGAAATTGTTATTTCTTGATAATACTGCATTTGCGTCTGCGGCTCCACCTGCGGCTCTTACATTACCAATAGTTAAATCTGTGTGATCTACATGATCGGTCGTATCCTCTTGCAAACATCATCGATGGACCAGCTGATCTTGAATAGTCATGAGAGTATCTTGATTTAAACATTTTATATAATTACTATGATCTAAATTATAATTATCTACGAAGACCACTTCCTGCTATTAGACTAGCGGTTATGTTATCTTCTTTTTCTTTTAACGATGCATCAGCCAGATCCATTAATCTTTGGGTTGCGGCCTGATTTATTATTTTACTTTCATTTGCAGGCATAATGTGCAGTAGATGGTAATTTCAGTTGTTTTTTTCGTCGTAACAACCGTAAAATTCTGTCCTTGACCGCCGAAAACGCTTTACCGGCAAGATCACCGATTGCGCTAGGAGCTTTGTCGCGAATAACATCGATAGCTTTCACTGATAATTGTTTTGCAATTAGCATTGCTTTGGAGGCTATCCTGGTAAATAAACCCTGAACTACATCACCAAGTTCATCTTCGTAGGTCATTTCATAAACTGGTAATCATGAATTTACTACTCTGATCATTCTTGGTCTACGATAAGTACTGTGTACGATCATTTTATTTAATCATTCAACATGATCTAAATTATGTGTCAAGGGATTTAATCATCTGTAATTTCATCGATAAATTCCCGATAGGTATTGATGTCCATGATACCACCGGTAAATAATCGTCGACAAATATAAGATATTTCGTTGATACTTTCATGAGAAGTATTTCCAGCGCGTTTTCCTCCCATGATAATTTCTATTTTATCCACGTCGGCGATGACGTTGTCATGGCAGGTGATAGGATTATTTTCTTGAGTATTAAACCCACTTCATGTAGTAGTGCCAAAAGAGTCATCACCAGGATCATTTTTCTTACCTAGTGAAGAGTCAAATTTTTCCCGCTGTTTGGTTTGATTTTGTTTCAGTTTTTCCATTTTTTGTTCCACCTCTTCCTTTTTTGTTTCATTTTTTTGTTTTATTTGATCACGTTTAAATTTTTCAGCTTCTAACGTCATCCTTTGTTGTTCTATTTGTTGCTGAGGTGGAAGTAGCTGATACTGGGGAGGTTGTTGTTCCATTTGTTGCAAAGGTGGAGGTAGTTGATACTGGGTTTGTTGTTGTTCTATTTGCTGTTGAGTTTCTTCTAAACAAAATCTATGTATATCGTTGATATATTCATTATATACTGGGTCATCACTTCTAGCCTGAATTGTATTGTAGTACACACGATATAGCCATTTAAAATATTTATCAGCATTTATGTTAACATACTCAGGTTTTAAAATTTCGGATTTTTGAGAAAAAACTATCATATGCAGCACTAGAAAAATCCTTCTTTTCAGTTGTTTCTTTAAGATCTTCAATAAAATCTGCCTTAAATTTTCTAATCGATTCAATATTTTCTCTTTTTGCTTTAGGTTTAGATGCAAGTTTTTCTTTCAATGTAAATTTTATCAATATCTTGTTTAGGTTGTGCGGCAGGTATTCTAGCTGGAAGATCTTGTAAAATCTCTTGCGTTGCCCAAGCGGTTTCTTGTATCGTCCCAAGTAGAGGTTTCTTTTTTTCTGGATCAGTGATATCTCCCCATACAACTTTCTCAGTTGATGCAGTAATACGTTTAAATAATCTTTCTGTACCTTCTACGTAATCAACGTAATGACTCCTGGCGTTCTTGAAGTTTTCTTCAAAGCGAATCTCTCAAAGGAATATATCTTTTTTATTGCTTCCTGGAGTTCTCGAGCTAATCTAGTAGTATATGATTCTCCTATATTTGACATATTTTTTTTATCGATATATATATAATGATTTAATCACATGTATCGATAAAATATTTGGCTAATTTGTAGCAGCAGAGAGGGCGTGACTTCAGTTTGGTCGTCAGCGGGATAAACCGGTTGCATAAAATTTAGGTAAAAATCTCGGTAAATTGGGAGGGGGGGGGGTTGTTTAAGATTTTTTTATATTTCGTAGGAAGGTTCTATTTAAGGCAAATGACGACTGAGCCAAGTCTGTTCGCCCTCTCTGCTGCTCACACTACAGACATCGTAACGATAAGACTAAAAAATTGTTAAAGGCTGCGTTAAAAATTTAAATCACACACATGTATGTATGTATGTATGTATGTATGTATGTATGTATGTATGTATGTATGTATGTATGTATGTATGTATGTATGTATGTATGTATGTATGTTTTAATGACACGTTAGCAAAACCCTAGCTATATGATGTCGATAAAAGTCAAGTTATGGCAATGTAAATACACTTAAACATGTATTAAAAGATAAAAAAAACATGCTGGAATTCTGTTAAAGGTACAAAACACAAAAATTAAGGGAAATAATCCTGGTTTAAATCAAAGAGGATAAACCTACCTAGAGATTATTAGTTACGAATAATTTATTTGATATTATTTCCATACAACACAGGGTGACATATTTCCTATTGTGTTTGCGCCTTTGACATGCAATATTTCATACAATGTCTTCCTTCGAAAATCGGTTGGGAGGAGGTCAAACGTTCTTGTAATAAAGGAACTGACCATTTTGGCGGCCTAGTGGTTAGATCGTCCGCCTCGGGTGCGGGAGGTTATGGGTTCGACTCCCGTCGAGTGATACCAAAGACTTATAAAAATGGTACTAGCAGGTGCTCAGCATTATGATATTAGTGTTAGGATTGGTCGGTCTGGTGTCAGGATAATGTGACTGGGTGGGACATCATGCTACATGTCTGCGACATGATGCCCCAGTGCTAGACATCACACTAAACTGCCACACTGCGGACGCTGAAGCGATATGACTGAAAAATTGTTAAAGCTACTTTATAAATCCAAATCACACAAGCAGACACACACACACACACATAGATAGTAGAAGAATTCGAATTGTTCATATGCATTTTTAAAACTGCTGAATGAAGTGCAGCCCTCAACACGGAAATGAATTAGCTCAGTTATGAAAGTTCAGACAACATTCACCTTATCAACATGGATGCATGCCCTTATTCACCAACTTCCTGTTACGAGGAGCAATACCATGTCTGCAAAGAAGCAAGGTATACTCGATCCACGATCCCGATATCCCATTCTTAAATCAGACCATTCTCATGCATCAGAGCCAGATAGGTCTTTTCAACGTCTTCAGGGTAAATTCTAAGAAATTCATATATCGTATAACTAAATGTATCAAGGACCATCTGGTAGTGCGTATACATGTTAGAAAAAGATCACAAATATTGGCACTCACCATCGCAAATACAAGCACGGCATTATCTACTAAATCGTATTGAATTCAGCTACGGGATTTATCTTTACTATTAATCAGATGGTAGGACGCAGGCCCATACATATCTCTTAAGATATACAGTATCTTGCCAGACAATATGTTGGAGAAACCGTTGGCTTCAGAAAACGAGTGAATACCACAAGAATAACATTCACAATGAAATCAAAGCGAAATTTGCCAACCAATTCACTCACATGTATATATCTTAACCCGGCATATACTAGATACGCAGTCTATACGTTTTGATACTGCCTTTCATATGACTTTACTTCATTACTTTACTTATCTTGTAGATTACCGTTGGTTTTCTCGCGGCTGTTGTGATTCGTATTCGTTTTTGTTAAGTTGTTTCCGTTCATGAGCCATATCTTCGAATGTGCGTGTGTGTGTGTGTGTGTGTGTGAGAGAGAGAGAGAGAGAGAGAGAGAGAGAGAGAGAGAGAGAGAGAGAGAGAGAGAGAGAGAGAGAGAGAATACTTACCAGATTATTGTAGATGGACGCTCCTGATTCAATCACCTGAACCGCTTTTATATAGTCCCCAGATCTTCCCGCCATTATTAGGCTGTTCTCTATCAAGTTTTCCTTAAAACTTTCCAGAAGGGCTGTTACTTGTTTTTCGGTCAGAGATGTGAGGTTGCTGTCTTTCAAACGAGGCTCTGACTATATGTAAAATGTTCAAACATGTGCAATCGTTGAAAACAAATGTTACAGATATATGCTGCGAGCTATGGACATGTTTCAAAATTAAGAAAGTGAATTGGTTTTTCATGTAAAGAATGAATAAAAAGAAAAATATTCAAACCACAGCAAAAATGCGAAGAATGGACATGATATTGCAATGTAACAGCCAGTTTGGTGTGCTAGAATGTAAAGTATTTAGGTGATTATTTAGGAGGGCATACCTCAGTCTCAGGAATCGATGTAATGCAGACTGTTAACAAGGCTAACACGTCACAGACACCTTTAAATTGCCCGACCATAAAGAACCCACGTGATAGTAACATAAAGTGTATATTATTTGAACTCGCTGTTCCATTAGAAGTTTATGTCATATGTAATACACACCAACCCCGCCCCCAAAAAGAAATATCAACGCATGTTCATGCTCTTGGGTATTTACGTGAAGGTGGGCCTCCTCAGAATTAGCACGTGTGAGCCTAATCAATGCGTGTTTAGTATATGCCATTGGGATTGATAACAAAGAAACAAATAAAAAAGAATGGTAAAACCGGACACTGGATGACTTTGGCGATACATCAATTAAAGGTAGATGATAAAATGAATATTTCGTTACTCGAAATTCAAATTTCCTTTAAAGCTATTCGGTGAATCTCTAATTATATAATACTGATTTTCACCTAGTGACATTAATTCACTACCCTCCAAATCTGCTGTTTACAATATCATTTTCCGTTTGTATTGTATTGTTCTGTATGTATGTTGTATGCATGCATGTATGTATGTATGTATGTATGTATGTATGTATGTATGTATGTATGTATGTATGTATGTATGTATGTATGTATGTATGTATGTATGTATGTATGTATGTATGTATGTATGTATGTGTGTGTGTGTGTTTGTGTGTGTGTGTGTGTGTGCGTGCGTGCGTGCGTGCGTGTGTGTGTGTACTTTCAGTGAAGTATGTGTTACGTCTGTATAAGTCACTCAATGAAGATATGTTGCAGGGGACTCTGGTATCTGGAAATAATTGAATTTATTCGTAACTTACTTAAATTAGCAAATTAAGATCACAAACAATATATATATATATATATATATATATATATATATATATATATATATATATATATATATATATATGTATATATATGTGTGTGTGTGTGTGTGTGTGTGTGTGTGTGTGTGTGTGTCTTACAACGACTCCGTTAACTGACTCCGCATAATCTCCATACATATCGTAAACACGAACTCTGACCTCGGAGCCAAACGAATTGCTCACTTTACCAACGGGCAAGGGAATAAAAGGGC
This sequence comes from Unio pictorum, assembly GCA_030141615.1. NCBI lineage: Eukaryota > Metazoa > Mollusca > Bivalvia > Unionida > Unionidae > Unio > Unio pictorum. The sequence continues at coordinate 1,303,302 of JARLTB010000062.1, read as the reverse complement.
TTGAACTTTCGCCTGTAATAATAATAATAATAATAATAATAATAATAATAATAATAATAATAATAATAATAATAATATTATTATTATTATTATTATTAATAGTAATCATCATCATAATGATGAAAGTTTATATGTATGTATGTATGTATGTATGTATGTATGTATGTATGTATGTATGTATGTATGTATGTATGTATGTATGTATGTATGTATGTATGTATGTATGTTAATAACAATAAAGTTTATATATATATATATATATATATATATATATATATATATATATATATATATATATATATATCCTGACACAGGGGTGACCAATCGTGACACTCACCTTTTAATGCTGAAAGCCAAGCGAGTCCAATGCAAGTACGTTTTGTATAAGTCTCTAACCACTAACAGAACATGTAATTGCATAGTTAAACTAAAGGAACAAATATTGCGAGGATATAATGTAGCTTGGAATGGTAAGAGAGATTATTTACTTCTAGTGCCAGCTGATTCCTGTTAACATATCCTGTCAAAGTAAAACGATTTTAAGCCATCATAGTTTGTTTTTATTTCGTTGTAATTTTAAATATTGGTTTGAAATGGTCTATCTTTTTTGCTTACAAGCATAACATAGCTCGTATCATCACTCTTTTGACATTGCGATCCTCGATGGAAATAGACTCGTTATTTTCGGTTAATTGATTACTGATGTGACAAAAAAATTCAAATAATCTTCACAATACTATTTATAGACTGCATCTCAATCTAGCACTTAGTTTCAACCTTTCAGAAGGTTTGGGGTTGGTTGGTGTATTTTCTTTTTTGGTTTTATTGTCGTCGTCGAGTAGACTTTATGCGGTACAAGAGACTGACTTTACTATCTAACGTTCGATCATAATGAAAAATGTATTTTCAAGCTCAACCATTACGTTTGTACGCATACAAAATATTTCCTATTATATCTTGACCGTTTTGACACGACTCATTAAAATAAATGCAATGCTGATATATTATAAATTTACTCTGATTCTCTTGGGATATCCGTGCTTCTGATTAATTGCCATAATTCTAAATGTGGATACTTATCAGCATGCGTATCGAACAGGAAAAAGTTATATTAATTAAGTTAGAACAAGAAATACTAGTAAATTTATAATGGAAATATTTTAATATAACAAATTTTTTGCCAAGGACAAGCTTGTTGAAACCGTCCTTCTCATTTCTATTACTGTTTGGCAAACGCATGTTCTTTAAATATCTAAATATCGGAAAAAAATGCCAACAAAAAATTCACAATAATTACATAAATGCAACCATTCATTTCAAGCAATAATACAAAATGAGCTAGTTACCAGCAAATAAAAAGACTTGTACACATTCACAGTGGCGGAGATTTCTTTTATGTGTGTGTAATATATCGTTAAAATAGACTTTCTAAATTGATTCTTAAATACTAATTTGAACTATTATTTGAATAACAATAATTACACTTAAAGATCAGCTGTGTGAATATAATTATACTTATAAATTATTTCCTTCGTTTTACATTTTACTGAGTAATTCATGTACCGTTCTATTAAAATTTATTATGCTTAAGATAGTTGTTTCTTAGAATAAAATCGCCACAGTGGAACTAAAATAACTCTCTTATCATCAGAAAACAGCATTGCTGAATTTTTTTTCGAAAAGTCAGTGCTCGTTTGTTGTGTTATTACGTTGTTAAGTGCTGGGTCTCATGTGTGGTTATATACAACATTTGAAGATATTGTTAATCAAGTCCATGAAAGAAAATTAAATACTTTTTTATAACATATACATTTTTATAACATAGAATTCACAAGAATGTAAAACAGTGTAAAACGACAATGCAATAATTGAACACAAAAGACGACCATGCGAGTCCGCGTGGAAGGGGAAGGTGTGTGGTGGATGTGTCTACACAGAACAGAAGAAACCTATTATATCACCAGCCTAATCGCTTTCGACTCTCAATGTTTCTTTTTCGAATGCAAATACAAATATTAACAAAAAGGGAAAACAATAAGCACGTAAAGTGGAATCAACTTTCAATTATTAACATGATTTGGGTCCAATGTCAGTACTGTCTGATTTTTAAAAATAAAATAAAACGAACACAAAATAAACAATTTAACCAAGTTTTTAAATGAAGCATTGTTTGAAAATTATTTACAATACTTCCATTAGATTTAATATCATGCAGAGTTAACATCCTATAATATTAATTTGCTATATTATTATTATTATTATTATTATTATTATTATTATTATTATTATTATTATTGTTATTATTATTAGTCCCTCTTTTGCTATTGACACATAAAATCACTACCGAAGTTTATATTTTTCTTATTGTTATTCTATAAATTGCGATAAATAACCAGTTATATTGCAACGTTCTCGCTCTCTGTATTGATGCTGATTTTACCTGCTTCTTTCGAAATAGAGGTATTGAAAATCAAATTCATAATTTCAAAACGTGTGTTAGTGGCTGCAGATAAGACATGTTAGGCTTCAAAATACTCGATTTTGATTAAGAATGCCTTTGCTATTATCTTGGTTGTGACCTTGTCCACGTCTCACGCCCACTCTCTATCAATGCCAGTTAATGCGTATTCAGATGAATAAAGTTTCACAATTTATGAAAAATGTGCGATACGCAAACTTTACTTTTACCTATTTAAAATTACAATGGACCACTAGCTAATATTTTTCCGAACCATGTGTGACCTATTATTTAAGGAACTCTTTTTTTTATCTAGTACACACTATCATTCTCCCTATGATTTACGTTGTGTTTAGCTTGTTTGAGAATGTGGACGTTTGCCCCCTTATTTGTTAGACACTTAGATTTCCTGCAAAATGTCATGCAAATAGATAGACGTGGTTATCTCGGTTCTGACTAATCGTTACTCTTGAATATTCTTACCGCCAAAATAAAGCACTTGCAGTTCATTGACGTCACGTGACGCTTGGTAGAGGTACAAGTAGTATAATCCTTTGCCTGAATCCTCGTCGTACCAATTCGAGCGGCACTCTATGTGGTACATATCATCGAGTGTTTTGCCTGAGAATAAGGAAAATAGATGCTTTTAATTTTTTAAGAAAACAGCGGGAAAAAATCAGTTACAACAAAAATACTGATGACCGTTTTATTTCAAATGACATGAAACATATTTATGAACTTATTCATGCAAGAAACATGAAACATTGTTTAGTTTTATTCAGTCAAGTTACATGTAACATTGATGATGACTGGTTTATTCAGTTAACATGGAACATATTGATAACCAGGGCCCATGAAAAGTCGGAGGGGGGGGGGCAACTGGGGATATATCCCTTTGGTCATGGCCCGTATGGGACCCGGGCAGAACAACACTTTGTAATTTTATAAAAGAAAAAGTTTGCTTGAATAAGAGCAAGGAGGGGATTTGGGTGATTTTTTTTTTTACCTCAGGGCCCGTGATCGCTCTCTACGACACTGTCGATGACCGTTTTCATTCACATAAAATAAAATATATTGATGACTGATATATATATATATATATATATATATATATATATATATATATATATATATATATATATATATATACACATATATATATATACATACATATACATATATACATACATATATATACATATACATATATATATATATATACATATACATATAAATATATATATACATATATATATATATATACACCCACACATATATATATATATATATATATATACACATATACATATATACACACACACATATATATATATAGTAAAATGAATCATATAGTTGGCCGTTTTAATTCCAGTAACACAAAACATATTGATGACTGTCTCTTTCAACTTTCAAATAATATGAATCAGAGAGGGTGGACATATATGAAACATATTGATAATCGTTTTCATTCAAGTAACATGAAATTTATTGATGACCGTTTTCATTCAAGTAACATGAAACAGATTGGAGACTCTTTACATTCAAGTAATATGATCATATTGATGATCGTTTTCATTTAAGTAACATGAAACAGATTGATGATCGTTTTCATTCAAGTAACATGAAATTTATTGATGATCGTTTTCATTCAAGCAATATGAAATGGACCGTTTTCATTCAAGTAACATGACACAGATTGGAAACTCTTTACATTCAAGTAACATGAAACATATTGTTGCTCGTTTTCATTCATGTAGCATGACACATATTGATGACCGTTTTCATTCAAGTAAAATGAAACAGATTGGAGACTCTTTACAGTCAAGTAACATGAAACATATTGATGATCGTTTTCATTCAACTAACATGAAAGTTATTCATGACCGTTTTCATTCAAGTAACATGAAAGTTATTGATGACCGTTTTTATTCAAGTAACATGAAACAGATTGGAGACTCTTTACATTCAAGTAACATGAAACATGTTGATGATCGTTTTCATTCAAGTAACATGAAAGTTATTCATGACCGTTTTCATTCAAGTAACATGAAATTTATTTATGACCGTTTTCATTCAAGTAACAAGATACAGATTGTAGACTCTTTACATTCAAGTAATATGAAACATATTGATTACCGTTTTCATTCAAGTAAAATGAAACAGATTGTAGACTCTTTACATTCTAGTAATATGAAACACATTAATGATCGTTTTCATTCAAGTAACATGATACAGATTGGAGACTCTTTACATTCAAGTAACATGAAACATATTGATGATCGTTTTCATTCAAGTAACATGAAACGGACCGTTTTCATTCAAGTAACATGAAACAGATTGTAGACTCTTTACATTCTAGCAATATGAAACATATTGATGATCGTTTTCATTCAAGTAACATGAAACGGACCGTTTTCATTAAAGTAACATGAAACAGATTGTAGACTCTTTACATTCAAGTAATATGAAACATATTGATGACCGTTTTCATTCAAGTCACATGAAACAGATTGGAGACTATTTACATTCAAGTAGCATGAAACATATTGATGATCGTTTTCATTCAAGTAACATGAAAGTTATTCATGTCCGTATTCATTCAAGTAACATGAAACAGATTATAGACTCTTTACATTCAAGTAACATGAAACATATTGATGATCGTTTTCATTCAAGTAACATGAAAGTTATTGATGACCGTTTTCATTCAAGTAACATGAAATTAATTGATGATCGTTTTCATTCAAGTAACATGAAACAGATTGGAGACTCTTTACATCCAAGTAATATGAAACATATTGATGACCGTTTTCATACAAGTAACATGAAACAGACCATTTTCATTCAAGCAGCATGACACAGATTGGAGACTCTTTACATTCATGTCACATGAAACATATTGATGATCGTTTTCATTCAAGTAACATGAAAGTTATTGATGACCGTTTTCATTCAAGTAACATGAAATTAATTGATGACCGTTTTCATTCAAGTAACATGAAACAGATTGGAGATTCTTTACATCCAAGTAATATGAAACATATTCATGACCGTTTTCATTCAAGTCACATGAAACAGATTGGAAACTCTTTACATTCATGTAACATGAAAGCTATTGATGACCGTTTTCATTCAAGTAACATGAAATTTATTGATGACCGTTTTCATTCAAGTAACGCGAAACAGATTGGAGACTCTTTACATTCAAGTAATATGAAACATATTGATGACCGTTTTCATTCAAGTCACATGAAACAGAACGGAAACTCCTTACATTCAAGTAGCATGAAACATATTGATGATCGTTTTCATTCAAGTAACATGAAAGTTATTGATGACCGTTTTCATTCAAGTAACATGAAATTTATTGATGACCGTTGTAATTCAAGTAACATGATACAGATTGGAGACTCTTTACATTCAAGTAACTTGAAACATATTGATGACCGTTTTCATTCAAGTAACATGAAACATATTGATGATCGTTTTCATTCTAGTAGCAGAAAGAGATTGATGACCGTGTTCATTCAAGCACAACGCTTAAGTTTTTAACAACTGCAATTTAGCTTGGAAGACCTTTCCGTGTTCAGTAAAGGATTTATAATGTTTTATTTTGTTTTCAAATGTTAAACCCATACTAAGTTAGAAGTCCAGTAATATTGTCCTGCGATTTCATTTTCACGACAGCTAGTCCAAGTCTAAATTTCACGAACAGGACTAAATGAACCTTTTACTTGATAAAATGTAACTCCGAGTTTGAGCAATCAAGTTTCATTAGTTCTGCCTGTAAGTATAGTCATGTTTGTGAAACTTATTTAAGGACATCGTAGGTGTAATTCACATGTTTAATATCTATAATGTGTGTTTAGAGTATTCAGAAAATGCGTTTAGAGTACAAGAAAAACATTGATGATGGAGGGAAAGAAGGACGGACGGATATAAGCTATAACAAAATGCCCTCAATATATGTCAACAAAACGGTATGCTGAATATCATGAGAGTTTGAATCGAGTAATCAATGAAAGCTTCTTTAATTAAATCTTGCAATAAGTATCTTAATTACCGTTGTGTAATTGACATTTTCTACAGGTACAGGTAACAGTGTCGGTAATAAGGGTTATGAGAGACCTAGGAATGACAAGCAAAATTAAAACGGCGAACGCCAGCCGTTCATAGAGTGTGTGTGTGTGTGTGAGAGAGAGAGAGAGAGAGAGAGAGAGAGAGAGAGAGAGAGAGAGAGAGAGAGAGAAGTAACACAGCTTTAACAATTCTTTAGTCATACGATGTCTGCAGTGTGACAGTTTATAGTGATGCTTAGTACTGGGGCATCATGTCGCAGACATATGACACGATGTCCTACCCATTTACATTATCTTGACTCCAGGCCGACCACTCCTATCAATAACCTCTTAATGCTGAGCGCCTAGCGAGGCGGCAGTTAGTACTATTTTTATAAATCTTTGTTATGACTCGGCCGAGGATCGACCCAACGATCTCCCGCAACCGAGGCGGATGCTCTAACCTATGGAGTAGGAGAATATGAAAATTAAAAACGAAACCAAAACAACAACAAAAAAAAGGAACACAAACCAAAAAAAAATAACAGATATCAGATCAGCATAATGTGATATGGCGGTTCATTCACAAATATATTTATAATGTCTGAACGAGAGAAATCTTTTGAATTAATTTTTGAACGTTGAACTTCTGAAACGAAATATATCTATACATTTTGTAATCATTGATAGATTTTGTTTTCTGTAGAGCTGATAGTGGGTACCTTGTTCCATCATAGCTAACATTATACAGTTGACATGTAATATGTTATGGTAAGTACTTCTCAAGTCAAGCCAGGTGAAACTTAGAAGGTTCTCGAAATGATCTTGATTACACATTGGTGTAATGTCCGATTAGTAAAATTTGTTTTCCAGAACGCTTACTGCGGCAACATGAAGTGTAAAATTTATATTACGGATTGTATAAAGAATTATTTATTCCTGTTTCGTATCAGTATTTGAGAATCGACGACTAGAATGTAAACTGTATTAAGATATAATCAAAGAGGAATTATTTAAACTATTCATTTGGATTACAAAGTGCTCATTTCCTTTTGTGACTAACACACAACTTTGAGATTATTGAAATATCATTCAGTGACACTCTGCAAAATATTATTGCGATATGCAATGACATAAAGATTATAGAAATGATTCGGATGATTATATCCTTTTGCACTTGTTATATAATATTTCTGATTTTTTGTAATATATTTCACAATACTGTAAGTGTCTTTTGAAGTTTCACTTCGTAATCAAGGGATTAAAACTTATTCATTGACTTTACGACATTTGTTGGTTTTGGTTGTTTCTAGAGTCATAACAATATAAGGTATCTTGATTCCTTTTTTATTTTGGAGCTTGATTCACATGTATTAATGTAGAACAGATGAGTTACCTTGTTTTCCCTAATTTAAACCCATACTTAAATGGTGAGAAGATCTTACACCAGTTACATCTTATTAACTTTCTAGTATTATTTGTATATGCTAGATGTCTTGAGGTTGTTTATTCTGTTCTTTGAATTGTTATCTAATATAAGGTGGAAATTGTGTTTTACGCGCTGTATATCTGTCCTTAATATCGTGCCTAATGTTGTACAATATATTAGGACAGAATTTTTAGTAAAAGTAATACAATTGAAATTTTCTCTAAATTGTATTAAATTAATGTTTCACTCATTTATATTATAGTAATTTCGAAAATATATTAAGATTAATTTAATTTATTTCTAAAGCACAACTATAAATATTAATGGAATGAAAGTAAATGCTGTGCAAGCAAAAGGTGATTGTACATTGTTGTGTTAAATAATAGCGTATGATGTTACTAGAAAAAGGCATTGTACATTACATGCTCTTTTCGCTATTTCTGCAGGAAATATAAAGTCTGCTCAGCAAGAAATATAATTCTGCAAGCTGTAGCTTTCAAAATTGTACATTGGCGAATTTCCAAGGCAGTGACTAAGAGCTTGGGTCTAACTTTCTGTGGAATGACGTAAAACAAAATGGTTCTTATGTAATGAAGAGTAAAGCATCTCCTAGCTGGATGTAATATACATCGGTATACAAGGAATGGCCATATCTGGGTTTGCCATGCGCCAGATACATATAAATAAGCGCACAAATCGCCCAAGTCAATTCCTTGCATCCAGAAGATATCGAAAAGCTTGTCTCTTTCATTACAGGTAAGAACTGTATATGTCGTAAACTTCTTTTAGAAATAGGCATTTTTGATGTTTGAGATTTTAATTGTAATATTTCATATGTTTGCAATATTGTTCACAAAATTATTTTATTTATAATATATTACAATGGAATATTTAATTGTTTTAAAGAATTCATATTTAATTATATTTATGGTAATTTTTATTATAAAAATAGAATTCGCTACCAACTTCATGTTTAGATTTAATGTTGAAATAAAGTATTCTTTAAGTAACAAAGAATAATACATATTCCAAATCAATATTCTATTTTAAAATGAGTAAAATACATTTTTTTAAATTGATTGTTGTATTAATTGCAGCTAGTACATTTTATATTCTTGGCTATCATGAAATTGATCGAGATTTAACTATTCGTATTATATTCTAAAATGCAGAAATTATACAAATGAATGAAGTTGGAAAGCTTAGAAGGAAAATGCAATTTTATATGTATTTCATGTATTTTGATTATAAAGTTTATATATGTTTTTCTAGAATGTAGTAATATATGTGTGTTGATTATTTAAATAAAGTTCATCGCATCCAGAAGCTAGAACAGACTTGTCTCTTTCATTACAGATGTAGCTGTGTCTCATCATCGTGGCGACACTTCTTTTAAGAGAGCCTGAACTTTTTCTTCTCTCTCTCTCTCTCTCTTTCTCTTTCTCTCTTTCTCTCTCTCTCTCTCTTTCTCTCTCTCTCTCTCTCTCTCTCTCTCTCACCATGGACATTGACATTCCTTAACTTACGAGTAATTCCTTCTCATACCAAGAAATGAGAAGGTTATGATAAGGCTATTTCGATCTCATAGCAAGAAACCTTTTTTTTCATAACATTATCTGATGATATAATATAGATAACAACTAAATAAAAAAGGGACTTACCGTATGATGGCAAGGTGCTGCAGTTTCCAGTCGTAGGGGGACTATTTGTCGAAAAGTAGTAGACTTCAGTTGGCGTAACTGACTCAAACGTCACAACAGAAACTTTATAGTTTTGTTTAGCTGTCAGACTTCGTTCCTTGATGATGAGATCTTTATTTTTGGTTCCTATGATTAAATAAAGAAGGTTTATCATTGACAGTCTAGCAATAAACTTGATGAATCAATTGATAATAACCACTGCACAACACCTGGCAGAATATCATAAGCTTGAATACCTTCCAACATGTTCGATTAAATGAGGCTATTACACAAAGGCTCATTTTAAATTATAATTATAAAATGAGTTGAAAAAATACAGCTTTTAAAATCAATCGAAGAGCTTCAAAATAAATTAACATAAATTCACGGTTGTATGCAACAAAAGAACTAATGGTTGTCTCGAACATTATGCATGCAACGAAGAGAAACAAATAATATATTTAGAAGAAATATTTATGATCATATGATAAGGCAAGAAACAAATACTTAAAGAGAAAAAGTGTAAGCTCACATGATGTTTCCTATAATATTGTATAATATAATAGGGAAAATCAGCGATTTGCGTGATATTATAATCAAATCTGCATTTGAGAACTAACCAAAATAAGTAGTAACGTGATACAGTCAATAAATATATTAACATTGCACATTCTGCAGTCGGTATTTTCTTCTTATGTTCTACCTTTATGTTTTCTAAAGAGTTGCAGCACCAGAATTTAAGACTAATGCGTGTATTTCTCCCTTATCTATCTATCTATCTATCTATCTATCTATCTATCTATCTATCTATCTATCTATCTATCTACCTACCTACCTACCTACCTACCTACCTACCTATATATCTATCTATCTATCTATCTATCTATCTATCTATCTATCTATCTATCTATCTATCTATCTATCTATCTATCTATCTATCTATCTATCTATCTATCTATCTATCTATCTATCTATCTATCTATCTATCTATCTATCTTCTAAATTGTATTAATTTTCATCGCCATGCTTGAAATTTGCTATCTCACCAGTGAAAATATATTGAGCAAAGACTGTTTTGCCAGATTTAATTCGATGTTTCTTCGGTCTTATTCTAGACATTCCACATTTAAGAAACGTTGACGAATGGACTGCGTTAAAAATTAGAGGAAACGAAGTGAACTCCTTGATTGAATTCGTCCTTGCAAGCCAAATAAGACGAGTAAACGTTCGGAACTGAAACAAAATTATCATACCATGTGTCGGTTTAACAAATGCACACAGAAGCACTATTAAAATTTGATCTCTGCTGCATTGTGTGAAACTAATTTAAAGAAAACGACGAATTTTTTTACTACTGAATTTCAAATCCGTTCCAAAATCGCATCACTGGTTCAGTAAATAGTAAAAAATACATCTGGGAGATTACATTTTCCAAAAAATGAAGAACTTGTTCCAATACCTCTCACTAAAGCTCTGCACTCTGGAAATGACCACATATTCTCTCTTCATCAATCCGGCTGGTAGACATTGAGACACGGATACCCTTTCTTCGCCATTTCTAGAACACGTACTGTCACTCACTGTCCCTCACATTTACACTTTCTAATAGATTTCCTCTAACGACTCTGCCATTTGCATGTCATAACCCTCTAACGTGTCACAACTTCTCTAACGACTCTGCCATTTGCATGTCACAACCCCTCTAACGACTCTGCCATTTGCATGTCACAACCCTTGAACGACTCTGACAATTGCATGTCACAACCCCTCTAACGACTTTGCCATTTGCATATCACAACCTACTACTGACAAATCTGTTTTCAACAACTCGGATATATGCAAAACTAGAAAGGGCTCTTCTCCAACGGTTGGTCCGTCAGGTAGTGTCACCTCTCCTAAGTCAGGTCATATCACCGACAGCTAGTACTTCTAATTTCCCAGCATGTAGATAATTCTATGCAGAATGTGCACGAGCCTGAAAACTCGTTTCCACCTTTCGCTGAACCAATCCCTCCACTAGAGTCTATATAGTACGCATCGATATAACATAGAGACACATGAGAAGACAACATAGATATAAACATAACACATTAGAACGCAACATAGATATAAACATAACACATGAGAACGCAACATAGATATAAACATAACACATGAGAACGCAACATAGATATAAACATAACACATGAGAAGACAACATAGATATAAACATAACACATGAGAACTTAACATAAATATGAATAAATCGTCCTTAAAGAGGCATTGGTAACTGATACACACTTTTCATGGAGCTGATATACATCATCTGGTACAGTTGGTGGGCATTTCCTAATGTAAAATCTTCTTCTTTCAGAGGACGAGGATATACATGTGTTTTTCAGTAAAGGTTTCTTTCATATATTTCGCAACACATAACAAAACAAGCAGCAAAGTAAACTAAATTTCGAAACAAATCCGTTTGGCAAGCTTCGTATGAGTCACATGACGTGCATAATCGTATTCATGACATTAGAAACAAATGTATACCTTAGTAATTCAGCAAATAGTATCTTTGAAAATGTATACAGTACAAATCTTTGGTTATAAAGAAAGATGATAAGGTGAATATGAGTAACGACCTAGACAATGATCGGTACATTTTGGAAGCGGATCGATAATTGTACCATATAAAGTATTGTCAACTATGAATCAAATCTTTTTTTTAGCATGATAATACATTGATCGTCAGACACAAGCACGAATAAACTGCGTGAAGGCGGGTTTTGGATGAAAGAAAAGTTGACATCTTGTTTCCATAGAATCCAAGGCCAAGGTATTTTTATTCTCTCAAAACCAACATAGTGGCATAAAGGGTAGTAGCACGAAAATTCCACTATGTATATATTATGTAAGCGAGACGGAACGTATTGCCTTATTAATAGTTTTATTAAAACCCTTTTACTTTAAAACAATTTTCACATCTTAAAGCTACTAAAATTGATCTTCTGGAGAATACGAGTATAATGAAACCTTATAAAAGGAGCACTCTAATTATTGATAGTATTAGCCCTTATACCAACAATCAGCATGATCATTATTTGACTGCATGCAGAAATTTCTACCAAATCTGATTGAAGAGACACTTCTATAGGATAATTTGAATGAACCTACACGGTTGGAAAATTGGTACCGCATTGTATGTAGCATGCTTATAATTTGGGCCTACATGAATGATTTCATGTAGGTAAACATGTTGTCTTGGTTTGAAGTTCTTGATACCATCTTGATTCTGACCATAAAAAGTTGTAGAAACTAATTATGCTTACAGTTGAATTGGAATTTCCATTACAGTTGACCCTTATCCTGGTTCTTATAATATTGTTGTCTATATTATAATCAGTCATTCCATTTTTAACATTCAAAGTGAAACTATTATTTTAGTTGTGTACAGTTTTAATTTGAGAGGATTTAGTTATTAAATCATTCACTGGAATTACAAAGCGCTCAATAATACTTTAGGACTAAATCACCATTTAGGGATTGTTGTGAATTCATTTTGAGACATTTTGGATTCAATCATTATGATACATCAAGACTGTTAGCACATCAAAATTAGTCTATTGGTATATCAGTACTTTAAAATGGAATTGATTTGGAATATAACTTTAATTCATTTCGTATACTCTATATTTCTGGACATTGAAGACTATTTTGGATTTAATGCACAATACTGACAATTATTTCTAAATTTTCACTTTGTGTTATAAGGAAACAAATTGTTTGTTGAATTTTAATAACCGTCTTGATTTTCACTCTTTTATGTTACGTAGTTTAAGAACACAGAGTCATAACAATTGCTACTAATATGTATTTTTAATTAAACATATTTTATTTGAGCTGTAAAAGTCCATTTAATTCCCGAAACCACGACTCTCAACCCCGGTTTCGCTGCTCTCAGGTAAGGTAAATTGCAATATACGATTAGGCAAGCTATAGCTAGAAAAAACTAGCAAAAGGCATTATCTATGTTCAAGAAATACAGTAATATCCACATACCGTAATAAGTTATTGTGGTGAGATTAGTGACCGAAACGTATAAACCGGACGATCCTTCCACTTGCAAATTCCAAGAAAAGGACGAAGATATCTCTGTGAATTCCAGGTGCAGGGGATGCATAATGGATACTTTTACCAAGCAATTTCTTACGCACCTAGGTTGTAATGAATAAGCAATTATAAGATGTTACATAATATCTCTCTCTCTCTCTCTCTCTCTCTCTCTCTCTCTCTCTCTCTCTCATTCTGAGATAGACACTTAATTATCTAGAATATATTGCATTCAATAAAATACAATAGCTTAGAATGAAACACACGATGCTCCGTTGAATTCTGCTTTCAAACAAATGACCACATGTATACATGGACAGTATAAGTTAAAAATAAATGTTTCAAAGAGAATTAAATATCTTGGCCATATATATACTTTGCAGTGGATGAAATAGATCTTTATCCATGTATAAGAAAATACTTGTCTAAATTTGTAAAATCCCCAAGTTAATATTTGTTTTTTTTCTGGATAAAAGTTTTTTTTGGGGGTAAGAAATGAGAAGAAATCTTAGATTCTGTCCATAATAACCATAATAACCATAATAGAAAATACAAATAAAAGACAAAAACAAGGATATAAAATGGAATATATCGGGTCGCTGTATATCCGATTCACCTTTATAGTCATGGTCAAAAACTGAAAGACCATAAAAGTGTTTCTTGAATAGACATAGCGATCAAATGGAAGAAACATTATTCGCCACTATGTGCATTCGCAACATTATTATTATTATTATTATTATTATTATTATTATTATTATTATTATTATTATTATTATTATTATTATCCAGATATGTCTTAAATCCATAATCATTTCATAATCCAATCACAGCAAAACCGATGAACGTTTTATTAAGGTACATTATTGAATGGAAGACGTTATTGACCAAGCTTAAAGATTTCCCGATGCATATAAGAACAATAATCAAACGAACTCAAGTTCAAATTGAGCAATTATTTTGATAAAAGGGAATTTAGCCAACCTGATTTTACTGGATGAATTCGGGTATGTAGGAGCTACAAATCGAACATATGTAGATTCCTCAAAATACATATTGTTGTATCCGTTGAAAGTCATTTTGCACGTGATTCGATACAATCCAGGGCTCATAGTATTTTCTGATAGTATTAAATCTCGATATATAGGTGATAAAATATTAATCTTTTGAAAAATGCCGTTGACTTGATTTTCCAGTGTCCACTTATACTCTGGGAATGAGCTATTGCAATAAACGTTGACGCGACTGGATGCTTCGTACTTGATTGATGTGGATAGGACCAATGGTGACGAAATCTGACTATACAGACGATCAAAAACGCCATTTGTCGAAAAGCACCGGTTCTGGACGTAAACGGACTTTGCTACTGTTACAGATGAACTGAAAGTTCCACAAGTGACCGAAATATTGTGTAGGCCTAGAGTCAAATAATTGTAATTGAAAAGCGCATTTTCGGTGACCAAAGTAGAATTATGCATTTTGTAGTGTACTGAGAGATCTATATCATCTCCCATATTATACATGCAGGACATGTTGAAAATCGGTATATGATTTAGTGGAGTCCAAAACGTCATGGGATATTCGGCTGGAGGATAGTAAATCATCATTGGTGGATCGGAGCAGATTTCGGTAATAGGATTGTCCATAAGAACGGAGTAACGTTCGGAAAATGCTGGGGAACATGTGACATTTACATGATAGCGTCCAAGATGCCGATATCTATGAGTGATTATTAGCGTTGAAAGTACAGTTACGACATCCCATTCGTATCTGCTGATATTTCCATCTCCAAAATCAAAGTCACATGCTACGTTATGAATCGTATCGTGGTCGCAAGGAAGAAAAAGCACGATTTCATAGTCTTTTGGATACAAAAGAGTGTTTTCTGCATGCGTGCAAAAGTCAATCTGCCCATTCGATATCTGAAATAAAACTGTAACAAAAGCAAAAATTACTTTTTTCCCCCCAAAAGCAGCCTTATTCTTAACGTTATTTCAATTGTCAATGCGTTGAATCTTATTGCAAATATCCTCTTATCAATTTTCAAGTTAGAAATGATTTCTTGTTCACTTTAATCACGATGTGATCTTGCCATAGGAAAAAATCTGAACCGAATCATTTGGAGTACCTCAAACTATACCATTGACACATTTTTAAATAAATAGCAGAACCGCTTTTAATTCTTAAAATTGTTGATTAAAGTTAAAATTTATTAATTAACATTGGACGTAGAACGTTTTATCTTATGAAAAATATAATTCTAGATACTTCTTGTTTGCGATGGGAATTATGTGAGATTTGAACTTCACAATACCGCATTAAATACATGGAATTCTTGTATTCAGTTTTGGAGGTAGTTATCAGCTACTTTCATTAAAATTCCTATATTTTATTTAATTCAATAGAGACAAATTTGGAATGCTGACAATTTGTATTACGAACATTATTCAAAAGCGATTCAAACACATCAACTGTCACAAATTCTGAAATTAGAAAAAATATAAGTACAAAATGTTCGAGCTCTATAACAACACTAATAATCAAAAAATTTTATTATTAAAGTAAAATAATTTTTTTTAATCATTATTATAATTCATTGTTATTATTTTTAATTTCATATACAAGTAGAAAATGTTCACATTAACAATAATAATAATAATAATAATAATAATAATAATAATATTATTATTATTATTATTATTATTATTATTAGCATCTTGACTATATTGATGTATAACATGTACAATAAATTAGTTTTCTATTCTAGTATAAAAAAGTTTCCTTATTTTAGATTGAGTATAAAAGAGTAACATAAAAAATATACACAAAACAAAACAACCACATGAAATAAAAATGAAAACTATTTAACGAAAGAAAGACTTTTAGTGAAGCAACACAAGTAGTTTATTATGTTCGAACCAATTGAAGTAGATTGCCTTGCCTAATTATACAGCAAGGTAGTTGTTTAGATTGCCGTGCCTAATTATACAGCAAGGTAGTTGACTCACTCTGCTCCAATGATAGGATTATGACCCGTAACCCTTCTGTCATGGGTCCTGCAAGCTAACTAACGAGCCAAGAGGAGAAAGACAAAAACAAATCTCTTGCACATAAATAATATGTGTTCCATTGTTTTCCCATAAAGACACCACCGAATTATTATTTAATCCCCCTTTCTTGGATCAATAGAAATCATGTAAATGAAATGTGAAATGAAAATAGATGAATGTGCCTTTGGTCGAGTGAAAATCCCAAGCCTTTTGTTGTGATAAAATTTACATTTAAAAACAAGAAATATCAAAATGTCACTCACCTGGCAAAATTAATAACAAGAATATAGAGAAATTGAGAAAATCCATTTGTACAGTTGATCCTTTATTAAATGTCATTCTCGCACTCTTATCCTGTCATATTTTCAATCTGCAGGTGAGTGAAGTATTTATTTCCAATATGTTCTAGTCGACAACGAACTTAACTGAATCTGATTGGGTGATAAATCGATCTCATTGATTATTGTCTTCTAAAGAACACATGCAGTTCAGCTGATATCAATTTTGCTAATAAATAATACATTAGAATGCAAGGTATGGTCTATTAAATCAATAACATAAATCTACTAACACATTATTCTAACAAATGCAGCGACAAAATTGTCCACATTGAATCAAGCTTAACGATTCTTTAGAAAAGTTTTAGAATTCTTGTAATGTTTCAAAACCAAATGGGCCGAGTTCTCAAATCTTGTCTCGGTCGATTACATTGGACTTATTCTAATAACATTATTATGGGTTTAGGCTGTTATACAGTAACATAGAAAGGGTGAAAACAACGAGCTTTCTAAAAACTTTAATAAAAATAATTCATCTTTTTTAATTTTTTTAAAATTGCTCCTGGGTAGGACTTAAAATGAGAGATTTCCACTTGTGATGAGGTTTTGGAAAAAGAAAAAAAAAACTAAAGCTCTCTGAAATATCTTAGCTAAAATTTAAATCCGGGTCGAGCTTCCAATTATGTTATGTGTTTACGCTCTAATAAACAGTAACATGGAAAGAGTGAAAAACAACATGTTTTGTAAAATTGAACAAATACAATATTTCCCTTGAAAAACAATTTTAAAATGGAAATCAAACTTTCGGTCTTAAGAAACAAATCCAATAATAATCCAGGAATAATCCATTAATTAAATTTTAAAAGTAGTAGTAATGAAATATTCTAATGATCCAAGTTTGAGTCCCAATGAAGTAAACGACTAGACTGTTTTAAGCCCAAACTGCGATTATATTTCTCAAACAAATATTATACAGTAATTTGAAACGCACAATTGGGACTCCCATGATAGTCAAATGATCATGTTTACAACACGTACTCCCAACATGACCTTGACAAAAAACAATCATTTTACTCTAAGAATAAAATTAAAATGTTGTTCACTTCACTGATGACGTAGTACAATAAACATTAACGTATCATGATTCCTGATATACATATTATGTGTTGAGAGGTAAAAATTTTAAAAAGTGACTTATCACAAGAAACAATTCAAATAAGCAAAGATTATATATACATACAATACTAAAACAATATACTCTCAGCGAGCGAGCGTTTATTAAATTTAAACAAAGAAATTGTAGATAAAACATAAATATCATTGAGTAAAAAATAAGAGAACAGCCACCATTGTTTGAATACTTACTACTATTTTCGCGGCCATGTCTTCTCATGCTTTTATCCATGAAATGTTATGAACGAAGTTTAACAATAGGCTCAAAACAACATAGCTGTCGAAGAGGTTTGGTCGTATAGGTTATTAAAGTGGAACAACAATAAATACAGGCATTGAAGCAATGTTTGAAAAGGGCAACAGTGTAAATAGCTGGCTTCAAGAATCAGCACGAAACATTATTTTTCATATATGAATATACTTTGTATCTTGTATACTTTGTATCTTGTGGTTGCAAAAATTGGCTTGCAGTTTTTCTTTGCAATTTGTAACCGCAGTATCAAAACAATAACACAAATAAAAGACTCTTAGAGAGCCCGTTCACAAGAGGGTGTTCGCTTAAAAAAGAGCTCACTATTTTTTCTCCTTTATTTTAAAAAGTTATTTCTTCTTTCATAATAAAAACTACCAAGTCTGCTGTTATTTCTTAATTTACATAAGATGTATCAGTTGAAGGAATAAGAATTGCTTAATTTAAATAATTTCTCAGTTAGGTCAATTATTCTAAAATCTACAATTTGCATAATAATCTTTAGATGCTGGTGGTAAACTCTTCATGACATTACTACAGTATTCATTCTCAGAATAAACGTATCTATTGAATTGTGTCAATTGTTATTATAACAAACTTTTCTTCCTGTTTTTAACACCAAATCAGCTGCGATTTAAAATGTTCTAATAATAATAATAATAATAATAATAATAATAATAATAATAATAATAATAATAATAATAATAATAATAATGAGGACATTGTATAGCGCCTAATCTTTAGAAGGTCTCAGCGCTTTACAATTTCCATAACGATATGACTACAAAAAACAAAACAAAATCAAACACCATTGAATTGGACAACATATAAGATGCTGAAAATATTTAAGGTAGGAAACATTATTATGTCTTTAAGTTTGTTCTTGCAGTCGAAAAAAGGTGAGTTTTAAGATCATTCTTGAAAGGGATCACTGTGTCTTTGTGTCTAATTTCTATGGGCAATTCATTCCACGTTGCTGGGCCCTGGGATGCAAAAGAACGTTGTCCATATGACTTTATTTTCAAAGTGAGAATAATGAGTATACGATTGTCAGAAGAGAAGCGTAAGTATCTTGCTGGTGTTTACACATAAATGAGGCTGGATAGGTATGCTGGACTGGAGTCCGTGAGTCAAACGTAGCAAAGAGAACAAATTTTGCGTTTGATTCTGGATCGAATGGATAGCCAGTGTGGAGTACAGAGCAGAGGTGAGGTGTGCTCTGATCGAGACACTCTAACGATGACCAGCGCAGCTGTGTTTTTAACTGTTTTAAGTTTTTGAAGTAGATAGTGTGGCGAACCAGATAGAATTGAGTTACAATAGTCCAATCTTGAATGAACACACAAGTGTTTTAGTGGCATACAGTGAAATATATTTGCGAATGGAGCTGATGCGTCTCAGCGCAAGATATGCAGCCTTGCATATGTTTACGAAATGTTGGTGCAATGTGAGAGTACTGTCTAGAGATACGCCTAGGCGTAATACTGACTGTGTGAATTGAATCATGGTGTTGCTGATATCTATTGTTTGAGGTAAAGGATGTGAATGAGCACATCTTTGTGTTGTGATCAGAATGGCCTCAGTGTTATCATCATTCATCTGCAGCGTGCTACATGTCATCCATAATTACACATCAGAAATACACATCTCTATTCCTTGGATGGTAGCATCAACTTATGTTGGGATGCTAGATTTGTATATTTAGGTGTCATCAGCATACAGTTGGTGAGACACTTGATGATTATATATGACACTTGAGAGCGGCTGATTGTATAGAATGAAGATAACACCACATGGCATATCAACTGGGCTGGAGTGTATTCCGTTTGCAGATACAATTTGTGTCCTGTTGACTAAGTAGGACTTTAAGCACTGTAAGGCTGTATTGTGAATGTCAAATACAGGCTGGAGACTGTGAAGTAATATACAATGGTATATTGTGCCAAATGTTGAGTTGCAGACAAATCAAGGATGATGAGGACTGTAATCTTTCCGCTATTCAAAGCAGAGATAATTGCATTAACCTCATTTTCAGAAGAGTAGTTTCAGTACTGTATCAAGGGCGATATGCAGATTGTACATTGCTAAAAAGATGTTTTTTGTGAACGGGAGATTAGAAAATGGGCGGTAGTTCTTTAAATCGTTATAGTCATGTGACAGTTCTTTAGCAGTCGCTTTACAATGACAGTTTTGAAAAATGATGTGAATTGCCCGGATGATATATATGTAACATCAGTTAGTGATGGAAATATTGGGTCTAAGCACTCAAGCAGCAGTGACGTTTGAAGTGGAACAACTTCACGTGACTTTGGTGCACTCTGCATCACGATTGTCAGCACTAAATTCATAGCGACAGGTTCGAATTCTCCCCTAATGGTTGTCGATGAAATTATGTATCGTAACTGTATCGTGACAACGAGTCAATTAAAATTGTGTTGTGAAGATTATCTCTAATGGTTTGTACGTTGTCAAGGAAGAAATTTACAAACAGATCCGGAAGGTGTACTGGATAGAAAGTAGTTGGAAGTGGTGTACATTTGTTCCATGACATTAGTTTGTTAGTTATCTAGAAGAGCTCTGTGCAGCTGAAACTCTCCGTGATCTTACTACTGTAGTGGGATAAGTTAGCTAAATCGACTCTCTTTGTAACGTTCGTCTTAGTGGCTTCATATATTTGTTTCATAGGAAATTTGGTCTGGTGGAGCGCCAAAGCCTCGCTGCTTTACGGCTTTCTCTTTTAGCAGTGCGAGGCTGGTCCCTAACACAGCTATACCATGGAGAACACTTTTTTTTTTATTGATACTCTGCATTTGGTGGCTGGGGGATGTTTTTCAAGCCACAAACGTAGGCAGTTATCGAGTTGTTGTGCTGTAGGAGGTAAGACAGTTTTTAGTTTTGCTTGTATGTCACGCTTTAGTTTATTTCTATTTATAGTACGAAGGTTTGTCTTAGTTGCAAATAAAGGTGAAGGGTTAGGGACTGATATGTCGAGATGGCAAAGAATGCAGAGGGATACAATGGTGGATCACAGACTATTATCATCAAGTCTATGAAGAATCCAGGCTAAAAAGTGACCATGTTTATGGTTGGGTTGGTTAACTGACTGTTTAATGTTGAAAACATGAATAAAATCTATGTGTTTTGACGTGTATGAGTTTTCAGGACAGTCAAATTGAAAGTTAAAATCTCCAGGAATAATCAGGTTGCCACCTATCGAATTTCCATACTCCAGGAGATTCGGAAACTGCGCCATAAAGAGAGATTAAATCAGGTTTGTTTTCTACTAGAAGGAGGGCGATAGAGGCAGAAAAAATGGATGGAGCTTGTTCCAATGCGAGTGTTGTTTGGACTAGTTCAAACGATGTATGGCATAAATTGAAGGCTGTGTTGTATTTAAGACATTTTATCATGAAATTCTTTGTGCTGACAGCAATTCCACCTCAGTGAGAGCGCACTTAGGCTCATCGCTTGATGTTGTTACCACCAGTAATATATTTGGCGTCCTGGTGTTACTGTCCTTACTACACAAACAACTCAGTTTGACTGTCCGTACGGTGGTCTAGTTGTTAGAGCGTCTGCCTTCAATGCGGGATGTCGCGGATTCGAACCTCGTCGAAGTCTTACCAAAATCTTTTAAGAATGGTTTCTAACAGCTTCCTTGTTTAGCGCTCACGATGAAGCAGTTATTAGTAGGATTATCTGGTCTGGTGTCACGATAATGTGATTTGATGGGACATTATTCTATATATATGTGGCATCATGCCTCAGTGCTAGACATTACTACTATAAACTACCTCACTGCAGACATCATTGCGATATCGCTGAGAAAGCGTTAAACTACTGTAATAATTCCTATAACACACACAGTTGGATTGATTTTGCCCACGTTTCATACTACATTTGTTTCTTTATCAGTTCATAGAGTTATGATTATCAAATTGTAGTGTAATATGATAAAAACGTTTAACGTAAAACAGTTATTTTCTCTATAATGTATTCTTTATATGTTAATACATTTGCATATTGATTTATCAGCTGGAACTTTCACCAGCGTTGTAGGTCAATACTAATGCTTTTCATTAACTCCTTACATTTGATACAATTGTTTAACAATATGAGTTTGATTTTTTTTTTACCTAAGATTAACTAATTAGTTGAATTACTGAAATTAGTGGGAGAAATCTGCTATTGGCTCTAGAGATCCTAAACCTCAGTATACGCTACTAAATTCTAATTTCTCTAATGTTATAAGAAAAATATGTCAGCTTTTTAATCACTGATCTAAAACAATTATCTTGCTATTCTGCATTGGTGACTTAGTGATTGTTTTGAAGAAGGAAAAAATAGTGGCCTAGGTTCTTTTGTAACATATTATTGGCCTTAAGGTTTTGAAAAATTTTACTCACATTACGTTTCTAAAATATTTTGTTGGCTTGTAGTATTTTCCCTTCCAATATCTTGATGCTAGTACTAGTGCTCCTGGGATAGTCGGTCAGTGGCCTTTGATTTTATGAGGAATGAAAACTTAGTTTACTCATACACATTTAATAATATTGATACAAAGTTCGATATTATGACAAATTTAGCAATTATACCAAGGTCATAATGTGAGAAGTGTAGTAATACCGTCAGGAACCAACCCACTTTGTAAAATCAATATTCATTTTGGAGAATTAAATATAAACATAAAATTATTCCCAGGATTTCAGATAGGGGATACAACATATATTATCGTATATACAATTACGTATATTGTTTTCGTTCTTTTAACGCTATTTCTTTCGTGGCTTTCAAAATTATACCTTTGTTCGTTCTGATAATGGACCGCTGTACGTGCTTAGATTTCACTATGACTGTACTTATACAACGTGTAAAGTCTACTCAGAAGGTATGCTGATACGTACGATAAACATAGAATGGCCCTATTATTGATTGAGTTCGATTTGACATGTTCATCTTTAATTCATTGGATGTTATTTTTTCGACCAGACTTTACTACAAGTCAGCTCACATATCTCTTGGATGGAACTAGAACCCAGTAATTTTAATTTGAATGTGTCATGGAACACTGAGTCATTTAATTTTACAATCAGCAATGTTTCTACACAGCAAACGCTTGTTAAGAACATGATAAACGAAATAATTGAAATAGGCAAATAGTCTTTTTTCGGTGCCACTCAATCAATATACTCGAGTACGCTGGACGCCGGTGGACACTTTGAGATCATTTTGTTCCGCGGTAGTGCCGTTCTTTCTTTTGCCTTGCAGTCGGAATGGTATGGTGATATTATGGGAGACAAAGCCATATATGGAAACAGAAAAACAGACACAAAATATACAGTTTAACATACGTCATGGCATGCTAACACACTAAAAAAAAAGCAGACAGTTATAATATACTGTTAAGTGCACGTCATGGCCTGACTACAGTAGAAACCCCTGTTGTTGAGACTTTCATGCGAGCTTTTGAAGTAATAGATGATTACCATTTTGGCATTCTTGACACATCCCAAATCCACGTTAATCAGTCAAAATCGCAAATCTTTCATAGTTACTACATTTACTAAAAGTGTTTAGAGTCGTCTTGCTTTAATATGCGTCCCTTGCTTTAGACCTAGGGGAGGACTCGATAAATTAATATAAACTACAGTTTCAATTTGTTCAGGAAAATATTTAATTTCTAGAGTCAATTCTTGATGCAGCTTCTATTTGTTTTAACAATGTTAATAATTTAACAGCAGTTCTTTGTATAGTTGATAAAGCATTAATCTAAACTGGATTTTCGTATAATTACATTTCTGGAGTACAGTACATACAGTGCATATAGCCCGCACTTCATTGAAAAGGTACATATTCGTAGCCACTGAACATAGCAGCTTGTGGGTGAACAAGCTTCCAATAAAATTTATATTGATGATCTTTTCTCGGTCATCTTTACAATGGACCTTTATGGCATAAGGAACGTCACTGAATAAAATAAACTTAATATTAAATGTTTGTAGATATTTGACATCAACTTTCATCTTCCTTATTTACGTCCCCAAAACATATTTTTTTAAACTTATCACTAGTTCATAAATTTACCAATACGTGAATCATATGATATTAATAACAGATGAAGTGTATTCCAACTCTGTTCTTCCTCTCACGATCACTACGTTACATAAAAAATATATTATGACCGGAAAATGTTCAGTAAAGGATTAGTTATTTGTTTATATGGTTCAAAATGTTCTGAAAGTATGAAATGCAAAAACTGTCATAAGTGGTCCTTTATAAATGTATGCCGTTGTAGTTTCGTTAGATGATGCGCGTTCATTAGGTGTATATGTTCAAGACAGGTTTGGCGTTGTATATCAGAATTAACCGTTAAATATTTACCAAGTGAACTACTACGTGAATACAATCGATCTTAGGCAATGTGATCTTTTACTGAGTTTTTGAAGTGAGAATAAAATTAAAACAAGGTCTATTTTTGTGGAGTAATATTAGTACCTTTGTTTCTGAAATAAAGAGGATGATACGGAATTGATATTATAACATCGCATTGGACTAGAATAGTGCTTTGTTCTGCATGACGAAAACAGTTTTGTAAATGTGATTTAATCTCGTCCTTATCATACACTAGCTATTTAAATTCTTGACAAATTTAATACGTAAATAATATGTTGGATGTGCTTCAGTTAGCGACGCTTTAAAGGTACAAATCGTAACGTGACACTTGCAGAGTAAGGCACATATACGTGGACAATTAGGCCGTTTGTATCGTAAAAAAAGTGTTTGAAACGCTCTTGACAGTCATAATAGGTTAAACTATTTGTGGTCTCTACTCGTTTTCTCACAACCAACTTTATTATTTTCTTTTGAACAGGTTCAACTAAAGGAGTCCATGTTACAACACCTGTGACAATCTCATTTAAACTATGCCGGTCCCTCAATCAGGTTTAGTTCGGCAGTTTCAGCCCAAGTCCATTTTTTATGAGATGACAACAAACGTGGTACCAATCTTTTACAAACCGCTTTTAACTTTCGAACGATTATTCGATATACCAAAACATCTGAAGAATTATTGCATGCGATAACAGTAACATCCTACACAGCATATTGAGCATTTGCATTCACAACAGCTATTTTCATCTCACCGACCGTAGATAACGATCTTTCAGAATGGTCGTCTGTTCTTCCTTTCATATTTTGAAACCTTTTAGCACGAGGAAACAATCACATCTGATACAAGAACAATGAATTACTAGGCACGTTTGTAGGTATATATAAATATGTAACTGACCAATTCACGTGCTTATACCGTAAAAATCATTTTATCATTTTAATAACTTTCTGAAATTTAGGAACGTAGATTTTGGGGTAAAATCTTGTTAGGACACATAAAAACACGAATAATTTTTTTTTTATCTAATCGTATCAAATTTAATGGACATGCTTTGATTATATGTAAAAGACCTCATGTTTATGAGAAAATATGAATGAGTTTTTCAGCAAAATACTGCGGAGTTCAGCATTATTCAGAAAAAGAGGTAATATTATTCCATACAAATGATGTAACTTTTTTATTTTATGCTCATTTTGTTTAACTACCTAAGGCTTAACAATACAAGACATTACAAAAAAAAACAATGTAGTTTAATGTATGCTTTATTAAAAAAAAATATCACAACCGTAGATTCATCAATACACAATAACAGTAGTCGTGCGCACATAGCTCCGCCCAGCGACCATTTAACTTAGTCGTGTGCTGTGTATATCAGTTTAATAAAGTATTGTCGTGTTGGCCTACGTAAAATCGAAATGTATAGTGATATTGTTTCTGTGTTGATCCAACTTAATTCTGCTTGTTTTATTTTCGGGTCTGTGTGATTGTGTAAGTTCAGTGATATAAAGTGATTGGATTGTAGCTGCAAAATGTAGGCTGCTTGAAAGTCCAGTACAGCTTCTGTTGTGTGTGTGTGTAAATATATATATATATATATATATATATATATATATATATATATATATATATATATATATATATATATATATATATAACCCGTTTTATTACCAGGTAAAGAAAACATGTTCATGTCATGTCACTCGCATCTCACTTCTCACTGTTGGAGGGTGCCAACCTATGACCTGTATCAAACACTGTGTTTTCTATTCCTTGCCTATCATAGTATTAAAATAATTACACGAAGAAAATCATAGATGTTAAAAACGTTCAAATTTAAATAAAAGACGTAAAAATCCCGCAATTTTTCCCCTCAATATCTAAAAAACGGAAGAAAACCCCCAAAACGTTCTAGTAGTTTGTAGGCAACACAGAAATTAATATTTTACTTATTTACACACCTGGCGTACACTACCAGATATCAGCACTATTGTTGTAGCATGTTTACGTAAAGCTTCGTAGGCTAGCATCATAGATTCATTATTGATCTATTTTTGTTATCTAGAGTATGACGAAGGACCGTATGTATGGCCGATGATAAATACAAATGGAAGTACCAAATATAAAAAACGCAAAAAAAGTAAAAAAAACGCGTTTTTCGAGGTTAAAAAACCCCGAAAAGAAACGTTTTTATTATCTATGGAGAAATTGAAAAGCTGCTGTTTTTTTATTATCTTTTAATATGAATTAAGGTCGCATGCGCCACTATGTGCTTTCGCGACCAGTTAATGCCCAAGGGTCGGGCTATCTGATTGGTCGGGACCCCCGGCACCCGCTTTAAATGGCAGTCTCGCCTTAGAGTAACATGTCGGGTCACGGCAAAGCAGGAAGGCACCCGGGTTAGGAAAGCTAGTTTGTCAAATTGTTTCACTCTAGTTAAAGACATAATCCAATCGGTTTGATATCTTATTACTTCTAAAATGAAGTATTAAGTATATTAAAAGCTGCTGGTGCGTGACAACCCATTTATCCAGCGGAAAGTATACTTCTTTGTCGTCTTGGATTATTAACTCTGTGGCTTTTAGTTTCCTACGAAAACCTTCAATTGCATTTTTACTTAGTAGTTTGACATACTTGTAAAATGGTACATAGGTATGCAATAGCCTTTGGCATCAGTATTATCTTATGTGATATATGTTTCAGAAAAAAGAACACACGTTATAGTCTTAACAATTCTTTTTGCGACACTTATGAATATTCTCCTAAATACTCTTTCAATGATCAGAACGGTATTTTCAATTACCGCGTCTCTCACGTTCGTTGTTAAAATTGCGAATATCACGTTCATTCGTTTCTTAGAAAGTTTTGTTTCTGACTGTGTGCACCCGCACACATCATTAACTTTATCATCTATTTTTTCAAAGGGACGAAACTCCTGCTTTAATTCATTCAAAACAAATTAAATAAAAAAAACCTAAAGCGTCTACTATACTAGTGTACATTGTTTGTTTACAAAGTAATTCCTCATACACTATTCTATATTTTGGTCCATTTGTCGTTCACATACATTGGTGCAATATGAAGGTATCGTAAAATACTGCACGAATCTGACAATGTCATGTTAATGGAGACAGACACGAGCATAAAAATAAAGTTCTATATTGTCACCCCATTTAGGGGATTTCTTGTTTGCATTTTTTAAACATAAATTTGGTTTCCTTATTTAAGGTGTTGGTAAAATCTTATTTTGTGCTGCTACCACTCCGGTTGTCTAGTGGTAAGAGCATCCGTCTCGGATGGGGGAGGTCGCGGGTTCGATCCCCAGCCGAGTTATACAAAAGACTTATACATTGGTAACAACAGCTGTCTCGCTTGTCGTTAAGCATATAGAGCTTAGTTTTAGGACTGGTTGGACTGGTGTCAGGATAATGTGACTGGGTGGGACATGATGCTACAAGTGTGCGACATGATACCCCAGTGGTAGGTAGACATCACTATAAACTGCCCATTGCAGACATCGTACGTTATCAATAGAAATCACATCACGCATTACATTTGTGCTGTTATTCAGAAACCTCGCACATTTAAGACTTGATATGCATCTTTACGTGCACATACGATCTGAATTTTATTCTTGTTCCATTATAAAATCGTTTAGCAATATAGATGGGATTTGCAGACTATTCTGACTTGAATTTCTTTGTCAGAAGTATACAACAATCTTGTTTAAACTTACTATTTTCTGAGAAGTAATGTTAAATGAAGATTTCCTTCAGTAACTCTGCATTCTACTGCAGTTATGAATATATATAATCATTTATTATTATTATTATTATTATTAGTAGTAGTAGTAGTAGTAGTAGTAGTAGTAGTAGTAGTAGTAGTAGTAGTAGTAGTAGTAGGAGTAGTAGTAGGAGTAGTAGTAATAGTCAAAAGGAATCGTCACATTAAATTTCTCATTTTCCACGGGTTGATCAACATACCTGGACAGAATGTGACTTTGATATATGTTAGAAATACTGTCATTCATAAGAATATAGCCTATGCCAGGGATGTAGATGTTCGAGAGGAAATGGCTAACCGAAACGAGATATATCACTTTGATGAGAACTTCTGATAATTTGTCAGATCTTTATAATGAAATTTTATTGGATATTTAACATTTTATTTAATATTTATTTGTAATTTTCCTCCATTTGGAACTTGATATGTCACAAATCAAGTTTATTGTGTAACTTTCAAGTAACGTTTATTTTGTAAACAAATAATATACATAATTACTATTTCTCTATAAGTTAAGATGGTTATGAGTGGTGTTTATGTGGATCTGTATTTAGGACGCTGGAATTCCCTGTAGAATATTGGAACCTGACTTTTCCCCAAGTTTTTATTATAACTTAATAACATATTTTACCAATGTAGAAATTTCTAGAAATTAACTTTTGAACATCATTTTGGTCCTATTCTTGTATTTAACATTTGAGACAGAATCGTTATTATTGTGTTCAGTATTTAATTCTGGTATAACTATTATTCAATTTATTATTCACCGGAAATACATGGTGATCACCTTTTAAATTCTTGGACTGGAACCATAATTTGGAATTATAGTGATTTCAGACAAGGACATATTTGGATTATATTATTCTTATACATCAAAAGACTGTTAGCGCATCTCCACAGCACAAGCCACTGACATTTCGGCATGCAGGAAACTACAGACACGTCAGCACGTTCAATATTGGAACTTATTTGGAATACCACTATAATTTAGCTTGAACTTAAAACATTTTGACTTAAGATATAACTTTTATGTTTCCAATTGTATTTGTGGGAAATAAATTACGTGTTTGAATTGTACAAAACTTCTTTGTTTTTGCTCTTTTCCGTTACCTAGTTTAAGAGCACCGAGTCGTAATCGTCATCAGTCTCTTGACCTAGTGTAGTCAATGAGGCACTGTGCTGATTAACATCTGACCAGTTCCCTCCACTTATCTTGATCAAGGGAAAATGCCCGTGTCTCTGCAAAACTTTTCCTGGTCTATTCTATGATGTTGTCAGTCCACTTTATTTCTGAATACCTCTCCTTCTGCCACTCTGGACGCTGCCCTGCATTACTGTTGTGGATAGACTGTTGGCTCTAGTGACATGGCCATACCATTTCAGCTTTCTCTTTGTGACAGTGGTGAGGAGGTCTTCATAATGGCTTACTTTGTGTCTGATGGTGTTACGCACTTCTTCATTTGTGATGTGGTCCATGTAAGTGATGCCAAGGATGGTTCTGTATCATCTCATTTCAAGTGCCTGGATTCTTCGTTGTAATTCTGCTGTCATAGTTCACGCCTCACATGAATACAAAAAGATTGAGATGACTAGTGCATCCAAATAGACGATTGCAAATGTTAGATGTAGACACCTGTACCAGCCATTGACTACTTGTCTTAGGATTAATGATTATTTACGTGTATAATCTCTTTCAGCATTGACTATATGACTTCAAAGGAAATATATGCATGGAATAAAGAATATATTTTACAAAATGTCAGGTTTTCACATTTGCAAAACCTCACAGTCACAATCAAAGCAACAGTACATGAAATTATTTTATGGAGACTACATGTGAATCAGTAGAAAAGGTGAAAGTAGATAAAAATAATATCCCCACCCCCTCCAAAAAAGAAAGAAAACCTAACCAATTGATCTCGGTCCGGCCAAGAAACAACCTTGATATGTCTCAGACTGTACAAGAGCAAATACTGTGCACTTGATGCCCTTTTAAAGTTGTGAATCAATGGTATGAAAAATGCCTTTGCTCTACAGAAGCGCTAAGAAATAACTAACAAAAGGTAACTAGACAAAATAGCAACATATTAAAAATGGAAATGACAAAACATGTTCATTAGAAACATAAATTGCACTAAATGCAAAAGTACTTTTGAGAATCATTTAATGCATATCATAAGAAGAATAACATTTTCAACTTAAACGAAAAGACTGACACCCTTCAATACAATTCAGGACGGTAAAATTCTTAAAGATGAAACGGAATAGGTTATAAAATGCTCTTCGTATTGGCGACCGTTTAAGGGAGCCTTTCAAGACAAATGGTAGTATCATTGTACTTATGCTTCTGTATATGTTCAATAAAGTATTTGATCTCAGATACTGGATAATTATCACAAAAGGGAGTATAAATATGCCTGAAAGCGAACATACTTATACTAGTCATCAGCTAAATATGTACTTTAGTTTTAAATGAAATACAGTAGACTCTTAACAACAGGCCGCCCTCGGGATCGAAGGTTCCACTAATTAGCAAACTCAGCAGATTATCCTTCGAGCATCAAAAATTGTATGGAAATTACAGTATCTAGATATAATGTAAATAACGTAATTTTTCATATTCATAAAGAACAAATTATTTGTTGATGATAATCGATCATTAGCCGTATATTCCACATTAGAATTGTATATGATATCTGCAGCAGTAGAACACGGTTGTTGTTCTATGAAACACAAGGCCGATTCCAGAGCATCCTTTCCCTTGGAGGGCCTCATATTGGGCCCTGTCGTGTCGAACACGTCTCTCACATGGTCCAAATCATTTTCGTTTACAACAAGGAATCACATTTTATCCATTATTCTAGATAGGCTTCATCCACATATTCATTCCTTAGCAGCTTAACATATTCGGCTTTGTTTTGCATCTCGTCCTCTTCCTTACCTTCAATATCGGGCCAAAGGTTTCTCGTAGTCCACGCTTGAGCCGTTATGTACACCATTTACCGTATGTTATGCGTTGTTTTGTTAATGATTGCATCAGATTCAAATTTGTATGTTGCGAAATGGACGACGCAATTTTCTTTCTGAATCTTCTATTAAAATAATCAATGATGCCTCGATCCATTGGTTTCAAAAAACCAGTCATAGACGGCTTAAACCATCGATTTAATTTGTACATTTCGATGTACGTTAAAATTTGGATGTGAGAGAGCATTGTCGAGTAAAAAATTATCTTCTTTGGCAAATGTTTGCTTTTTAGAAGTTTTTCCACGGCAGTAACGAGTCTTTTCAGAAAATCATTAGTAGCAATTATTCTAAAGATTAATTTAAAGTTAAAAGAGATTGATTTGGTATCCTTAGTGCAGGATATCGCTCTGATATGTATCTCAGACCACTCCTCACTACTTATATTTTTTATTAAATACTTGCGTCCAAGTTTCATGCTTAGTGGTGTGTTGCCTTTTAGCTTTTATTTAAAATGATCTTTGTAAACAAACTTGAGTGAATTTTGTTTTTGCAAGTTCATTATTTTATCCTCCTGCTTATCAAAATTATTATGTACTCCATGTTTTTTTTATGTCATCTTTCCATGCTTTTTGAATTTTGGATATTAAGGAGAAGTATTTTAAGAAATCATCGCTTCTAGTTTTTTGTTTTATTATTTCAAAAGGTATTAAATTACCGTTATCATCTATTAGATCATTCAGAATTTCAAAACCAGCTTCTGTCCAGGAATTTGTTTTGATGGAACAATTTAGTGGGGATAAAATTTAAAATGTTCATGTATATATATATATATATATATATATATATATATATATATATATATATATATGTTTTACCCATCTTATCTAAATATACCAAATAAATGAAAATATGTGTATCATATTTAGTCCTCCCTCGTTTTCTGGGGATACTAGTATATCGCATTTTATTCTCTCTACTTTTCCACCCCATACAAATTTAAATAATGTGCGATTTAGTTCTGCTTCAACTTTTGCTGATGGATTTGGAAGTGCTAAAAAAGATGTATGAATATGGGCAGAACAAGAGTTTTTACAACAATTACCTTACCAACCAATGACATATGTCTTTGACTCCAGCTTGCCAGTGTTCGTTTAGCCTTTGTTAGTTTTTTTATATAATTAATTTCCACCATTTGTTGTAAATCTGGAGCAAAATCTATACAAAGGAGTGTAAAGTTAAAACAGGACCAAATTAGTCC
The DNA here is from genome assembly GCA_030141615.1 of Unio pictorum. Classification (NCBI taxonomy): domain Eukaryota; kingdom Metazoa; phylum Mollusca; class Bivalvia; order Unionida; family Unionidae; genus Unio; species Unio pictorum. Next base: position 1,270,445 of record JARLTB010000062.1, on the reverse strand, counting down.
CATTTTGGGACATATTCTTTCAATGAAAAATTTCCCGTTTCCCATCCAAATAGCTTTTGTTTTTGTTATGTTACATTTAAATCCAGATAATAGAGAAAAAAAACCCGCAAGATATTCATAGTTTATTTTAAGAGATTGTTGAGATCCATCAAGAAGAATAAAAGCGTCATCGGCATACTGACCCAATTTATATTTAGTGCCGTCAAAGATCAATCCCAAAGTTAAAAAGATTTTAAATTTTCTTCCACAAAGGTCCAGTTAATGGAGTCAAAGGCTTTTTCAAAGTATATTAATAATAATAAACCATATCTATTTTCATTCTCAAATTGGTCCATGATATCATATAATAGCCTGGTATTTTCTCCAATGAATCTACCCTTCATATAGCCTTTATGAGTATCACTGATTATTGAAGGAAGAACCTTTTTAATCCTGGCTGCAATGGCTCCTGAAGCAATTTTATAGTCAATATTTAAAAGTGATATAGGTGTCCAGGGTTTTAAATATCTTCTATCTTTTTCTTCCTTTCGGTAGACATGTGATGACTCCTTGAGTCTGAAATTCTGAAAGTTTTTCTTCAGTATATCCGTAATTTATTGATCTGCATATAAATCCCCCCAAGAGACTTCCAAAAGAATTTATAAAACTCTACAGTGAATCTATCTAAGCCAAGACTTTTTCCATTTTCCATCTGTTTTAGAGACTAACCGACTTCATTAATTGTAACCAGACCTTCACATTATTCTTTTTCTTCTTGGCTAAGTTTAATATTGTGATTAAGAAATTTATTTAGAGTTTATTGAGTAGCCTCATCATTAAGATGAGCAATTCTACTTTTGTACAATTCCATATAAAACTGTTTTTGAGCTTCGAAAATATATATTTGGTCAGATATATTTGTCCCATCATGTAAAATTGTTTCCTTTATTGTCTTGTTGATGTAGTTAATTTTTTCAAGATTTAAAAAATACTTTGTGCTTTCCACCAAATTCGTACCATCTAGATTAGATCTTAATTTAACACCTTCCATGTATGTTTCCGAGATTCCTCTAATTCTGCTTTTTTTCTCTCTAAATTTTCCAGAGCTTCCCTTTCTATGTTATTCACCAGTCCCCCCTGAATGTATATTATATCATGTTCAATTTTCTTTAATTTTTCCCATTTATCTTTTGTTTTCCTAATAGAATAACATACAGTTTCAGATCTTATTTTCATTTTCAAAATTTCAAAGAACTTTTGACTTAGGATAGAAAACATGGATAGATTCATCTTTATTTCCCCCAACATAATATTCATTTACCGTGTCAGTTATACACTTTTTGACCAAATCAATATACTCAATGTTCCTCAACAGTTTGGGATTAAATTTACAATATCCTCGTCACCTTGGACACGTTGTAAAAACCACACTCGAAACAATAGCTGAATGATCAGTCTTAAACCCTGGTAAGATGCACACATCAGCTGTATTCATGTGAATGTCATCCGATACAAGAAAGTAATCTAATCTACTTTGTTTCACGGGCGATTTTTGCCTTCAGGTATAGATCTTTAAGTCTTGATTGGAATTTCGCCAGGGGTTAATTAATTCCAATTCATTTCTGAGGTCTTGAATCGCTGCCCTTGATTGTTGATGTTTGTCATGTAAAAATTATAAGTATCCAAATCTAAGTCTTGAACAGTATTCCAGTCTCCGCACATTATAATTGATGAATTCTCAAACAATAAGATCACCTCTTTTAACTCTCTAAAAAAAATAGGATTATCATCATTATGACCATTCAAATTCACGAAGGTTATTCTGTTGCTATCAATTGTAATATTTAAAATAATAAATCTTCCTTGACAGTCACATCTTTCTGTATGAATTACGAATTCAAAAGTATTTATAAAAAATGTTGCAATCCCAGCACTATTACTAGAGCAGTGGCTAAATATAAATTTGTATCCCCATTCAGCTGCCCAATATATTTCATTGTTCTTTGTACTGTGAGTTTCTTGCAAGCATACTATAGATACATTCTTTTGTTTTACCCAGTGGAACATGTCCTTTCGTTTAAAGACTGAACCTTGCAGACCTCTAACATTTACAAATATATAATTTTTATGTTATTATCCATGACAACGGTAGAAATTTTACATATACATGTTCTTGTACAGGAATGTATGAAGTAATTATCATCTTAAGTGTTATCATATGCATGGCTTTCACATTCACTCTCACACAGAAAACAAAAATCAAACAAACGAGTCGGAAACCATTCTGACACAAATCTGCATTCATCCACGCCTATTTTTAGAAGCCTAATCGACCGACAAAGCATCGCGTTTAATATTTTTGAACGCACAAGGATTCTCAATTTCACCGCTGACAAAAAAGGGGCAACTTGTGAGTTTCCGCTTAAAATATTAATTCATGAACGCTGTTTCCAGCATGTTATCCAACTATTGATGGCTTTAAATGATTCGCCTATATCAATGTATTTGCGGAGCATGAGAGAGTTTTCTTCGACATCGGTCCATTGACCGAGGTCCATCGAAAGCCTTTCTTGCTTTAACTATGCCAAAACATCATTGTCCAGCATCATGAATTTCGCTTTTCTTTCTTTCTTCGTGGAACGTGATGACTGTAACCATTCAACGATGTCAATTTGCGTAGAAAAACTTTGCAAGCTTATTCGATAATTTGTGGAGTTCCGGAGAGTAGTTTTCCCAACTCCTCAGGTCACTGCAAATGTTATAATATATTCGCCTTTATCAAATCTTTCAAGCGCGTCGAGTTTATCATTCAGATTCCAAAAATATAGTACAATGGGCTAAAAGCCACAAAATATATTATATTGGCACAGTTAAAAGCATAAATGAAGTTAAAAGGATGAATGATTATAACACGCCAACAGGTTTTAACACTATGAAACATAACCGCGGGTCCGTACTGTAATGCTTACGTAAGCTCAGTGAAACAATGAAAACAACGAGGATCGAGAGACGGACAAGTACTCGGCGCAACCAATCATTGAACGGAAAATTAACGAAAGTCTATTGTATTAGTTAACTGGGTCATTGTAAATGATGTTTTAGGTGAAAAACAAACTGGATTTAGACGAAAATGCTCTAATTTTGATTGTATATTTCAAGAAACAAAGTTGCAGATTTCCTGCTCATTTTTGTTGATTATTAAAATGCGTTTGACCGTATTGATTATAAGCAAACAATGCCTATGTTACTGTAAAGTATATATGCAAATATCAAAACCAAACGTAAAATGGCCAAACAAAACAATTTCAGTGTCTGGTTGGTATAAGGGAATACTTTGTTTTATCACCCATTTTATTTTCATTGATTCACGGTATAAAATTAAAATTTGTTCAGTGATATGACTTTTGCATGCTGATATTGTGGTTGGCTTTGCCAAAATTGACGTTAAACTAGAAAGATGTCTAAACAAAGTATATGAATCTGGAAAAATGATTAACCCGGTGAACACTAATGTAGTGGTTTCTCAAAAGGGGGATATTTGATAGCGCATAAAGGCTGGTATTCGACGCTTGCTTATAGAGACGCCACCTTGTTTTACATTGTGTCAAGAACATAGAACAGCAAAGACAATGTACAGTCTGAAGACTGGATTAAAATCATTTTGGTAAACTGTGGACAAGAACTGTATTCCAAATATTTGATACTAAACTAGCGCTAAGCTTTATTATGGACATGTGACCTATGTTACAAAAAATTTTATTATGAAAACAATAACTTGCGTTCATGTTTCAGGTACATAAAATTGTGAGAGCTAAAATCCAGAATCATCGGTACAGTTTACCGAATGTCTTCAATGTATGCATTAAAGCATAATTATACTGGCAGCATCAGCTTTGAGGATCTTTCATCCAAGTACTTATTCTGTGAGTACGTAGCATTCGATATACCGAATTTGCAGACAATTTTGAACTTAAATTGCTTTTCTCTGAGAATATATAAAGGACAGTATATTTTTAAAATTTCAATCAGGCCTTCTGAATTCATCTTGTATCCATGATATTTAGTTAGAAAAACATACACAGTTTAGTGCTTCTTGTTTTCTTGTTCTGTCTCTAAGAATTATGTCTACAGGTGTGAATTTAGTATGTAATCCACATTATTTCCATTAAAACAGGATTGACCAACACTCTTTAATACAATGAATGCATACAGTCTATCATTTCATCTAGGTTCATCAAGAAGTCCATACCTAAAGACTAAATTTGAGACACCCCCCCCCCACACAAATTAAGTTCCAGCGACAGTACTGTACATCTTTACTGAAGAAAAAAAATAATCCATATAACTTCGGATATATCATAATTTACTTAGAGGCCTGTTATTGAAGAAAACATTCGAATAGATGCAAAGCAGAACAGAACGATTTCTGGGAATCGTTAAGGTGTCGTATTATCTGAGAATGGTATAACATTCTTTTATTTTAATTAACTACTACACCTGTAATATTTCTATACTCTTATTTTAATTGATAATAGTTTTGCTCAAAGTAAATCAAGGTATTGTGAGATAGGGTCTCCTTGTTTACAACCCTATACATCGAAGAAATCTGACCTAAACCCTTTCCGAATAACTACTGAAGATAGCATATTTTGTATGCATAGAAACCATTTAGTATAGAATTAATAAATACTTTAGAACTTTTATCTAAAAATGTCCATGATGCTGTATCACATGCTTTTTCAAAATCCCAAAAAATATTTTTTCCATGACTATTTTGTTAATCTGAACAGTGTAGTTACTCATGTATTATTATAATTCTATCACGAATGTATTCGCATTTAATTAATTCCCTTTTATAGATTATAACAGTATTGTCACCATTGTTACAGTTAAAGCTTAACGTCTTAATGCTAATTCGTGCAGTACATTTATAAGGATAGATGCAGATGAATTATATATTATTCAATCACTCTGATTGAATATTGTTTTTGCTTATCATGGTACCATTCATTGATCGCACAGAGTCTATCATACTACTAAGAGACAAGGGAAGTAACTTCCAAACACTTCATTCTATGCTTGACCCCGAATCTTAGGCGGATATTTCCGTCCATGAAGGCACTCTAGCATAACCTATATCTTTTGTTTTTTGCTCCTAAAATAGTTTATATACATCAAGCCATCGTTGACCCTTGCACGAAAAGGACGCTACAGGGTTGAAACGTACAAATCATTTCATTAAAAAAATCCACCCTATGATTGGTATGTGAAGCTAAACTAGAATCAAGAGTTAGCCCACCTCTCTCTCTCTCTCTCTCTCTCTCTCTCTCTCTCTCTCTCTTAAATACTTTATAGTCAGTGTACGCGATCGTTAATTGTTGTACAAGCTTCTAGTGTACTGAATCGAACTGATTATAAACGGAAAATAAACACTTCACAACCAGTGAAGCCTAACATACATTGGGAACTCTTCAAATTAACTTTCAGTGTTCGATGATTTTGCCCAAGTCAATTCAAGGGGCGATCTTGATGCTGTCATTGGCATTCGGGTCAGCGCTGGTCTCGATTCACCTCATAAATTTTAATACGCATAACAACAAATCGGTCGCTTCATTCAATAGCAGTACACGTTAATCGAATCAATTTACTTCACCTGATGCGCCATGTTCTACTCGTATTGAGATTTTAGCCCAGTAAATGTAATCGCTATTACAATGCTCACGTGCCCTCTGTTCTTGTCATAAAGTTGTTCATTTGACTTTAGTTTTCCATCTATATGTCAATAGTGTTTGTGCATGAGTGTCTTACATGTATGTCTTCTTCACATTTTGTGTAGTATCTGTGTTCCAATTTCCGTTAGCTCAATCAACTGTTGTTTGTTTAATTTAAATACCGTTTATTTCGTTTGGCGTTTGCTTGTTTCATTTGTGCTTTAGTTTCTTTCTTTCAACACTTGTCTGTTTCGTTTATACCTTGCTTGTTTCATTTGGGTATTTGAGTATTGCCTTTTTGTTTTAAATACCGTTTATTCCGTTTGGTATTTGCTTGTTTCATTACATTTGTAAAAAAAGAAATATTTCAGTATTGATCAAAATGTCTGGATGTTTTCCAAAGACTCGAAACGCATTGGGAGTGATATCAATGATTCGTGTAACATGCGTAACGCGGGAAATGAACATTATAGACAGTATCACATACAACGACATGAAACTAAAGCCAATAAAACAAATATTACTCCATCTCATGCTAAAACTGTATTTTAAACCGCGCACATGAATGGCGAGAGATCAATCATGACCAAAATAAGTGAAATAGAAGCTGCATTGAATACATTAATATATATTGCAAAGGTTTCCAAAATGAATAAAGTAAGCAAATAATATGTTTGATGACCCATGTCAAAACGAAACTGAAATTGACACCATAGTCTCGTTGTTTATTGCCGCTAAAACGTGAGTTTTATCATCAGGAATATAAATATTTCATAAGCAAGCCTAATATATATTTTTCTTTTGAAACAGAACTGTCAGAACTAATTTGTTTTGAAAACCACGAAAGTGATAAATTGCTATTTGTTGATTTTTGAGCCTGGCAACGAAAAAACATACATCAAACTCACTCCACTGCATCAAAATTTTATATTGGTAAATTCCATGGGGAAAGAATCATACATATATTACCCTGGACATATGTGGTATCGGGTGTTTAAAATTCTTTGAATTCGTCTATACTGCTCGTCAATAATTTATACAGGCAAGTGATACCACGATTCTAGTGAATCTTTTTTAATCGACCGATGGAGAGTGTATACTATCGTATTCCCCGGAGAGACTTTGAATCAAGGCAACTATATACCATTAATGACACATATTGACCAGAGAAAAAAGTATATGCTGACAGTTCTTACTTGAATTAGTGAATATATATAAGTTGACACGACTTATTCTAAAATAGCAAACCACTATATCCAAATTATAAATAAAGAAATTAATGTAGATTAAGAATTTTTGTCACATACGTAAATTTATGTGTAGATACCAACATAAAACCAAAATATATCAATAATAATTTCGAGATCATAGAAATTTTAATTACTCCCGAAAATGATTATATTGCCAATTATATAAAAATTAGAACATCATTTGTAGTGTGTACATTAAGATATTGAATCTGAGACAGTATATTAAGAATGCATAATACATTAAGATATTGAATCTGAGACAGTATATTAAGAATGCATAATACATTAAGATATTGAATCTGAGACAGCATATTAAGAATGCATAATACATTAAGATATTGAATCTGAGACAGTATTAACAACACAGAAAAGAAATAGATAAACCATTGAACACATGAAATAAACTCATGAGATCCGTGGAATATAAAGGAAGGTTGGTTGTTTGTTTGTCTATACGACATTCTGAGAAATAATAAGAACTAGATTTTAAATGAATGCTACAAAGACTGTTTTAGAGACTCCAAAACACAAAACAAATTTAATTATTAAAATAGCAAAATTGTCTGTTTGATTTTGCTTTGATGCTGAATTTTTTGAATGCACAATATGTTAATGAAAACTTAATTTTAATATGATGAGCTACATAATTTAAATGCACTAAAAACTAGCATTGACCGCTGTCCATTAAGATTCAATGTCCTCCATTCTTTATTTGTTCTTTTGTTTTTCACTATTAGATAAAGCCACACGAAAAGCTGACCCAAATTAATCTGAATAAATCTACAATAGTTCCGTTCACTTTTGTTATACCAACCTCCAATTCTGTTTTCACAATTTTCCAAGTAATTTGAAATAAAGATTTTGCTATTTATATTCTGGGTACAGCTGAAATTTACTGGCATACTAAAGGTTTTTAAACTGTGATTCACGTTCCTTCTTATTTAAAACTGCTGTCCGTTTGAATTCTACTTTACCACATTTGCAAATTTGTTTTATCCAAGTCAAGATAAGGTCCCTTTATTTTACAAAACTGTACTCGCCAGTATCTTCTCGTTATTTATTGGATAATTTTAATGTCGATACATTTTACGTTAGCTCTACGTTTGAAATAGCAAAATATTACCGAACAGATCAATATAATATTTTTAATTAAAAAAATAAAGTTTAAAATATCACATGCCAACTGAGGTGGTCAAATAGGGTATGATGTTGTACTCTTACATGTTCATTATGCCATTCAGTGGCATAATCCTGAAACATTTTTTCTAAAAGAAACAATTTATACAAATTTATACTGCTTTTTCCCTATTTCTATAAATATTACAGTGGTTGTGAAAATGCAGTTTAAAAAAATAAAAATCTCTTATTTAACAGTGAAGCATTAGCAAGAAAATACTTTCTTATTAATATGAAGAAAAAAGTCTTCAGTTTTTTTTCACAACTTAATTTTATTAAATGGTTCGTTTTTGGTTAACTTTTTTTTATTAAATGGTTCGTTTTTGGTGAACTTTTTTATATTAAATGGTTCGTTTTTGGTAAACTTTAACATTATTAACAACAAATGTCAGCACAATTGACGATGATAATGAGATTGAATTAAAAACTATAAAAATCCAATACTTAATATGAAATTGATTATGAAATATAAAATATAGATATTAAAAGTAAAGATGTCAAATATAAAAATGTTCCTTCTTTCTAAGGAATGCCACATAATGAATTAACATATGATAAACTTGCATTATATATTTAGCGAGAGAAATGCCTTGATTTATATTCAATTTTAATTTAACCTTAGAAGTTTCTACTGTGGTAAAAAAAACTGCCTTTGCCAAAAAACATATACGAAACAAAGAGACCCAGACTATGATTATATAGTTATTTGAATATCAATTAACAAATAGTTCGTTAGCATAAAACAATCCACGATTTAGATGGCTTATGCTGTTTTAAACGGTGAAAGTCCTACATTGTCAAATTAGCATACGAAAAGTGGACAGGGGTGGGGGTGTATTATCAAATGTTTTAATCATACTTGCTGTCAGTGGGCAATAAAATGAGTGACAACTAATCACGAAAACGAGCACACAATAAACAGAGCGCAAATTAAACAAAGGGAGGCAACACTTTGATTCATGATACTAAGTCCAACTGAGGTTATGATCCAACTGAGAGAGAGAGAGAGAGAGAGAGAGAGAGAGAGAGAGAGAGAGAGAGAGAGAGAGAGAGAGAGAGAGAGAGAGAGAGAGAATACAATTTCTGAAGGGTCCAAATGCCGATATAAACCTTCGTTAAAAAAAATATTAAATGGCGTAAATAACTTTCAAATCAAGGTCTTCTAATAACGCTGAGGCTGCTCTAATTGGGATAGCTTTTTTCTTCTTTTCTCTCTCGAACGGAAAAATCAGATATAAGAGCAAATTTATTACGAAATTGAACCAACGTGAGGTCGCACCTTCTCTGTTCTATAATTAAATCGTTATCATATCAATCTCTCGACCAAATCGAGGATCATGTAAATTTATTATTATAAATCCGTGTGGGGTTGACTGTTCTCGCGAAAAGAAGTTTTTAAATTTAATTATATCCATGCTACCGCTACACCAAGTCTGATGAATGTTTCGCAACGTATGTGTATCAAATTTGCCATTAAAGACAACTAATATATTACAGTTATCTCTGATCACTTTTAGAATTCGTGTATATCACTGAGTAACATACATCTGTGTTTTATGTCTGCCCCGATAACATATTCTAGGTGGACTTGATTGCATATCCAGCATCACATCATCGTACACAACTAAATGGTTCTTCCTCAATATCAGATATAAAATTAATACTATCATCGACATCTTCGTCCAACAAGTTTGCATTTTTCTTAAAATCTTTAAGAACATCGTAGCATCTCTGATGATCAACTGTCGGAGCAACTAAGTACAGCTTATCCCATTTGAGCCATCTCATTGTCCAGTTAAATAATAATTGCGTCTTTCCACTTCCAGATGGACGTGATATAATTCGTTAGCGCTAGATGATGTTTGACTAGCTCATGCTTTCTTGTCGCTGAGAAGTCAATGACATTGATTTTGTATAAATATAATAAACACTATGGATTGATATTGTGTTCGATGTAGAGCACTTACTCTTACGAGTATGCAAGCAACAATAATAACAAAAAAAGCTTGCACTTACAGGTAAATATGTGCGATGTCGTACAAAAATGCTAATTTATTTCCATTGACAAGTCAAGGAAAACTGTTGGTGATATCGCTACTTCATTAGGAAAATGACCAGGAACTCCATGGGCAAAATACCCAGGAGAAAACACCTTCAAGAATATAATTATTGTGGTCTTGGAGACATACTTGATATCCTACTTGATGATCAAGATCAACCAAAACCAGGTGAATATCCAATAAATGAAATTGATAAAGCGTGTCATGCTCATGATGTAGCTTATAATAGTTAAACCTGCAGGATGGACAAATTGCAGATGCTGCTAAGTTGATTCATTTGTTAAACTCCATAAGAAATAAAAAATGTCAGAGAATCTTAATGTAATTTGATAGTACGATTTGCGATGAAAGGTGAATTTTATTTGGAGCTGGTAATTAAGCAACCAATCATTATAATGGAATCGATTTATTACAGCCAAAGATGATATTGGAAAGGTAGAGCAGCTATAAGTAAACTCGCTGATTAAGCAAATGTCACGCATTCTGCCGTCGCAGCTTGGCTATCACGACAGGAAAATATGGCAAATTTATCTACCACCACCAAAAAAAATTGAGTACGCACATTTCGATATCAGCGTTCCTAATGAAGTTCATGAAGCAGATATATTTGTATTTATTGCATGATACTACTAACAGTTGGAAGACGCAGATTAACGTACAAATACGCACTAACTCTTATTGATGTTGCAAGAAGATATAAAAGAGGCAGAACTATTGACAACTAAAACAGCAGCTGACGTTGTATCTGCTTTTGAACGAATTTATCAAAGGGGACCATAACGATGGCCACATTTACTACAGGCTGATCCTGGCAAAGAATATTATTGGTGCATTATCATCGATGATGAAGCAACATAATGTCAAAAGCAGACTAGGATATACAGCAATTCATCGTGATCAGGTAATTATTGAATCGACACTTGCTGAGCGGTTACTTGGATATCAGTATGCGAAGGAAATAATCCAGGTTACTAGATCTCGCGAATGGGTTGCAAAAATTACCGAGTGTGATAGCTGCGTTAACAATGAAATTACTCAAACAACCAACATGAAACCTATTAATGCCATTATTAAAAAAACATATACCAATACAACAACGTGAATTGTCAAATCAACCTGTATTAGCTAATTTTACTGTAAGATATTTCTATGAACCTGGTGAACTTGAAGGTGGTAAGAAAGAGCTACTGATCCTATTTGGAGTATTACGGAAGATACAATTTCTAACGTGGTAAAATTCACGGGTAGATCTGCAATATACAGATTCGATTCAACTGCTCCTCAACGATGATTTTTACGTGAACAATTACACGTAATTACCGAAGATACACAATTACCACGGTAATCTCTTAACTAGTACATAGACGTCGATTACATTCAAGACAGGTCAGCATCACATTTTCGCGTGTTTGACTAAGACTACTATCTTATCTATGCATAGTAAATTGTCTTGAATTATTACTCGAGTACTGCCATAACATTATACAATTACAGCTCACACATTGATTATTCGGCTGTTGTTTCAGCGCTATGATAAATTCAACATCTAGTTCAAAGTCGCGTTTGTTTCTTTTGTCAGTTTGTTTATAACCGGCTAATTGTTTTCTTACTATATTACAATCGCCTCGACATTTATCGAGGACATCATTGATGGTTTCTCTAGCGTCTCTGACAATTATCCGCAGCTGAGATATTCTTCTGACTCGAGAAAACTGCGAGATAAATTAAGTTTGACCACTCGACACGATCATCAACAATCCAAACTCGAGTATCAGAGATGGTTAACCCTTGTGATGAATGATATTCGATATAAAATGAATCTGTAGCAACTCTGATCGCGGTACAATGTAATCAGTTTATCATCGATATTACATTTACAGAAACATAATCGAGCATTGAGGATCTTAAATGGGTAAACTAAGGTAACTCACCATCGATATAACGAATAATTGTACCTAACCGTGTTCCGTCAGATAAATAATGTGAATCCGGTTAGATCAAAATCGGGTAGTGGTCCATTTATCGATACTCTAGTCATCTCATTTGTGGGGTGTCCAGATCTTTAAAAGATCCCGAACATTCTTCGTAACCAAGAAAACTTCTCGTATAACATGGTACCAGATCCACGGAAATAACGTGGTTGTGATCATACTTGTATTCCATAATCCACTGTGTCTATATTCACAGCAACTTAATTGCACGTCTTCGGGAAATTAAAATCGCGTTGTCTTCCACGAATGTTTCTCTCTTGCAATGTGAGCTGCAACTGACGGAAGTGTAAAACAATTATTTAGTAATTGCTCAATATTCTGTGTTACATTTTGATAATATGTTTCATCAATTGAACTCTGAAATAGCCATACTGACACAGGGCCGTTTTTACTTTTTTCGTGTATAAAATCAAGCATGTTTCATCCAGATTATTTCTCTGGGCAAAATCTTTCGGTTCGATCTCGTGGAAATACTGTGATCTCTCTGGTCCAGACATGATCATTATGATCAATAATTTCGATGGGAGTCCCTCTCGATTTGTTCTTTAATTCGAACAAATTCTCACCGGTCAACGTTTATAATTGTATTGGAAATTATAATTTATTTCCTAACATGGCGACATCATTTATTGAAGCTCAGGTATCCTTGACAGATTCAACCCATTTGTGGGCTTTCTTTCCGTTAAACCATTTCCACGCATCGCGTTTAAAAATGTCCAATTACTCGTTCGGCTACACAATGCAGCATATACAGTTTCATTGGTGCAATATCATTAATGTTGGGGTTATCATTTAGCTGATACATTTTATAAACAGCCGCGGTGGAAGGATGCGCTCAAGTGTAATATGGTATGTCAATTTCAATCAGCATTCCTGGCTTGGAAATTTTACTTAACACATCGATTTGTTTTCCATTAGTAAGGACATGGTCATATTTGTCACGGATAATGCACTCAGCGGAATCTGTTGTTGCTAGCACAATAAATTTTATTCTGAAAAATAGCTTTGATCGTTGTGATAATAAATAATCTTTCTCGCCCGCTAGTCGTTCAAAGTGGTATCAATGACTTGGTCGACACCTTGGGTATTGAGTTTAGTTATAAATCTCGATCACGTGTGAGATGAACAGCCATCTCGAAAATCTTTTATAACCATTCCGAATATTATTAATTAGATTATTCGACGGATTAGCCAGAAGTCGCCTCCGTAAGTCAGGAGTTATTCTGTCAAGATCGAATATATTAGGAGACGTAGGTTTCCAAGGCTTGATTGTAGATAATCTCTCAACCTCTTCCATATTTAATTTCAGACAAGTATTTAAATAACAAAAATATTATATATATGATGACTCAAATAAGAGATCAATGCAAGTGGATTATGGTAGGGTCTTCAACCTCTTGTAACAACTCTTTGCATCAATGAATTCTGCGGACAGCATTCACAAAGTGAACGAAAAAGGGAAGTCTTGGCCCAAAACCGTGTTTACGGTGTACTTAGATGGAAAACGTAGTTGTGTGTGCAATGTGGTGGTACAGATATAGAGAACTAAAACGATATATGATACAATTAAAATAACAGCCATGTCCTTGATAAAGTTATAAGAACCCCTGAGGATTATATAGCTAAATTTGAAGACAAATTATACTTTAAAGAAATAATAGTATATGTAATGGAGGAAAACAAATTTGTCAGACATTATATCATCAAAAATTATGAAGCATCTCGTGATGGTATAATCAGATACCGTCAGCCGAAAAAAGTCAGTGTTGTTCATAATACTGGTTATCTTTGATTTTATGTTGGAAAGAAACGTTATTACAATCAAAAGTTAATGTTCGAGATTTTTCATGTCGTGATCAAAGATGGTCGTGTGATTGATCATATTCACGGACAAAAATTTAATAATTCTTCACAGAACATTGCAGTTATCACAGAGTGAGAAATCTACACGTGGGGAGACTGGTAAACACAAAATGATTACTCAAGCATGTAAATCTTTTAATATTGAAACCTAAAGCGAAATAATATTTTAGTTTGTCCGGAGCTGGTAAGTACTTCGGTATTAACCTACGCGGGATAAAATAATCAATTTGGATTTTTCACAAGTATGAAAACTGGATTTTAATTGTTTATATCCCAATCGTGTTAGATACAGAAAATGGAGATAACTCTGCCACATATATGTAACGCTGTTGATAGAGTTAACACCCCTGATATAGATGAACGGGATATTGCATAATAATATGACTTGTAAATAAATATTTGTTTGTTGTTAATCCTCTCTTTTCATGTATTCCGAAAGTAAAAGATCTAATAGGTGAAAAACAACAAAAATCTGTAATACTGTAATGTTAATAAAACGAAATGAACCGTACTTATTTATTTCCTGGCTCAGTTTTGGTTTGTCGAGAGTGGCTAAATCATTATGTTTAATACAAGAAAATATAAGTTATCTCCCTTGTGACATACGTCCAGTTATTTTATATCAAGGACTGTCAGTTCGAGTTGGTGTAATCATTCATTAAGACTAAATAATATATTTTTGTTTATTAAATTCGTCCGGTTCCTATTTCATCTGAATTTTTTGCTATTATATTGAAGAAAAACACCAGAGCAAGTCACACGATTTCGTAAATTTTTTTGAGGTATTTCTAAATCTTACTTGTTAAGTAGAAATACGTTTATATAGCGCATTTCTTTTGATACTGAGTGCAGAACAACTGGAAACCAGTCATCTTGACCATGCTAGACTGTTGTTTGACAATCTATGGATTCACATAGGTATTGTGTCATCATTAGAATTAAGATATATGTACTATGTCGGCCTCTACTATACACACTCTCTGGATAACTAAATTCAAGTTATATTTTGTGAAACTACATGGATAATATTATCATCATCATACTCAGGCTCTATGACCTAACGTGGTCGTCAAGGCACTGTGCTGCTGGAAATCGAACCAGTTCCCTCACCATGTTTCATTCATATGCCAATGCCTTTGTCTATACAAAACATTTCCTGCTCCATTCTGTGATGTTGTCAGTCCATTTTGTTCTCTGTGTCTAACTCTACTGCCACCCTAGACTATGCAATGAAGTAAAGTTGGGGATAGACTGTTGGCTCTAGTGACATGGCCATACCATTTCAGCTTCCTCGTTTTGATAGTGGTGAGGAGTCTTCATACTGGCTTCCTTTGTGCTTGATGGTGTTACGCACTTCTTCATTTATGATGTGGTCCATGTAGGAGATGCCAAGGATGGTTCTGTATCATCTCATTTCAAGTGCCTGGAATCTTCTTTGTAATTCTGCTGTCACGATCCAGGATTGACACAAATACAAAATGTTTGAGCTGACTAGAGTTTTCATTAGAATGATTTTGTTTTCAGACAGATATTATTGTATCTCCAGATGGGTCTTAGCTTTGGCATAGCTGCCGTTGTTTGTGCTGCTCCTGACAACATTTCTGGTCTTGATCCCTCTTCGGGATTATGGAACCAAGATATTTGAACTGGCCCACGTTTCCAGTTCCTGTTCTCTGACTTTAATTTTGGCTTTGATTTGTTTGCGACTATTTTCATCAGCTTTGTCTTCTCAGAGCTTATCTCCATGTCAAGTCTGGAAGATGTTTCATCCAGGTTCTTCACTACGGTGGCATGCTCGTTTTCACAGTCTGAGAGCCCAATATTGTCTGCAAAGCGTAGATTGGCGATGTCGCACCCTCTAATGTTAACTATCCCACAGTGTTTTTTTTCTCCAGGGCTTAGCTCATGATGCGCACTACGTAGATGTTGAAATGCGTGGATGAAAGGAGACAGCTTTGACGTACTGTAACTATTGTCCTGAACCAGATTCTCATAGAACCTTGATCAGTTACTGCACTGGTAGCCTTGGTGTTCCGCTGCCTGATGGTATTGGTCAAATTTTGTACTTTTTCATTGGTGCCCACAATACTTTATTCCATATTGTGTCAATGGCCCTTTCGAAATCTATGAACACATAATAGGTGTCTTGTTGATGTTGAGAGTACATTTCAAACAGAATCTTGATATTGAATATTTGTTCTGCTATGCTTCTTTCACTCGGGAATCCTGCCTGGTCTTCGTTAAGTATTTCTTCTGCTTGTGGTTTCAGTCTGTTCAAGATGAACTTTAGCATCATCTATCAGGGCTGATGAAACTGATGGTTCTGTAATTTGGCACAGCTGGAGATTGCCTTTTAGGGGCATGCTATAATCAGTGACTGGGTCCACTGTGTTTGCCATTCACTTGTTTGCCAGATCTTGTTGCAAATTTTTCTCAGTAGTTTTATCACTAATCCCGCCATTCTCGATAAGTTCAGCTGGGATTTTGTCTACTCCAAAATATAATAATTTCTAAAACATATATATGTCAGATGTCTCCGTAACGTAATGCTAAAGCACACGACTCTGATGCTCGAGGTCTGGCGGTCGAGTCCCATTGACTGACAACTGTCAACGGTTGCGGTTGCGAATGTATTTTCATGTATTTTCATGTATGTATGTATGTATGTATGTGCGTGCGTGCATATATATGACCCAGGATTCGTTTCGCGTACCAATGTGCATGTTTGTTTGCGAGTGAACGAGTGATCGATGTGCATGATTCCCGTGTTTTTTGATTATCTAAATTAACTCCTAGTCATAATAACAAAACGATTATGGCATTCTACTCTAGTTCAGACGACACCTAGAGCAGTACGAGTCGTGAAGATGAAGAGCACATGTATTTCACGCAAGTAATAAAATATCATATGTGCTTTTAATTTTATCACAGAAAAAAAGGATACCTTATCAGACTCGAAGGGTATAATTTTCCAAATTATATTCAATCCCTTGTCCTCTGCATGTTACTTTATTAAATACTCGTGTAGATTATTCTGACTGCACGTGAATATTTTATGGCAATTATATTAAGAACACCAGCATTATTTTTGCAGCTTAAACACAAATTGTGACAGTTGCTGGAGATGTCATTGTTTTTATTCAAGCAGTAATAGCTGACACCGATTAAACAATTATATCAAGGACAACTATACGTCTGCAATATGCTTCATTTTTGTTTTATACTCATCAACGATATGTTTTATTTTAGTTTAAAATTCACGCACCTTATTGTAACTATACTGCTGCACCTTCATTGGAGAGCTCAGTATTACATTATTCTGTAGTGTAGCGATTAATTCAAGACGCTAATTGTAAATCAGTCCGAGTCTTTATTCCTCAGGTTCAAATGTACTTCTTCGTTTTCGTCGATTAACACTAATACATCCCCATAAGATTTTGTAAGTGGATAACAACGTGGTATGGTGGTGGATATCGTAAAAACTGTAACACGGATAACCTGTAAAATCCGGTAATCTCAGCGAAATGTTTAGTACATTTAATAGGCGGCGAATATAATATTTGTCCAGACGCTACTGTATATATAACGTTGTCAGTGATCATTATGATGTCAACACCTTTAATATCAACGACTGATGAACGTCCAAAAATATTAATGGATGTATTTATGTCAGTGAGTTTAATAACAACAATTGCTGGACATCCAAAACATTTATTAATAGCAATGGCATTATTAATAGGATAATGATTTAATTATAGCAACAGAAAGGGGGTGAGACCTCGAGTTGTTTCAGTTTCGTAATATATTTGCGCTTATCTCTGATTTTGTAGTTCGAGAAAAAAACCACAAAAAATACTAACCGAGTTAGAGAAGCCTCAGGTTTGTTATAACAGCTTGAGTTTTAAAGTTATTTACGCCATTTAATCTTTTTTACACGAAGGTTTATTTCGGCATTTCGACCCCTCAAAAAGTGGCATGTTAAGCCTCTCTGCTGCTACGTAGTTAAAACATTTTTATTTTAGTAAATACCAAACTGTCTCCCGGTTCGAAGTTTTGAAGGTTATACTCACACTATGACAACACAACGCGCACAATTCCCACCCGCCTTCTCGTAAATTCACCCGCTGTCATGGTCTGATTATATATATATATATATATATATATATATATATATATATATATATATATATATATATATATATATATATATATATATATATATATATAGGTCAATTAAGAAACTTCTAGAAATGTGTTGACCTAATATGTCGCAGTAAATTAGATTTGGTTTGTTACTTTGTAAACCGTTTGATAATATCGGAGACCAATCACATCGAATCAGCAATGTATCACAAGAGGGTATTTTTTGGTTTCGTCAAGAAAGAAATGGGAGATAACCTCAGCGAGACTTAAACGGCCTCGGACTAAATTTCTTTTTCCAACATTGATTTCCATGTCTGAAATGTAATGCATTTTCTCTTTATTTGTTCTATTTCACAAAGTAATCGCGTACGACTGAACTTCTCTTTTTCTTGTTTAAAATGATTTTAAAAGAGCTAATGTAGCGCTTTTATCGACCATAAATTTATGAAGACATTTTTAGAAACGAGAATGTAAAACTCGGATAGCGTTTTATTTTCAATGCCATTACATAACACTAATGATTCTATCAACTGTAACTGTGTGGTTGAAACAAATCTATTAAAGACAGATAAGAAAATCTAAAAGCAAGTTATATTTATGCTTTTGCCGCACAGAATTGAATATTTTAATTTCTAGGCAAATTAATTGTAGTAGTTACGCAATTCAAATGCATCAGTGAAAAATATTGATTAATTTCCAGATCTTTTTGTTGAACATATTTATCAGGCCATGTATTCACTTGATTAAGATATATAATATACAAGTCTAGTCACAATAATAGATATTGTCAGAGAAATGTTAAATATATGTGAACAAATTTCTGGAGGGGTCTTTACTCAAGCCCTCATCATCTCATATGATGTTGTTGTTGTTTTCCACTCGGGGCCCCAATCTCGTGCTTACCCTTGTTACGGACACAAACTACTAAAATATACATTCGATTGTACTGACTGATGATGATATTTCATGAGATAAATATATGAAAAGCATAGTCGACAGTATTCACAAGTGTAACAGGATTAAAAAGGATGGATTTTGGATCAAAGAGAAACACTGAACACATTATGTGAATAGAAAAGTTTATGAAATGTAAATAAATGTGTACAACAACAAATAAACACGTAGAAGCTGATAATAATTTACCTCGCACATTGATACATATTCAATACAAACGAAACTCATAAACATGTAAACAAAACCCACCAAACTCGTCAAATAATCCGTAACAAGCGCACTGAAATGTAATCAAAATAGATCTGTAAAATGCATGTAAAATATAAAAATGATAAATATGGTTAGTGTAACTGTTCGAGGTAAAATGAATACGGCTCAATTATATGCTTTAAGGAAATAAGCACCCATACTATATAATCCATACTATATACAAAATGATAATCATTCATACAACATTGAATTAAAGAAATAAGCATGATTCATACAATCATGCGTTTTAAGGAAATAAGCACGGTTCTTGCGCCCATACTATATACAAAATGATCATGATTCATACAATCATGCGCTGTAAGGAAATAAGCACGGTTATTGCATCCATACTATATACAAAATGAGCTTGATTAATACAACGATATGCTTTAGGAAATGATCATGATTCATACAACGATATGCTTTAGGAAATGAACATGATTTATACTACCATACCATATAAGAAACGAGCATCATTCATGTGGAACGACGATTTACGGAGCTACATTGTAAAGCTACGCTACCATACTGCCCGTTAGACGGTTCTAAACATAGCTACATTGCCACATTGCAGGTAATACTGCCACATTAATGACTATATGCTTCCATATTGCATAACTCTATCAGCGTTATGCTATCACGTTGCCAGTCATGTCAGTTACATACTGCCATGCTGCCAGTCATTTCAGCTATGCTGCCAGTCGTTCCATTCTTTCCAGTCCTCCTAGCCCTATGCCTGTATTAAGTTGCCTAATATAGATAAGAAATCACAGAGACTGTATTTAAAAATATGCCTCAAATAAATACGGAAAAAAACACAAAAAAAAACCCAACAAAAAACCCAAGTGAAAGAACCAGGGGTAAAATACCCATACAGTCGTGATACATGAACTGCTAGCGACTAGCGACGAGATGCATGCATTATTCAGTCATTCCATGTAATACCTGCACTTGTCAACCATATTAATTACTCAGTTGTTCCAAGGCATAACCAAATTAATATCTTATCTTTGTTCCAAGGCATTACCAAATTAATATCTTATCTTTGTTACATGGCATTACCAAATTTTGATCTTATCTTTGTTCTAAGGCATTACCAAGTTATTTTCTTGCTTTACGCCATGACAATAATTTTTAGGACAATTACTGTGGTCACAATTTATAAATTCATACAGCTGTGGCAAAAATATTTGCACTTTGTCTTGCTTTTGATTAGTTGGAAGATTTGGCTTGGATTGTCTTTTCTTGGAGTTTAATGCCATTTTGTACCAGATGATACATGGCGGTCAGTATAATTGTGATGGAGGAACCTGAAAGACCACCAACGCATATACAACCGTTTGTTGATCGGAGACCTAAAATCACACGTTTTGAGGTGTCATGTGTGACTGATTTGAAACTCGAGCACACAATACACCACTCGTGTTCATGGGGCCCCAGTTGATGATTTGGTTTTACAGGTTGCTCTAATACACGAGGTCGTTACGAGACGAGACCATCCTCTTGTTATATATATACTAAAGACCTAAAGACCATCTGGATAGTACCACTGATCAACTGGCAACATGCTCACTTACTAGTTTAATTTTAATATGTGCGATGAAAAGCATGTAATTACACTAGACAAAAATCGTTCACTACTCTTGTACGGAATACGCTTAGACCTTGTGTATAGGTTTCGTACAAAAGTGAGAGATGGAACCTGCAACTACTGAATTCATAGTCAACAATGCTACTGCTAGGCCGTGATGGAAGCTGCTGTTGACAAGAGATAGATAACTTCAATGATGTTGATTATAGCAGTACAACGCTGAACATTATGACTAGATTTAAATCCAATTTTTTAAAATCTAAGTTATGATATAGCAATGGTTAACATGTTATATTTATTTTGATGTTTTAATTTTAGTGATGCCATAAGGCATGCAGATAAGATATATTAGTTACTGAATGTATTTTTCTTAAACAAAATTTAAATGTAGACACAAGTAATGCGACATATCTTCCACAGGCGTTGATAATTTTATCTTCTGACAAATAATGTAATATAAATTTAAAAAGATTTATTGTAAAAGGAATGACAAACTAACCCACATCATCTGGTTAAAATTTAAAGCTTTACATGATTTAGGTACTATTCAAGTATAAAGCAGCATGCCTAAGAGCGGGAAAAATCAAGCAAATAACAGCAATTACTGAAATAATCATACGTACAAAGCATTAAGAAATAACAATTAAGTATTCAAATTCGTGTTTTCTGAATTATGTTAATAATTACCATTAAAATGCGATATTCAGTAGCATTAAATTAGTAGTACTTGGGAAATGAACTAAATTTGAAAATAATAAACCACCAAGAATATTTGTGATTTCACTGTACCGGAATTCTTCATGGCTGACAGGCAAGCAAACAAAAGATGCTCGATTATAAAGAATGAAGTCAGATAAAAGTCTGCAGTGGACAAAATTACATATAATAATTCAATATAGGTTTACTCCAGTTAGCTATCTCTTACATAGCTCCTGTCCCCAACCCATTGGCAAAATCGTTTCTAATACAATGTTTGAATAAGGCGTAATGTTTTATATTAAACCACATCAGACGGTATACCATACTTGTTTTTAAGTTGTGGGTGAGTTAAATATGAAAGTGCCTTCTCCTTGGGGGTATATGATTTACTCGAACAGCCCTATCAAGATTCATTGGGAATTTCGTTGCAGTTCATACTCACATAATCTACCGAAGTATACGTATTGTGGAAAAATAATGTTATATCTATTGTCCAAAGAAATACCACACTAAAACGGTATACCGGATATAATGATCACCTCTGCTAAGAAGTGATGTTGATGTTGTTGGGTTTATGTTTGGCTGATTGACGCAAAACAACAGTAATATGCTATTTACTGCTGATGCAATTTAAAAAAGTACCTTCACCAGAGCTGAAGCGATGGCATGATTCAAACTTGTATTCTTCTGGACGAGCTCGAATGTGGCTCATACCAAATCAGTTGCGGATTCGGAACCGGAAAGATGGCCGCCATCGCTTAACTGCTTGAATAAGGCTTTTCCGATTTTGTGCTAATTTTCATGATATATGTGCTTGATGTCTATCTTCGTCTACATTAGTTTTGTATTTCATCATACATTGGCTGTTCAGTTCGTATGTGTTTCGTCATCTCCTTGTTTTGGAAACGAGAACAATTATAATTTTTCCCAGCTGTTTTGTTCCACTGGTTAAACGTCCTTTGCATTTAATAAATCGTCACGTGATCGCCAGTCAACCTGCATACATTATGATGGACTCTCCTTAATTTAATTAAATGACCACTGCAATGATACTACATTGTACTCAAGACTAAACGAACTGGAACTACATTCATCGTTACTTAAATGTAAACGGAAGCGATAAAAGAAAAGTTGTTTCAAAGCTGGCCGGCGTAGAACAGGAATAATAATTCCAGTTATCCCCCTTTCGTCCAGATAAATAATTTAAAAAATCTGCCGTTAATTGTTTTGATAACCTGCTTCAAATTCCTCTTAAATCGTCAACCGTTGTGTCAACTGTCCCAGGGATACCACTACGTATGGCATTATTTAACGCTCAGTCAGTAGGATCACCGGAAAAGCGCACAGACATAGTTAATTTTATCAACGACCAGAGTATCGACATCTTCTTCCTGACAGAAACATGGCTAAAACCATCAGGCGATGAACCCAAGTGTGCGTATTTAACACCCAGCAATTACTCTATCAAATCGTTCCCCCGTAACTCTCGCGGAGGTGGAATTGCTGTAATAAAAACATTACATGATAAGATGCCTTGAGTACAAGAACAACCTTGAATTTCTGCCACACATCGTATGAACTAGTCCAAACAACACTCACACTGGAACAAAGGTCAATACATTTCTATGTCTCTACCGCCCTCCTCCTAGTAGAAACAAGAAGCTGACTGAATCTCTTTTTTTGGAGCAGTTTCCATATCTTCTGGAGTATGGAAATTCAATAGGTGGCAACCTAATTATTCTTGGAGATTTCAACTTTCACTTTGACTGTCCTGGAAACCCATACACATCAAAACTCCTAGATTCCATCCATGTTTTCAATATTAAATAGTCAGTTAACCAGCCCACCCATAAACTTGGTCACATTATACACCTGATGATAATATTCTGCAATCTACCCTTGTATCCCACGAATGTGCATCTGATCACCTCTGCATTATATGCCATCTAGACGTATCAGTCCCTAACCCTCCACTTCTATTTGCTACTAAGAGAAATCTATGTATGACAAATAGAACCAAATTCATGCATGACATCCAAGAAAACCTAACAACTTTCTCATATCCAACTGCGGAACAACTTGATAACTACCCGTGTTCATTGCATGAAAAACATGCCCCAGCCACCAAATGCAGAGTATCAATATACCAAGTGTTCTCCATGGTATAACAGTATTAGGGACCAGCTTCGCACTGCTAAAAGGCATCGCCGAAAAACAAATAGACCTTGACTTTCCACCAGACGCACTTATTCATAAACAAATCTATGAAGCCGCTGAGAAGAACGTCACAAAAATAGTCCAAGGAACAAATGTACACCACTAATGTCAAGGAACAAATGTACACCGCTTCCTACTACCTTCTCTCCAGTAGCCCTTCCGGATCAATTTGCAAATTTCTTCCGTGACAAAGTACAAATCATTAGAGATTCGCTTGACAGCACATTTTCAACTGACTCGTCACCATACAGTTATGATACAGAATTTCAGCGACAACCATTAGGAGCATTTGAACCTGCTTCTATTGATTTAGTACAGACAATCGTGATGAAGAGTGCACCAAAGTCTTGTGAACTTGATCCAATTGCGACGTCACTGCTGCTTGAGTGCTTAGACCCAATATTGTCTTCACTAACTGATGTTATTAATATATCTCTCTCTCATCGGGGGAATTCACATCATTTTTAAAAACTGCCATCGTAAATTCTCTGCTGAAGAAACCAACACTTGACCATAACGATTTAAAGAATTACCGCCTAGTTTCTAATCTCCCATTCATATAAAAAGTTTTAGACAAGGTTGATCTAACCCAACTTGTATATCATTTGAATTCAAACAGTCTTTTCAGCAATGCACATTCTGCATATCGCCCTTGCCACAGTACGGAAACTACTCTTCTGAAAGTATTTAATGACATTCTCTCTGCTTTGGTTTGTGGAAAGATTACAGTCGTCACCCTCCTAGATTTGTATGCAGCATTTGACACAATAGACCATGATATATTACTTTACCGTCTTCAGCATGTATTTGGAATTCAGAATATATCCTTACAGTGATTCAAGTCCTACTTAGTCAACAGGACACAAATTGTATCTGCAAAGGTAATACATTCCAGACCAGTTGATCTATGTTCCACATGGGTCTGTTCTTGAACCTGTTCTCTTCATTCTATACACTCAGCCGCTCTCAAGCGTCATAGATCATCACCCAGTTTCTCACCAATTGTACGCTGATGACACCCAAATATACAAGTTTAGTTACCCAACTGAAGTTGATGCTACCATCCATGGAGTAGAAAGGTGCATTTCTGCTGTGAAATAATGGATGACATGTAACAAGCTGCAGATGAATGATGATACATCTAAGGCTATTCTGATCACAACACAAAGACTTTCTGACTCACATCCTTTACCTCAGACAATAAATATCAGAAACACCAACATTAAGTTCTCACAGTCAGTACGAAATCTATGTGTTACTCTAGACAGTACTCTCACATTGCACCAACATGTCATGAACATATGCAAGGCTGCATATCTTCAACTAAGACACATCAGTTCCATTCGTAAATATCTTTCAGTTGATGCCACTCAGACACTTGTGTGTTCACTACTACGTTCAAGACTGGACTATTGTAACTCAATTCTATCTAGTTCGTCACAATATTTACTATAGAAACTTCAAAAAGTTCAAAACACAGCTTCACAGATCATCTTTAGGGTACCCCGATCAGAGCACACCTCACCACTGCTCTGTACCCTATACTATTCGATACAGAATCAAACACAAAATTTGTTCTCTGTGCTATGTTTCAATGACAGACTCCAGTCCAACATACCTATCCAGCTTCACCCATGTGTATACACCAGCATGATACTTACGCTCTTCTTCTGACAATCGTATACTCATTGATCTCACTATGAAAACGAAGTCATATGGACAACGTTATTTTGCATACCACGGCCGGCGGTATTTAATGAATTGCCCATTGAAATTAGACATAAAGACATAGTGGCCCCTTTTAAGAGTGCTCTTAAAACTCACCTTTTTCGACTGCAGGGACAAATTTAGAGACTTAATAATGTTTTGTATCTTATATGTTTTCAGCATGTTTTTATGTTTTCCAATTTCATTGTTTTTGTCATTTGTTTTTCTGTAGTGTAGTGATATCATTAAAGATGTAAAGCGTTTAGAGCTTCGAAAGATTAGGCGCTATACAAAGTTCTCATTATTATTATTATATCACTCAATATTATTATTAAAGCATTATTATTATTATTATTATTATTATTATTATTATTATTATTATTAACCTAATAGCTAGCCCTATATAAGTTCTCGTAATTTAGCGAACAATACTGTAAGACAGTAATGGTATCACATACCCATTAATCGAACACATTTTTCTAGGAAAGACTTAAATCTTTGGCGGGGTTTAAAAATGTTTGGCTCTCCTGCAGATTTCATAAATGCCCCTTCCAACCCAAGTGATGTAAAACATGGAATTTGGGGTAAACATTTTCAATATATACACCCCATCTTGATTAATGCATCCGTTCCATCCACGACATTCCAGCTAGCAGCGTGCGCGTTAGTTACATTCTTGAATAAAACTCTGATCCTTCTCAAACTAGTCGATTCGAAGATAACACTCAAGTTTCAAACAGAAAGTTTAGTATTTTTTCTCGGCAGGGGACAAGTTTTATCTATCTGTTTTTTCCTTTTTATATTAAGTTTTTCCTGATATTTAAATGCATGAATCTTTTTCATACTAAATTATATCAATGAACACTTCAGTACCAAGCTGGATGTGTACATATACGATGAATGTTATTCATTTTATCTATTTCATCAAAGTAAATCAAAACTTCGATGATATGTTGAAGAATTTATATCCTTTCGCAAGTACAGTAAACGTTTAAGAAGGTAAATTTATATATGCAGCCAAGGTATTTGTAAATCGTAAGATATTGGTCACTTCTGACGAAATTTAAAAAAAAAAAAATAACCATTCCGATAGGCGGATTATAATCATATATTTCAGTCTAGTTTTAAGTTATGCTGGTGAAATTAAGGCCTGATACCATATTTATCAAAGGCAATTGAGTATTAAAATTCAAGATCAAGGTAACAACTCAAAATCTGATTAAATAAAGGAATTACATGCATTCTACGTTATTGAAACTTATATTACTAGCCGATAACCTTAATCTAACAAAACGCTGAAATAGCCACGATTCCACATTTCAAAATCCAGACTATGAGCTTGGTGATTGATTGAATACTTTACAATTATTATCGGAATGCCTCACTAAACGACATCCATTTTTGCTATTGACAATAATGTAACTTATTTACGCTAGGCCTCTTCAGGCTCTATCAGTCTTGCGATAAGCCACTGTCGCATTAAATGAACGAATTGACTTTTGGTGAATGTATTAATAATTTTACAATAGACAAATTTTCCATCAGTAAAGGTGATTATTGTCAAAATAAAATCACGAAGAGCAAGAGAATTACATCCCAATATTTTAGTCTTCATTAGTATATTTTATTATTTTTATTTCATTATTGTTTGTAAAAGATTTGATGTGGTTATTAAACGAAGTGAAAAATAAAAAATATTCCTTGTTTAGTATGTGACACGAAAATTCACTCCACATGATAAGACGTGGTGGAGTTTGGCGACAAACTACCCAAATAAAATATAATAAATAAATAAATAAATAAATAAATAAATAAATAAATAAATAAATAAATAAATGTTCCTATCCCTAATATTGAATTTTGGCTAGACTGAAACACATGAGACTCAACTCAATGATATGATAAAACAAATCCATTACATATTTATTAAGGAATAATGACATGGTGCAAACTCACTAAAGAACAACAACATCCAAGATTCGCTTTCTCACGCTTTGTGATCCGCAAACGAAAAACGCAAATTTCTTTCTGAATCATTAAACATATAATTTCCTCCTGGGTGTTTTCTGCTTTGAAAGAGTACGAATGTTTGCTGTCTCATTTAAATAGTAGAATAGTAGGTACCATAATAATACAGCGATTGCAGATATACCTACCAAGATACCAACCTAGGCACACACACACACACACACACACACGCACACACACACACACACACGTACTTGTGCAGAACCTACATGATTTTTTAAAATAATGATTTGACCGTTATATACTAGGACGAGTGCGTTACTCCCTCCATCCCTCCATCCCCCAACCCACGCATCTATCCGTCCATCCACCCAACCATCCATCCATCCATCCATCCAGACATACATACATACACTAGCAAGTACCCGGCATGCGTTGCGATGCCACTGAAAGAAAGAAAGTGTTTGTGTTTTAATAGAGTATTTGACTGGTTTCTGGAATGCATCTCAGATTATTTAGTGGTATTTATCGAGCCCACAATAAGTGGTTACCTTACCGAAGGCGTTTTAGGTATCGCTACCGATTATGAATTTCATACAGCTGTTGATACTCACCAAAGTTTTATCGCAATCGGATGAACGGTATAGGAACGCATACGACACAAACGAAGAAACAAACAAACATACATTTTTTTCATACTGTCAAATAGCCTATTCTGTTTATTGAAGTGCTTTTGGATACACAATATTTTTTGTTTTTCTGTCTGGTGCGTATATGAATAAATCAGAAGGTTTTCCAACGCGTGAGCATGCCACATACAGCTGTCCATGTGAGAAGCATGGATTTTCCAAATTTAGTCCACACACTTGTAGCGATTGTCCCTATGCTTTGTTTATGGTAATTGCAAATGCGAGTCGCACCGGAAACTGCAAACGTTTCAATTCGAATGGCATATCTGTCGGAATCATAGGGATGCGTGGCAAGAGTAATCTTCTCCTTTAAATTTTCCATTTAAAATTATAGCTTCGATGATATTGTTCATTAACTTTTTCACTGAAAGCCTGGTACCATTGCAAAGTCGTGGTGGATTTATGTTTCGGAGAAGAATGATAGGTACGCCAATTTTCAATGTTAAAACGTGCGGCGGCATGCCTGGCAAATCAAGTGAATTTAAGAATTCAATTGGATAATTGACAACTTCGTCTTGATTCATTACAGTATCTATGGACTTATACGTTGTCGCTTCGCCTGGTATTTGTTTTTGAATGCTGAAGTTGATGGCATTAACATCGTTGTTTTTGGCTGCTAATATAGCACGTTCACTGAGCCACTGATGATTTTTGTAATTCTGTGCGATATTTGGGAAAACTTTGTGAATCAATTCGTCTGTGGTTCCTGTAATTTTACAGAAGCTTGTTGGCAACGTGATACATTGTGTAGATTCATCGATTTCCATTTTCCCTTTCCCAATATCCAACAATTGTTTTGCGAAATGTTCAGCGGATGCATCGTAAGTAGTAATATGAGACGATATGGGGACAATGGAAAATCCAGTCAAAAACAGCTTGGGATACTATGGGGACAAGATTTATAGGGACAATGGGAAATCCAGTCAAAAACAGCTTGGGATACTATGGGGACAAAAGGTCGTGGGACACTATGGGGACAAGGGAAATTTAACATGGTGGGACTGTATAGGGACAAGGGAAATTTAACATGGTGGGACTATATAGGGACAAGGGAAATTGAACATGGTGGGACTGTATAGGGACATGGGAAATATTATTTTTGTATTTGTATAGTGGACTGTAGAGCGACAAGGGGAAAATGGAGGCAAAGAAAGCTAATATCTTTTCGAGACCTATGAGTGGCCCTGAAAAGGGCCTTTGGATACTTCTTCTTCTTTTATTTTCTGCCGTTGTTCCACCACCTTTTAATTTTACCAATGATTCCCGTTTTCTTCTTTTTTTCTTCCTCGGGAATCCAATTGGGATGTCCCATAGCTCTAAACTTTTCCTGAACTCTCATCCATCTTAGATTTAGTAGATCAAAGTCCTCTTTCTTCTTTTTGTTCTTTTGTTCCTTTCTCTCCTTAGACCAGTTTTCTTTAATCTGGATCACCTGTTCTTCCATCACCATTCTCATCATTGCTTCTGCTTTCTTTAGCCTGTCTAAACCCCACTTCACATATTCCCATTCTATCAGATGTAATGTTTCTTCTAGAAAGCACCTGACTTTGATGACATGATCAAGTGCCTGCTTCTTATATATTTTGTTTTAATACGTCTTCTTAATTTCTGGTCTTCCTCCTCTATCATACCTTCTAATAGATCTCTTGCTAATTTCAGTTGGCTTACAAAGCCATGGTTACTCTGAAATTCTTCCTCAAGTCTTTCCACTTGATATTCTGCATCAAGGATCCCAAACCAGCTGTCTTGGAGTTGGATAAACAAGTCGAAATTCATCTTGATGTGTTCAAAATTGAATGGCTCCAAGGACTGACTGACTAGTTGTTGTTTTAAAGTTGCCACCGTTCACTAGGAACATTTGGGCAACTTTTATATCCAGCATATCGCTGGACATTTATTTACCCTTGGGGAAGAGATTTACCCCCCCCCCCTCAGGCATATATGTGCACATCTGTACACTTATTAATTAGGGCGTTATACCGAATTACTAATAAGTAACTATCGGTATAAATGGAAGCCCCGAGGTAGGTAGGCAAGACCCATCCACACCTACCCTTATCAACTTCATTGGCAGGTCAGCAGGAAGAGGCAAAGGCGGAAAGGATCCCGGAAATTAATTCATCGTCGTCCCACACGCAGAAGCAGAGCCGCACATACACCCGGACACTAACAAAGAAACACGAGGCGCCGCACCCTAGGTTAATAATTACAACCCCATAGGACATTGTGCCAAAGTGGAAGTGCTATACTATGTTGTGATGTGAATTGTTTTAGTGTTATTTATTATATTTCATTATTATTGCAACATTGTGTTGCAGGGACCTGATAGTCCTGGGTTAAGACTACCTTATATTTTCTAATAGGGTCATATATGTAAGTGAGTGCGTGTGTTGTCCATGGGGTTGCAGTCCATTTGATTTGTTTCAAATTTAATCCAGTTGTACTAGTGGATGCCCTACACCAATCATGTGTAAGCCACCTGTGCAATTGTGTCAAGATATATAAGTTACAGAATTTCCTAACACTTATCACTATGCCCCTAAGTAAGTACAAAGTGTACTGTACAAGTCACCACCATCCTACTGGCCGGCAAAAATCCCTTCTCGAAGAGGGAAATTCACCCTAAGAAAAAACAAAATACCTACACTAGGGTGTCAGAGTGACTATGTAAGTTTGTTCAGGTTAGGTTGTTATAAGTTATGAATTTGGTTGGGTGTGATTCGAAATGGTCATATTTGAGATTTGATGTTTGGTTAGTCAAATGGAATTCTCTTACCAATCGATATTGCAAGAATTCAATATCTAAGAACATGTAACAGAGAAACCGACAGGGTCACACAGACAAATAGACATAGAGCTTTAGAAAAAGGGGGGGGGGAGGGAAATGGGTCAACACCAGCTTCCCAGAGGGACTGATTGGATTAGGCACAGAGATGTACCAGGCTGTACACATGTGCGTACACCAATCCAGGCGATTCCTATATAGAAAAGAGCCGGTGTCCCCACCGTTCCACTAGTCTTCCCCTATTCCCAAGAGATACAAAGGGTGGGAGAAGAGATACAGTACAGCACAATTACAACGATGAACATTAAGTAGCCCTAAGAAGGGCTGTTCTGTAGTCTGGTCCTCCACGTTTCCCTCGATGTCAGTGATAGCATCAATGGCTCCATTTATTATCCTTTGAATATTGTCTATGCAATCTTCTCTTTCTGAGAAGTCCAGTTCAAGGTCACTAGGAGTTGATCGAATAATTTGGAATATTAAGTGCCATCAGCTTTTATTCTGACAGAGAAGCTTAAAAAAGAGGGTGATGTTAGTGAGGAGGATTATACCTAGGCTACATTTATTTATCACATTAATAGCGGTAATCTCTGCCAAATCCGTGATAATGAGTGAATGGAAACTCGTAAACACGTAGAGCTCAATATGAACCCAATATCGACACCCACTCAAATCACGACTCCGACAGAGTCACAGGCTAGTCTTATACATAATTATTGATTAGGTATATATTATTGTTAAAATTAGTTTAGGATTTATAATGTTAAGTTACAGGAAAAATAGCGGTAATCTCTGCAAGGACCGCGATCACAAGTGAGTACAGACTCGTAATCACGTAAAGTTCAATATGAACCCAATATCGACACCCGCATGAATCACAATTCCAGCAGAGTCACAGGCTAGTCTGATACATAGTTATTATTTGATCAGTTATTATTTTATTATTTATGATTTCAGAGCTACAGCTAACCCGGCAAATTTATTTCTGTGATTTATATTAATTAAACATTTATTACATACATACAGCCTAGTTTTATACTTATTTATTAATTAGTCAGATATTGTTACTGCAATTATTTTAATATTTATGATGTTACTGATATTTTTATAACCATCTTTATTTATTACAAAGGTAGCGGTAATCTCTGCCAGAATCGCAACAATGAGTAAATGCAAACTCGTAAATACGTAGAGTTCAATATGAACCCAATTTCGGCACCCACACAAATTACGACCCCGACAGAGTCACAGGCTGGTCTTATACCTAATTATTAATTATTTGGTTATTGTTGTTAAAAATATTTTTAATATTTATGATATTATTAATAATTGAATTATAATGGTAGTGAAGATAGTTTAATTTATAATTTTACTACAGACTAAGTAGCAGTAACCTCTGTCAGAATCGTGACTATGAATAAATGTAAACTCGCAGTTGCGTAAAATTCACTATGAATTCAATATTTACATCCATTTGTTTCACCACTCCAACAGAGTCACAAGCTAGTCTTATATATCTTGGGTAATGTAAGTTATGTTTTACTTTATTAATACTTGCAGGGAATTTATTTAATATAATCCTATGTTAGTTTTATATTTTATTAATTAAATTTGAATTAATAAGAAAATCAATTATGTTTTTGGCAGTTGATTGTATATTGGGTTGTGCTAGATTAAGTATGTTTGGATATGCACTTGTTGTTTTGCCTAATTTTTGTTTATTTTTCAGTGTGTTTCTATGTATAATATTGTTTGTGCATTTGTTGAATATATGATCTAAATCTTCTGGCTGCTTGCATTTAAAGCAGTTTATGTTATGGGGAAATGGTCCTAGATATTTACCAAAGCTGTTAGCCAGTTTTATTTTTCCTATCATTATCCTATTCATTTTAATGTGTTCCCTCCTTGTATTGCCTAGTATTATTGCTGTTCTTTTAACAGTTTTTATAATATTATGTAATACTCTCCCTTTATTGGATAAGCTCCAGGTGTTTTGCCATATGTTATTTATCATATCATGTATTAATCTATATATTTCAGTATGGCTATACTGTAATGGGTCATAATGCAGTTCATTTAGTTTATTATTAGCTAATTGATCAGCTATTTCATTTCCCTTTATATATATGTGTGAAGGTACCCATAGAAAGTCTACTATAATATTTTGTGTTTTGAGTTTAGTTATTTGATATTATAATTGATAAAGGAAGTTTTTCCTACTATTAGAGTTATTATTATTAATAGTTTTTAGGACGCTAAGCGAGTCACTGACAATTAGAGTTTTTGATGGTTTATTTTGTTGTATCCATATCAGGGCTTGTAGTATAGCCCAAAAGGCTCCAAGGATCGATCGATAAATGATAGGTAATTTTGGGTCTTGAATTTTGTTGGAGGCGGTACCAATAAGGTCTAATTAGTCTTTTTAGGGCCACGGAAAGTTGTTCAACAAGGGGTACTCGTAACCAAATGAGCCCCCTATTATTCAGGCAAGTGAAATGGCAATGTGAAATTATCACATCTTGCTCCGCAGGCTTCGTCTTCGGGGTGCAGTAGGTGGTAGCCACATAATTTCTCATGTGGCCTCCTGTTATCCCTGCTGTCTGGATAAATTATATCTTCTACATAGCTGAGCACTTGGTTGTCGAAATGTTTTCTCTCCACATGTGTCCCCTCCATTTTCGTCCAAACAGTAGTGACGCTTGTTTAGCCTCTTGCTTGGACGGCCATCTTGGTTCTCCACGTGGCGCCATTTCTTGTTCAGCTTGTATCGATTTTACAGCAGTCTACCTTCTGGTGGCTGGAATATTAATTTGAAGTCTTATTAGTAGTGGAACTTAACTCAACACTACAGCTTCTTCCTACTCGTATGGGTGCGTTTACTATTTTAGCACTCCTATGTGGTAGTATTAATCCATGCATTCACACTGGATAGCGTGCTGTCCCGGTCCTGCCTGCTCCGTGTTCACCGCCTGAATGATGAAGGCTCCAAGGACCGACGATTGCGTATAGCAATCAACATAGGTGTTTTATAGTTGCCACCGTCCACTAGGGACATATGGGCAACTTTTAAAGCTACCATATCGGTAGCCATTTAACCCCTTGGGGAGGGGTCGCTACTCCCTCCCCTCAGGTTTTAAGTGCTTAACTGCACTATCAATTGATGCATTGGGCGTTCCCTGAATTACTAAAAAGTAACTATCAGGAAAATGAAAGCCCATTGGGGTGGGTAGGAATAGTACTTACACACACCCACCCTTATCGATAACAACCAATCAGCAGTACTGGTAGCGAGGTAAAACGTTTTCTCATTTCGCTAGTAATTTTGGTGAGTCAGAAAAGGCAAAGGAGGCAAGGGCCCAGGTCCAGTAGTCCAGCAACACAGCAGCACACACAAGAGCACACCAAGAGAGAGAGACAGCAAGGCCACGAACGCAGTCCACACCTGAAACGAAAGGGTCACACTTATTTCAAATTCAGTCCAGTTATACTAATGGACAGCTTAACATCCAATATTGTGTTAGTCACCTGTGCAATTAATCAAATATATGAGTTGAAGAATTGTTATTTATCATCCTATTATTCTAAAAAATCTAGTACATAAGCGTACATAAAATAAGTCCCTAACAAATTTAGAAATTAAAATGTCTAAACGACATATAATAGTGTAGTCAATGGTAGTTTGTTTTGGTCATACATTTTGCTGGAGGCGGTACTAATAAGGCCAAATTAGTCTTTTTTAGGGCCACGGATAGTTGTTCAAAGAAAGGTACTCGTAACCAATTGAGTTCCCTATTATTCAGGCAGCAAGCAATGAAAGTATGGCAATGAAAAATCTTTTCATTCTGCGCTTCTCCACGTGGTCCGGTGATGGCTGCTCTGTATATGTGGTAGCCGTAAATTCCATCATGCCGCTGAGTATCTGAGGTGGTGTTTCACTGACTTGACAATGACATCGCATTCCTTAGCTTTCGCCCGGGATATCATGCAGTCCTGCACTCATATTTTGTCATCATCAGTCAGCGCGCCTCAGGTCCGCCATATTGCTTTGTTCTCCATGGGATGTTACAATACAGTTCCAGTAGCACGATTTTCTAATGCGGTCTCCCATCATTTCGTAGAGCCCCATACATTAAATCTTTTCAAAAGTTGTGAAATGGCAATATCACAATTCGTCCTTAGCAGAAAGCCCGGGATAAAATGCTTGGATCCACGTAGACTGCGGCCTTCGCTTCTCCCCTGCATTCCTATTGTGACGTCACCGCATCGCCAGCTCTGTAAAAGCCGTCCTACTCGGTCCGCTATTGCTGCCTGAATGAAGATGCTGATGATGATGATTATGTGCTTTAAGTGATTCGTCCCGAGGGCTCTTATCACTGTTTTATCCGTCAAAGGACGGTTATTTAATTGTTCCTGAGGGTGGGAATAGAGCCACCACCCTACAGGCGTTTATGTGTTCAGGGAACACTTTTTTATTTAGGCCGTCACATCTGAGTAGCTATTGAGCCACTGCTGTGTGATTGTAGGGCCTGTATATTTATGAGTGGGAATAGTTCCAGCACACACTCATATTCAGCCATCCGTTATTTTGGTTGTTAGAGGACGTGCTAAGCACGTGTAGTTGCTGTAGCAGGTGCAGCTGGTAGCGGGCGAGGCGGTGGGCCAGGCAAGGTAGGCGTCTTTTTCTGGGTCTAACTCCTATTTTGATACTCTGTGCTGTATTTCTATTCTAAGTATGGGTATAAGTATACAGTGTTTTTGTGATACTAGTGTTCTGTGTGTTTTAATTGGACTAGTTGTTTCCAATTTAATTTATGCAACTTTGTGTTGCGGTGCCTGATGACCTTGGAGTTGGATCACCTTATATTCGCTATTTTGGGTCCTGATGGTGTCTTAATTTTCTAAGTAGTTAGTTATATTTTGCAGCCTTGTGCCGCTGGACCTGATAGTCTTGGGTTTTTGACTACCTTATATGCTCTAAAGTTGGGGTCTTATCTTAATTTCTTTCTTTATGTGTTTTTTATTTTGCGACCTTGTGTCGCTGGGCCTGATAGTCTTTGAGTTTTTAGACTACCTTATATTTTTAATTTGGGGGCCTATCTTAATTTACTATCTGATTTTTGTGCACTGTTCTCAGTGCACTGATAGGTTCTACTTAAGTTACTTGATCCTGGTGGTATAATTTTAACACTGTATACTGTATTATTCCTATATCAGAAGAGACGGAAGGAAGGAATAAGAGGGGTAGAGAGGAGGATGTTAGTCCTATTTCTTATGCTTGTCGCCCTAGTTCGATTGTTTGGATGGTGTTATACATTGTTTATGGATGGTATTTTAGCTTTCGTTCTTGTTTGTTTTGTTGTTACTTATATGATTTATTATTTATGACCTATGTTTCTTTTGATGGTAAGCTACAGTTAGTGTGGCCAAGTTTTGAGAATTAATTTTCCTTAACTCCTAGATCAGGTATGTGGGTCAGCGCCGGAGTGATAACAACTGGGTCCCTGCCGAAAATACACGGGGCCGTTAAGCGACACGTCAAGGATGAACCACCATCACACCCAGACACCTCCCCACGGTCAGGCCCGTGAGACGCGGCGACCAGGTGGCAACAATTGGGCCTTTGCCGAAAATACACGGGGCCGTTAAGCGACACGTCAAAGGTATCCACTGCTGCACCCAGCTTCCGCACCCCGGTCCTAACCGTTTCTTTTTTCCTGTCCTCAGAAGTTTAGGTTTTTGTCCATTTGTCTTATGGGGTTACACTACCTGTCTTTTTAGGGTGTTTTATTTTTAGATTTTGTCTATTTTCCCTATGTTTCTTAGATATTCTACCATATTTTTATATGTCCCTGCTAGGTTA
Source organism: Unio pictorum (assembly GCA_030141615.1). Taxonomy (NCBI): domain Eukaryota; kingdom Metazoa; phylum Mollusca; class Bivalvia; order Unionida; family Unionidae; genus Unio; species Unio pictorum. The sequence continues at coordinate 1,233,556 of JARLTB010000062.1, read as the reverse complement.
ATGTTTGTTTTTTGTAAAATCTCTGGGTATGTATATGGGGCTTTGATTTCTAGCTGTTTTGATCTGAATTTGTCCCTTTCTTGTTTGGTATGAGTACAATTGTTGAAGATATCTTCGGGGGTGTTACAATTGTAGCAGTTTATGTTATGAGGAAAGGGGCCTATGTGTTTTCCTTGACTGTTTGCCAGCCTGGTTTTTCCTATGATTATCCTATTTATAGCTGTTTGTTCAATAGGTGAGCCCTTGGGCGGTTTTTTGTGTCTATTTACCTCCTTAGCAGTAATGTATAACACTCTCCCTAATGTACTTGTATCCCAATCGTTTTGCCATATTTTGTCTATTTGGGTGTTGATTAAGCTATATAGTTCAAGTGTACTATATTGTAATGGCTCACAATTTGGTTCGTCTAGTTTTTCTTTGGCAAGTTTGTCGGCCATTTCGTTTCCTTTGATTTCTATGTGGGAGGGTATCCACAGGAATTCGACTATCCTATTATCATCATTTAGTTGTTTTAATTGGATATTTATTTGGTTTAAAAATTCTTCCCTACTTTTTGTGGTGTTTGATTGGATTGATGAAATGACACTAAGCGAGTCACTAATAATCACTGTCTTATTGGGTTTGTGTTCAGCAATCCATTTTAATGACACAAGGATGGCCCAGAATTCAGCTGTGTAGATAGAGCAGTAGTCTGGTAGACGTCTGCCTATTTGTACTTTGTATTCTGGTATTACCATTGCCGCAGCTGTTTTGTGAGGATTTGTAATTTTGGATCCATCCGTGTATATTTTAGTGTATTGGTGGTACTGGGAGTTGATAAGTTCTAAGGCTTCTAGTTTAAGATTATGTTCTTGATTTTGTTTGTTGCCTTTTTTGGTTAGGGAGGTGTTGACTTTAGTTTGTACATTGGTCCAAGGTTCGTGTTCGTACACTATGCTAGGTTCTAATGGGAATAGTTCTACTGGTAATAACGTTTTGAGTTGATGGACCTGTTTTCCCATAGGTAATTTTGTTTTAAGACTTTTCCTAAATGGTTTGTTAGTTCTATTTATGGCCAAAAGTGTGGGGTGCGTTTTGGGGTGAGTGGAGAGCCGCGCTGCATATTTTAACATGAGTTCTTGCCGTCTCAGGTGTAGGGGCAATTCCCCAGTTATTACGTGCAGTTCGGCTGTCGAGGTTGAACTTAGAGCACCCGTGCTATTTAATAGGGCTACTCTTTGAATTTTGTCTAATTTTTTGAGGCATGTTTTTGAGGCTGAGTTGTATATTTGACAGCCATAGTCTAATTTTGATCTTATTAAGGTCCTGTATAATTTTATTGAAGTTTCCTGATCGGCACCCCACTGTGTGCCTTTAAGGCTTTTTATTAAATTTAGGTCTTGATGGCACCTTTTAACTAAGTCTTCTATGTGGTATGCCCAAGTTAGGTATTGGTCATAATACATACCCAGAAATTTGACTACTTTGACAAATTGTATTTCTCTACCCTGAATTGTTAATTTTGGGTATTGTATGTGTTTTATGTTTGGGGTGAACAGTACGGCTACCGTTTTTTGGTGCGATAGTTTGAAACCCCATTTATTGGCCCATATTCCAATATTGTTTAAGCTGGTTTGAAGTTCAGAAATGTTAGTGCGGCTGGAGGGGTTTCCTGCTCTCCATAGGCCGCCGTCATCCGCAAATTGGGATAATTCTACTTTGGAAGATGCCAAATTTTTATCTATGTGCTACTTTTATATTCAGTATATCACTGAACATTTAGGTTTCCCTTTTTTTGAGGGAAATTATTGCTTTTCATTCATTCATTGGGCGTTACACCGAATTACTAAATAGTAACTATCGGTGTAGATGGAAGCCCTGGGGTAGGTAGGCAAGATCAATCCACACCTCCCCGATCAACTCGATCAGAATGTCCGGAAGAGGAAAAGGCAGCAAGGTCCAAGGCAGGAGGCTCCAAGGTGACTGCAACGTCGTCCCACACGCAAAGGCAGCGAACGCACAACCGGACCCAAAAAAAAAAGAAACACGAGGCGTCCACACCCTAAGTATTATTTGCTAATATACAACCCCATAGGACATGTGCCAGAGTGGAAGTGCTATATGTTGTGTTGTGTATTATTTTATTGTTATTTATTATGTTTCATTAAAGTTGCAACATTGTGTTGCAGGGACCTGATAGTTCTGGGTTAAGACTACCTTATATTTTTTAATAGGGCCATAAGTATGTACGTGCGTGTGTGCTGTCCATGGGGTTGCAATCCCTTTGACTTGCTTCAATTTTAATCCAGTTATACTAATGGATGTCCTTATACACCAATGATGTGTAAGCCACCTGTGCAATTTTTCCAAAATATATAAGTTACAGAATTTTTTAAAGACTTATCACTATGTCTGTAATTAAGTACAAAGTGTATTATATAAGTCACCACCATCCTTTGGCCGGTGAAAAGCCCTTCCTGCGAGGGAAATTCACCGTATGAAAAAACAAAATACCTACACTAAGGTGTCAAAGTGACTATGTCAGTTGTTCAGAATAGGTTGTTTGAAGTTATAAATTTAGTTGGGTGTGTTCCAAAATGATCATATTTGAGATTCTATATTTGGTTGATCAAATGGAATTCTCGTACCAATCGAGATTATGAGAATTCAATGGATGAGAACATGTAACAAGAAACAGATACATAAGATTCAGAAAGGTAAATGAGAAATGGGTCAACACCAGCTTCCCTGAGAGACTGATTGGATTATGCATAGAGGTGTACTGGGCTGTACACGTATACGTCACCAATCCAGGCTTGCCTACAAAAGGCAATCCTGTGTCCCCACCGTTCCACTAGTCTTCCCCTATTCCCAAGAGGTACAAAAGGGCTGCATTCAGGAAACTTGGTTATCAAATAAAACAAAAACATTGCCAAAAATACAGGGTTACGCCCCAGGTTACTTCCAACATCGTAAAGAAGAAAAGGGGGGGGGGGAGGTATAGCCATGCAATGGCAGGAGAGAAAAGCAAGAGTAAATTAGTTTTACTCATATCGCCTGTGTCTGCGTAGTTTGGTCGTGCAAGCACGAGAAATTACTGCAGCAGGAAGCAAGGGAGCGTAGAGCCAAGCACGCTCATGTATATCAAATTCAGTCCAGTTATACTAATGGACAGCCTAACAACCAATAATGTGTAAGCCACCTGTGCAATTAACCAAATATCTGAGTTTGTAAAATATTTATTATTCATCCTAACAAAATAGGGACTAGTACAAAAGTGTACATATGAAAGTCCCTATTGTATTTAAACTAAAGTGTCTATGCGACACATAATAGTGTAGTCAATGGTAGGGGATTTTGGTCATAAATTTGTAGAAGGCGGTGCCAAAATGGTCATATTATTCTTTTCAGGTCCAGATAGTTAGTCAAAGAGGGGTACTCGAAGCCAAATGGGTCCCCTATTATTCAGACAAATGACGGCAAAATTGAAAACAATCAATGCTTTGCGTAGTCAGGTACCGGGGTGTAGAGTGGTGGTTGCATCTCCAGAGTTCCTCATGGGCTGCAAACGGTCCCCGCTACGACAAAATGGTGTTCCCGTCTTGCGTTGTTATTTCCAAGAAGTTTTGGCTTGTTATTCAGGAGACGCTCCCGTTTTCCCGCCATTTTGGTCTCTACAGTTGTGACGCCATCTTGGCCTCGTGTAGAGACCGCCATTTTGATTCTATGGGTAGCCATCTTTTTCATTTGTGTCCCGGATTGTTGGAATAATACTACAGGTGTGGTATCCGGCTTTAATCTACACAGTGGTATTCCTGCTGTTACTTTTTACTTCACAGTTGCCCGGGCTCGGTTTCCCGTCACCGCTTGGACTTACTTCAGGTACCTAGAAGCGCCTATGGGTCCTTTTATTATTTGATAGGTACGCCTATGGTCTTCTGTTATCTGTGGCTTATGCCGTATTACATCTCCAGCTCTGTAGTCCGGTCCTGCCTGCTTGGTGTCTTCTGTCTGAATCAATCTAGGTAGTCAGAATGAATGAATGAAGTTGGTGTTTTATAGTTGCAACCGTCCACTAGGGACATATGTGCAACTTTTATAGATACCATATCGGTATCGATTTAAGCCCTTGGGGAGGGGTCGCTACTCCCTCCCCTCAGGTTTGAAGTGCTTAATTGCACTATCAATGTATTAGGCGTTCCCTTGAATTACTAAAAAGTAACTATCAGGAGAAATGGAAGCCTATGGGGTGGGTAGGAATAGTACCTACACACACCCACCCCTATCGATATCAACCAATCAACGTTTTCTCATTTCGCTAGTAATTTTGGTGAGTCGGAAACGGAAAAGGCGGCAAGGGCCCAGGTCCAGGAGTCCAGCGACACAGCAACACACACAAGAGCACACCAAGAGAGAGACAGCAAGGCCACGAACGCAGTCAACACCTGAAACGAAAAGGTCACACTTATTTCAAATTTAGTCCAGTTATACTAATGGACAGCTTAACATCCAATATTGTGTCAGCCACCTGTGCAATTAATCTAATATTTGAGTTGAAGAATTGTTATTTACATTCCTACTGTCCGAATTAACTAGTACATAAGAGTACATATAATAAGTCCCTAACAATTTTAAAATTAAAATGTCTAAGTGACATATAATAGTGTAGTCAATGGTAGGTAATTTTGGTCTTGAATTTTGTTGGAGGCGGTACCAATAAGGTCAATTAGTCTTTTAGGGCCACGGAAAGTTGTTCAAAGAGGGGTACTTGTAACCAAATGAGTCCCCTATTATTCAGGCAAATGACGGCAAATATGAAAATTATCATTCCTTTGCGCAGGCAGGCACCGGGGTGTAGCTTGTCGTTCCCTGCTCCAGAGATACTCATGGGCGCTACTTGTCCAAGCCACCGCTTCATGGTGTTCCCATGCTGCGTAATTATGTTCTAGAAGTTTCTGGTGTGTTATTCAGGTGGTGTTTTGCTGCTCCATAGTCCCTCTATTTAAGTCTCCACAGTAGTGACGCCTTCATGGCCTCTTGTGAAGACAACCATTTTGAAGCCACGTGGCAGCCGTCATTTTCCTATGTGCCAGTCTTGTAGAATTCATACTCCAGGGTAGCTATTTTTGGTGACCCGCTGTACTCGCAGTGGTATTTCTGTCGAACTATGGTGCTTTGCACTCCTTATAGTATCTCGTACAGGTCCCTTGAAGTTGCTATGGGTGAGTTTTTTCTGTTATCACGCCTATGGACTTCAGTTATATGCGGTCGCTGAATCACCGTCAGCCTAGTGGAGTCCGGTCCTGCCTGCTCTGTGTCCTCTGCCTGAATGATGATGATGGAATCTAGGTAGTCAGAGCAAGCAAGCAAATGGATGTTTTATAGTTGCCACCGCCCTCTAGGGGCATATGGGCAACTTTTATAGCCACCATATCGGTGGCCATTTAAGGTCCCTTGGGGGGGGGGTCGCTACTCCCCCCCTCAGGATTTACAGTGCTTAAATGCACTATATTTTAAATAGGGCGTTCTCCCGAATTACTAAAAAGTAACTATCGGGAGAAATGACAGCCCATGGGGTGGGTAGGAATAGTACCTACACCCACCCACCCCTATCGATATCAACCAATCGAGCGTATTGGTAGCGAGGGAAAATGTTTTCTCATTTCGCTAGTAATTTTGGTGTCGGAAGCGGAAAAGGAGGCAAGGGCCCAGGTCCAGGAGGGCGACGACACAGCAGCACACACCAGAGCACGCAAACAGCAAGACAGCAAGGCCACGAACGCAGTCCACACCTGAAACGAAAGGGTCACACTTATTTCAAATTCAGTCCAGTTATACTAATGGACAACTTAACATCCAATATTGTGTTAGCCACCTGTGCAATTAATCTAATATTTAAGTTGAAGAATTGTTATTTATCATCCTACTGTTCGAAATTTTCTAGTACACATGTCTAAGTGACATATAATAGTGTAGTCAATGTTAGGTAATTTTGGTCTTAAATTTTGTTGGAGGTGGAACCAATAAGGTCAAATTAATCTTTTAAGGTCCACGGAATGTTGTTCAAAGAAGGGGACTCGTAACCAAATGAGCCCACTATTATTCAGGCAAGTGAACTGGCAATGTAAAAGCATAACATCTTGCTCCGCAGGCTCCGTCTTCGGGGTGCAGTAGGTGGTGGCCACAGAGTTTCTCATGTGGCCTCCTATTATCCCTGCTGGCTTGAAAATTGTATCTTCTACATAGCTGGACATTGGTTGTCGAAACGTAGTCTCTCCACATGGGTCCCCTCAATTTTCGTCCAAGCAGTAGTGACGTTGTTAGTCTTGCCCGGACGGCCATCTTGGTTCTCCACGTGGCGCCATTTCTTGTCCAGCTTGTATGGATTTTGCAGCAGTCTATCTTCTGGTGGCTAGAATATCAGTGGTGAAGTCTAATTGCTCCTTACTACTCGTATGGGTCCATTGTTTTGGTACTCCTAAATGGTAGTATTTATCCACTGTATCCCATGCTTTCACACTGTATAGCTGCTGTCCCGGTCCTGCCTGCTCCGTGTTCACTGCCTGAATGCTCCGTGCTAGGTAGGCAGACTGTTTTGTTTGTTTAGCTGATTATTTTATAGTAGCAACCGATCACTAAGGATCATTTGTGCTACTTTTATATTCAGCATATCGCTGAACATTTAGATTCCCTTTTTTCAAAGGGAGTTATTAATGCGTTGCATTCATTTATGGGGCGTTACACCGAATTACTAAATAGTAACTATCGGTGTAGATGTAAGCCCTGGGGTAGGTAGGTAGTCAATCCACACCTCCCCGATCTACTCGATCAGAATGTCCGGAAGAGGAAAAGGCAGCAAGGTCCAAGACAGGAGGCTCCAAGGTACTGCAACCATCGTCCCACACGAAGAGGCAGCGAACGCACATCCGGACCCACACACGAACAAACCCGAGGAGAGCCAAAGTCCCACACCCTTATTTAAATATTTGCAACCCCATAAGACATGTTAAGATGGAATTGCTATATTATTGTGTTGTGTATTATTTTGATGTTATTACTGTATTTCATTACTATTGCAACATTGTGTTGCAGGGGTCTGATAGTCCTGGATTAAGACTACCTTATATATTCTAATAGGGTCATACTGGGTGTGTGCAATGTATGCATATGTGTCTATGAGGTTGCAATCCCTGTCGATTGATTTCAATTTAATCCAGTTTTTCTAATGGAGGCCCTATACCAATTATGTGTAAGCCACCTGTGTAATTACGTCAAGCTATATAAGTTACGAATTTCCTATCACTTATCACTATGCCCTAAAGTAAGTACATAGTATACTATATAATCGCCACCATCCTATCGGTAAAAGTTCCTTTTAGGAATTTTTACCCTAAGAAAAAACAAAATACCTACACGAATGTGTCAAAGTGACTATGTAAGTTTGGTCTTGGTAGGTTCTTTAAGTTATAAATTTTGGTTGGGTGTGGTCCAAAAATGCCATATTTGAAATTGATGTTTGGTCAGCCAAATGGAATTCTCTATTACCAATCGAGTTGAGAATTCACTATAAAAATAAACATTTAACGAGACAAGGACATAAAGATTTTTAGAGAAGAAACAAGAAGAGAATTGAGTCAACACCAGCTTCCCAGAGAGACTGATCGGATTTGACACAGAGGTACACCTGACTGTATACATGTGCGTACACTAATCCAGGCGATTTCTATATAGAAAAGAGCATGTGTCCCTACTGTTTCACTAGCCTTCCCCTATTCCCAAGAATCACAGAGGGGAGGAGAAGTAACAGTACAATTACAACAATAACAATTAACAATTATATTAATACCAATATGAACAATAACAATATTAGTGAACATCAACGCTAACATGAACAGCAATACCAACTTCAACACCAACAAATATTAATAATAACAACAAATAACATATTAGTTATAACAATTAACATTAAATAGCCCTGAAAAGGGCTGTATATGAATTAGCCCTAAGAAGGACTTATCTGTAATCTGGTCCTCCACGGTTCCTTTGTTGTCAGTAATAGCATCAATAACTCCATTGTTATCCTTTGAATATTGTCCATATAGTTGCACATTCATTGTAGTTCAGATTGTTATTGAACATTTTTGAATATCAAGTGCCAATGACTTTTATTCTGACAGGAAGGTTAGGATAGGAAGGTAATGTTAATGATGGTTTTTACAGACTACACTTATTAGTTAAAGTTATATAGCGGTAATCTCTGTCAGTACTCTGATCACAAGTGAAAGTAGACTCGCAAAATGCGTATAAGTTCGATATGAACTCGATATCGACATACACCTAGATCATAGCTCCAACAGAGTCACAGGCTATGTTGATAATTGTATGATCCGAACCGATGAGTGTTATATATAGCGGTAATCTCTGCAAAAACACGATACTGAGTAGGTGTAAACTCGCAAGAAGCGTACAAGTTCATTATGAACTCAATATCGACATCCACTCATATCATATCCTCAACAGAGTCACAGGCCAGCTTTAAATCGTTTAATTATATTCATAAGCTTAATACACTATAATAATATTTTATTTAATCTATTAGATTAGAGCGAAGGAGAATAATTTAGTTTTGGCTTTTTAGCGGTAACTTCTGCTAGAACTATGACTATGAATGAGTATAGATTTGCATAGCGCATATAAGTTTGGTTAGAACTCAATATCGACACTCACCCCTGTCACAACTCGTACAGACTCACAAGCCAGTAATAAAGTTTTTAGGGAGTTTTGCTTGTTATTTTATTTTATCTATTTATGTTTAAGTTGATAAGAAAGTCCGTAATACTTTGTTCAATTAGTTGTTTATTGATAACATTATATTTTATCTATTAAATTAGAGTTAATAAGAAAATCAATAACATATTTAGTAGCTGATTGTATATTGGGTTGTGTTGAATTAAGTAGATTTGGATACAACTTTGTTGATTTGTCCAGTTTTAATTTATTTTGGAGGATATTTCTATTTAATGTGTTATTAGTACATTTATTAAATATATGATCCAAATCTTCTACTTGATTGCATTTAAAGCAGTTAATATGAGGGAAGGGCCCTAAATATTTACCAAAACTGTTAGCCAGCTTTGTTTTCCCTACCATTATTCTATTCATTTTAATTTGTTCAGTTGACGAATTGAATTGAATAATGTGTTTAAAGTAGTTCGTTCCGTGGACTCTTACTACTGTTTTATCCTTCAATAGAAGGTTATTTAATTATCCCGTGGGTGGGAATTGTGCCGCGCACCCACTGGGCGTTTATGGGTTCACAGAACCCTATTTAATTTGGCCGTCACATCTGGCCAATAATTGTACTGGCGCGGTGTGATTGGAAGGCCATTTGGGTGGGTAGGAATAGAACCCACACACACCCACCCCTTCAGTATTCTTTGTATGTGCCTACCTCTGCAATAGCAGTAAGGAAAAGCGAGAGAAAAATAGTTTTCTCATATCGCCTATATCTGCAATAGTTATTGGGCGTGCATGCACGTGAATTAACTGCTGCAGGCAGCAAGGGAGGCGAAGAGCCAAGCACGCGCTCATGCATCAAATTCAGTCCAGTTGTACTAATGGACAGCCTAACAACCAATAATGTGTAATTCACCTGTGCAATTAGCCAAATATCCAAGTTATAAATATTTATTTATCATCCTAACATAAAAAAGGGACTTAGTACCATGAGCGTACATACAAAATCCCTAGGAATTTAAAATTAAAATGTCTAAGCGACATATAAAAGTGTAGTCAATGGTAGGTAGATTTGGTTATGAATTTATTGAAGGCAGTGCCAAAAAGGTCAAATTAGTCTTTTCAGGGCCAAATAGTTAGTCAAGGAGGGGTACTCGATACCAAATGAGTCCCCTATTATTCAAGCAAGTGACGGCAAATATGAAAATTATCATTCCCTTTGCGCAGGCGGGCACCGGGGTGTAGCTTGTCGTTCACTGCTCCAGAGATACTCATGGGCGCTACTTGTCCAAGCTACTGCTGTATGGTGTTTTCCCATGCTGCTTACTTATATTCTACGGCTCCTGGCGTGTTATTCAGGTGGTGCTGTTTCGTAGTCCCTCTATTTAAGTCTCCACAGTAGTGACGCCTTCTGGCCTCTTGTGAAGACCGCCATTTTGGAGCCACGTGGCAGTCGCCATTTTCCTATGTGCCAGTCCAGTCGTAGAAATTTTCTCCAGGTTGGCTATTTTTGGTAACTTGCTGTACTCGCAGTGGTATTTCTGTCGAACTATGGTGCTTTGCACTCCTTATAGTTTTTCGTACAGGTTCCTTGAAGTTCCTATGGGTGAGTTTTCAGTTGACGAGTGATTCTTTATATATATATATAGAGCACAATTGCGGACGTGATGGAAAACACCCCCTAGATCCAAAAAACTTATATTATCCCTATCATTACCAAAACACGCGGACGTGATGGAAAACACCCCTAGATCCAAAAACTTACATTATCCCTATCATCACCAAAACACGTGGACTTAAAAGAAAACACTCACTCACTTTTATACTTTACTCATATCAATTATAAATTTAACAAGTTATTTTAAAGAAAACGTTGTGCTTATAGACGCACTTCAAACAAAAGTAAAAGGAGACAGTGATTATAGACTCACTTTTATTTTTTTCTAACTTCCTCACATACCATTAGCAAATTGAATGATTAATTCTTTTCGAGAATATTGGGTAGCCCTGAGAAGATTGATTGATTAATTGATTTTTATAGTTATAACCGTCCACTAGGGACATTTGTATAACTTTTATATCCAGTATGTCACTGAACATTTGATGTTCCCCTCTTTGAGAGGGGAGTTAAAAGTTTCGAATCTTAATAGGGCGTTACATTGAATTACTAAAAAGTAACTATCAATGTAAATGGAGGCCCAGGAGAGGTAGGTAAGGTCAATCCACACCTCTATTTTGCAGCATGTCCGGAAGAGGCAAAGGCAAGGCAGAGAACATCCAAGGCACCGCAATCCGCAATCCCACAAGCAGAGGAGGAGAACGCACCACCGGACCCAACCACGAACAAACCCAAGGAGTACCAAGGCCCACACCCATTTTATTAGTGTAACCTCACAAGTGCTATATTGTTGTGATATGTATTGTTTTGTTGTTATATTTTATAACTATTACAGCCTTGTGCTGCAGGGAACTGATAGTCCTGGGGTAAGACTACCTTATATGTTCTAGTAGGGACTTTTGTGTGAGTGCATTGTGTGTGTTTGTGAGGTTACCAGATTTAATGATTTATTCAATCAGTCCAGTTATATTAATATTATTGGAGGCCCTATACCAATTGAGTGTAAGCCACCTGTGCAATTGAGTCCAGATAAGAATTAGTTACGAATTTCCTAACACTTATACTAGTATCAATTAAGTAAGTACAAAGTGTACTATAAGATTACCACCATCCTATAATCCGGTGAAGAACCCTCGAGAGCAATTCACCCTAGTACTATTTTGCACTAAGTAGTCCAAGTGACTAGAAAAGTTTAGTCTCGGTAGGTTATAGTAAGTTGTGAATTTTGTTAGGTGTGGATCCAAAAAGATCATATTTGAGTTGGAGCGAGAAGTTGTTCAAATGGAATTCTCTAGTACCAATCTAGTGTGAGAATTCTCTGTTTATAAAAACATATAACAATACAAGACACAGATTTTGGAAATAGAGTGAGATAAGGTTCAATATCAGCTTCCCAGCAAGTCAGATTGGATTAAGAATAGAGGTATACCTAATTGTATACTTGTTCGTAAGCACAAAGATAGACCAGGCTGTCTATATGCGCGTACACCAATCCAGGCGATTTCTAGACAGAAAAGAGCCTGTGTCTCAACTGTTTCACTGACCTTCACCTATTCTCAAGAATCACAAAATTAGGGGGGTAATAGCAAACAAGTAAGACAATACAAGACAACATAAGTGACATGAATTATTGTTAGTAGAAATTTATGAATATTAAAGAGCATGAACATTAACATGAACATTAAACTAGTCTATAAGAATTATGGTTAATATAAATATTAGTATTAACATGAACATTAAACAAGAAAATTTTAGCATAATTAGTAAGAACATTCAACATGAACAAGACCATAGCCCTGAAAAGGACTGTTTTTGTAGACTGGTTCCCCACTTTTTCCTCTGTCGTCAATGATAGCAGCATTTTTCCATTTCTCTATTGTCCAAGAGTTTACACTTCCACTGAATGTCCACATGTTGTAAATTTGGAATGCCAACTGCCATTAACTTTTATTCTGTTTAGGTATTGTAGTGGGGCTACAGGCTAATTATTTATTTAATCTAAGTTAATAATAAAGTTTATATTAAAGCGGTGAGCTCTATCAGTATGTAACTATGAGTGAACGTAGTCCGTGTGTTACGTTAAAGTTCATTAAGAACTCCTTACTACATCCCATCATAGGACCACTTAAACAGAGACACAGGCTAATTATTTATTTAATCTAAGTAAAGAATAAGGTTTATATGTAAGCGGTGAACTCTATCAGTATGTAACCATGAGTGAACGTAGTCCGTGAGTTACGTAAGAGTTCATTAAGAACTCCTTACTACATCCCATCATAGGACCACTTAAACAGAGACACAGGCTAATTATTTATTTAATCTAAGTTAATAATAAAGTTTATATTAAAGCGGTGAACTCTATCAGTATGTAACTATGAGTGAACGTAGTCCGTGTGTTACGTTAAAGTTCATTAAGAACTCCTTACTACATCCCATCATAGGACCACTTAAACAGAGACACAGGCTAATTATTTATTTAATCTAAGTAAGAATAAAGTTTATATGTAAGCGGTGAACTCTATCAGTATGTAACTATGAGTGAACGCAGTCCGTGTGTTACGTAAGAGTTCATTAAGAACTCCTTACTACATCCCATCATAGGACCACTTAAACAGAGACACAGGCTAATTATTTATTTAATCTAATTATTAATTAGAGTTTTATTTATATTTTATATTATTTATATTTTATCAATTAAATTAGTGTTAATAAGAAAGTCAATGATGTTTTTAGCCATTAATTGAATATTAGGTTGAGTTAGGTCAAGTATTTTAGGATATATATTTGCTATTTTTTGTAATTTTAATTTGGTTTTGAGTTTAATTCTTTGTATAAGGTTATTTTTACATTTATTAAATATATGATCTAAGTCTTCTGGTTGTTTACATTTAAAGCAATTAATAGAGTGTGGAAATGTTCCTATATATTTGCCAAAACTATTAGCTAATTTTGTTTTTCCTATCATTATCCTATTCATTTTAATTTGTTCTCTCCTGGTGTTGCCTAGTATTAATGATTTTCTTTGAACAATTTTTTTTGTATTGTATAGTGCTCTCCCTTTATTAGATGAGCTCCATGCATTTTGCCATATAGTGTTTATCATATTAAAGATAAGTCCGTACATTTCAGTATGATTGTATTGTATTGGTTCATAATATATATTATTTATTTTTTTATTAGCTAACTTATCAGCTAACTCATTGCCCTTAACACCTATATGTGAGGGGATCCATAGAAATTCTACTATAATATTTTGTGTTTGAAATTTAGTAATTTGGTATTGTAATTGATACAAAAAGTTTTTCCTACTATAAGAATTATTATTATTAATTGTTGTCATGACACTGAGTGAGTCGCTCACCACCAGTGTTTTGGCAGGTTTATTTTTTTGGATCCACATAAGGGCTTGTAATATAGCCCAAAATTCAACAGTATAGATAGAGCAATAATCTGGCAATCTTATACCTTCATATATATCTAATTGTGGTATGACCCATGCTGCTGCTGTTCTTGCAGGATTAGTTGTTTTAGAGCCATCAGTGAAGATTTTTATGTGATTTTTATATGTACTATTAAATTTTTCATTTATAATTGTTTTCATAAGATGGGAATTTTGAATTTTATTTCCTAGGTTTTGAAGTGAGAAATCTACAGTTATTTTATTGAGTCTCCATGGGATTATAATAGGTGGTATAATTTTCTGTACTTTAAAAATATCCTCAGGTAATTTAGTTTTTATGGTATTTATTTGTTTACCACATGAGTTTGAGTATTTTCCTTTGTTAACAAGAGGTTTAGTACACTTCTTAATAATGATAAGTGTTGGGTGAGTATCTTTATGAGCAGACAATCGAGCAGCATATCTTAACATAATCTCTTTTCGTCTCAAACTAAGTGGAAGTTCACCAGCTAGAACCTGTAGTTCCTCTGTAGATGTTGATGGTAAGGCTCCAGTTGCTATAAGTAAGGCTTTTCTTTGTATTTGCGTAATTTTCTTAAGGAGTGTAGGTTTTGCCGTAGCATAAATTTGACACCCATATTCAATTTTAGATCTGATAAGTGATCTATATAATGTAGTAATTGTTTTCTGACAGGCACCCCAATGAGTACCTTGTATACTTCTAATTAAATTAAGGTCCGATTTACATCTTTTAACTAGATCTTTTATATGATGAGACCACGTCATATGCTGGTCAAAGTACATCCCTAAGAATTTTACAACAGTTACAAATTTAATTTCTTGATTTTGTAATGTAAGTTTTGGATATAACATGTCTATTTTTATGTTTAATAGTAGTAAATAGGACAGCTACTGTTTTTTGATGGGAGAATTTAAATCCCCATTCATCAGCCCAATTGCCTATATTATCTAAGCTTGTCTGAATTTCTTTAATGTGTTTTTTATTTTTAGGATTGCCAGCTCTCCACAGAGCGCTGTCATCAGCGAATTGAGATAGTTCAACTTGTAGGGAAGCTAGATTTTTATCTAAGTCATTAATCATAATATTAAATAATGTAGGACTAAGTACACTCCCTTGGGGGGTGCCATTTTCTAATGTGTATTTTCCAGAATAAGTTGTTCCTATTCTGGTAAGTAATTTACGATCACTTAAGAAGTCTTTTATAAAATTATAAATATTACCTGTTATACCGTAATTATTTAGTTTAGCTAAGAGACCTT
The DNA here is from genome assembly GCA_030141615.1 of Unio pictorum. Classification (NCBI taxonomy): domain Eukaryota; kingdom Metazoa; phylum Mollusca; class Bivalvia; order Unionida; family Unionidae; genus Unio; species Unio pictorum. The sequence goes on along the minus strand of JARLTB010000062.1, from coordinate 1,218,542 downwards.
TGGTCCAGACCAGATCAAATGCTTTTTCCATATCTAGAAAAACAGCAATAAGGTGTCTATTACTTTTTTGAATGTTATTAAATGCTAGTTTAATTGCTGTTTCTAATCTAATTAATTGGTCAATAGTAGATCTATTATTTCTAAATCCACATTGATTATTGGATATGAGATTATTAGTTTCAAAATGATATTTGAGCCTATTATTGATAATAATCTCCATTATTTTACATATATTATTAGTAAGTGAGATTGGTCTATATGAGTTAATGTCATTTCTATCTTTATTTGCTTTTAGTATTGGGATAACTACTGCTGTTTTCCATTTATTTGGGAGTTGACCAGTACTCCATATTAAATTATACATATTTAGTATTATATTAATAAAGTTTATAGGTAAATTTTTATAGATTGAATATCCTATAGTGTCTTCTCCAGGTGAGGTATCTTTTTTTGATTTAAGAGCTTGATACCATTCATTAATATTTATTTTATCATTTAAATAAGATTTTTTATTTCCTAAATCTGTAAATATATGTATATGATCTTTTTCAATTTTATTCCTATGTTCTTGAAATTTTTTGGTATGATTCATATTGCTGCTCATAGCTTGAAAGTGCTTTGCCAATAAGTCAGCTTGTTCCTTATGATTATTTGTATTGTTTATTTGAGGTAGGTTGTTTGTATGTTTACCCCTAATTGTTCTAATTTTATCCCATACTTGTTTTGAATTGGTGTTAAGATCTAGGTTACTACAGTATTTTTGCCATGAATCAAGCTTTGCTCTCTTAATTGCAGATTTTAATTCCGTATCATATTTTTTATATTCTGTAAAATGTATAACATTATTTGTACGTTTAAATTTATTTAAAGCCCTTCTTTTATTTTGTCTAATAATACCAATTTCAGTAGTCCACCAGGGAACTGTAAGTTTATGAGGTTTATAGATAGTTTTAGGAATAGAAGTATTGGCTGCTTTAACTATTGCATTTACAATATTGTCATAGTATGTATCTATATTAATATTATGAAGGTCTTCATATTTTTCTTTTGCAATAGTTTGTTGAAATTTAGCCCAGTCTGCTTTTTTATAATTCCATTTTGGAATGTTATTATTGGTTTCAATTTGAGTTGTAATTTGAAGGGTAGTTATAATTAAAAAGTGATCACTTCCTAATGTATCAGTTTGATCTACACTCCATTTTGCTATCTGTGCAAAGTTTGGAGTACATAAAGTGAGATCTATGGCTGACAAAGTGCCATTTAATGGGTTAAGTCTAGTATTAGTGCCATCGTTAAGTATTACTAATCTATTTTCATTTATCCATTTTTCAAATAATCTGCCCCTATTGTTAGTTTGTTGAGACCCCCATACTTCATTATAAGCATTGAAGTCTCCTAATATAATAGCTTGTTTATTTCCTATGTGCATTTTAAGATCTTGCAATGCAAGTCTGGTTGATTCTATGTTACCTCCCCCTGGATCATAAAAATTATAAAGAGTAAATTTAATGATACCTGTGTTTATTGACATAGCTTGTACTTCAATTAGGGAGTTATTAATTTTTTCAGAGTCAATAGGAATTATTGATGCAGATGGCATATTTTTATTTAGATATATAACAAGTCCCCCCCCTTGTCCTACTTTTCTATTTTGAAAATATCCAGGAACATACCCCTGTATATTTGGAGGTTTTTTATTGTTATCTTTTATTCTAGTTTCCTGTATACATATTATATGGGGTTGCACAGGGGAGTTAATTAGTTTTATTTTTAATTCATTAATATTTTTTACTAAACTCCTAGCATTCCACTGCCATATGATAAGATTTTTATTTAACTTATTTGTAACTGTATTATCCTGTATGTTTGTGTAATTCATGTTGGTTTTAGGAATTTGTTAGTTTTTATACCCTCATTTATATGTTGCAATAGAGCATGGAGCCCATTTGAGAGGGAGATAAGATAATCATTATCTTTGTTTGATGCGTTACTAATGTAACGACCTAATTCAGTAACTGCATTTCCTATTGTTTGGAGTGACAGATTTTGTACCAAGTCAATTGAGTTTGTTGCTTCAGTTTGAGTTTGCATGTCACACTTGGGTTGGTCTACTTCAGTTTCAACATTAATAGGTACTTTTTGATTAATTTGATTGTTTAAGTCCTTATTTGTTTTGCATTTGTTTGAATTGTTTTGATTTTGTATTATGATTTCTTGCTTAGCTTTATAGTATGCCCAGTTGGTTTTATTCATTAACTCAACTATCTGAGTTTCAATCTGGGCCTTGGGACATAGAGGGGAGTTAGCAGAGTGCTCTCCCTTACAGTTAATACATTTAGGTTTTTCTCTTTTGCACTGTCCCCTATGTGGTCCTCCACAGTTACCACAGAGCTGTTTAAAGGTACAGGCGACCTTGTAATGCCCCCAATGTTGGCAATTAATACAGAATCTGGGTTTGTGTACATATGACTGGGTTTTGACTTTGAGTCCCATTGTACCTAGCTTGATAGTATTTGTAAGGGGCATATGTGTTTCTACAACTGTAACGCATTGATTTTTGTTTGGTTTATTTGCCCCTATTTTATAGTTGGTAATAATTTCATTACCTCCTTGTATTAAGTGTTCTTTAATTTCCTGGTTTGTACACTGGGCCAATTTACCTTTTAATTTTAGTACTGTTTTATATTTGATGATCTGTGGTTGTTGTTGTTGTTGTTGATTAAGATCCTTTTCCTTTGTTTTGTCCTTATCTGGGGTTATAACTTGATTCTTAACATTGTTGTTGTTGTTGTTGTTGTTGTTCTTTTTAAGATCCTTTGTTGAAGTTTGCATTGTTTTGGCTTTTTTATGCAGCTCCATTGTTACCGGCATGCTGCAAATTTTAATAATCTCAAGATATTTAGCAGCTTGTGCTCGTGTGCTGCAATGAATTATAATATAATTGGCTTTGGGGCGAATTATTTTGCTTTGTCCAGTATGGACTTTCAGTAATGCCTTGGCAATACTGATAGTTGTGAGATCAAACAGAGCACTTGTTTTACTTTTCAAATAAACCGTCATATCGACATTATGATAATGCCGAATGTGTTTAGCGCTAAATGCACTCATTTCAGAGTTTGGTTTTGAGTTATTTGGGTTAGTTTGAGAATTTGCTATTGATTTATTGACCCTATGGAATTTTGGATTCATGGGTTGTTTCCCTTTTCCTTTATAAGAGGTGGGGGGGATGTTTTGCTTAACGTAATTTGTTTTGGTATGCGTAGTCAAGTTTATTTCTACATTGTTAGTTCCAGATGGGCCAGGTTTCTGACTGTTGTGAAACACAGCAGCTTTGCTATCTGCGGATTGACCTACTTTCCGCTGTTGCTTAGTTATTTGAGCATAGGTAAATTGTTTCTGCCCTGAATTATGTCCTAGCTGCACGGTTTGTCCCTCTATCACTTGCATAGAGTCTGGCGGTGTCACAGTACTTTTTGAGTTAGTGGTTTTAATCCCTACCTTTTGCATTGTGTTAGTTTGCGCTAGTTTAGCGGGGCTAGGGGTGGGTGGTACACATGGCAAAGTGTCGTCCAGTGACATCGTTTTGATTTTGGCGTCGTTTTCATTAATGAAATTGTCCCCTAGATTAAATCGGATGGGGGATAATGAATTAAGGAGGTCAGCCTGATGCTTTCTAAGTTTAATTTCCGGTGATGTAAGAAAGTTAAGCTGTCGAATTTGAATAATTCGTTTACCTTGTTGCATTTTGATTGTGTTGTTGAATAAAGTACTTGATTTAATTAAAGTTAAATTGGATATGAGCTGAGATATAAGTTTAACTTATATTTTAATTTAATTGTAATCTATATTAATTTGAGTAAATTATGAATTAATTAAATTTAGGTAAAACTAGCAGAATCGAAGCAAATGGCAATCAGTTGTTTAAAAAAGAGACCCGTAGGTTTATAAAATACCTTAATATCTTTGCGTAGAGCTGTAGGTTGTGTTGAATTCCTCAATCCTTGTGAAGAATCTTAATTGTGAAGTAGATTGTGGTAATCTTGGCTTGTTGAGTAGACTTGGAGTTATACGCTATCAAGGATTCACTGTGAAATCGTGGTTCCCGAAATCTGGTAATAGGTGCTGTTTAAGCGTGGCTTGGTAGCGGAGCTAAGTGTGTCACGTCTGATCGGCTCGAAAGCAGAAGAGTGGTGAATGTCCAATCAGCCCTGAGAAGGGCTGTTTTTTTTGTGTGTACGAGGAGGGATGAAAATCTTTTATCGTCTAAGATTGCGTCCTCGTCTGGCAACAGGATAGGGTCTGCTTCTTCGGAAAGAGAAAGAGAACTCTTTCGTGTCCACACGGCAGTCGACAAAACTTCTGTCTGGGTTCTGCTGCTGTTGCTGCTGCTGTTCTCTCTGCTCTCTCTGCTGCTTCTGAAGTCTATACTTATCAGTCCATTCTTATTTGTCTTTTTGAATCTCCTCTCTGAAGAGTTCTTCTATGAGGTCTTCCGTTACTTATAGCATTCTAACATTCTCTATCTCTTCAGGCTTTGGCATCAGATTGTGTCTGATACGATGCAGAGTGACGTAAGCTTCGTTCAGCTTAGCTAGTCTTGAGCACATCTTCGTAGTAGGATGAGTCAAACAATGGATGACCAGACTGGAATCAATCAAGTTGGATTTTTAAAGTTATCGCCGTCCACGAAGGTTTGATTGATTAATTGGATTTAAGACGTTTTCGCCCATTGGGCATTTACGTCTGTTTAATGCCCCAAAAGGGCTAAATAATTGTTTCGGGGGACGGAATAGTGCCACGTCCCCACGCATTATTGCACAATGTTATGCTAATTAATTGATACCAACCGTCGGAAGCAGAAGAGGCAAAGGCGGAACGAGACTGCATTGGAAGGAAGGTGACATTTGGATAACTTTTATATCTAGCATGTCGCTAAACATTTAGTTTCCCTTTGGGAAGGGACATTACTCCCCCCTCAGGCATATATGTGCACATCAGTGCACTTATTAATTAGGGCGTTATACCGAATTACTAATAAGTAACTATCGGTATAGATGTAAGCCCTGGGGTAGGTAGGTAGGACTCATCCACACCTCCTCTTATCAAACCTCGGAAGCAAGGCCAGCAGGAAGAGGAAAAGGCGGAAAAGGTCCCAGCAGTAAATCCATCGTCGTCCCACACGCAGAGGCAGCGCCACACGCACACCCAGACCCCCACGAAGAAACACGAGGCACCCCCAAGGCACCTCCGGAGAACACAACCCACGAAACAGCAGCACAAACCGAACACACAAGGACAAAGGCAGCCACAGCAACAGATGCCACACCCTGACGAAGAGGTCCCTTTAATTTTGTATCAAATTTAGTCCAGTTGTGCTAGTGGATGCCCTATACACCAATGATGTGTTAGCCACCTGTGCAATTATATCAAGATTTATAAGTTACAGAATTTCCTAACACTTATCACTATGCCCCTAGTTAAGTACAGAGTAGTAGTAGTAGATGGCATTTTTATAGCTATAACCGTTCACTAGGAACATATGTACAGCTTTTATAGCTACCATGTCGGTAGCCATTTTAGTTACCCTTAAAGTGCTTAATTGCACTATCAATTCATTAGGCGTTCCCCTGAATTTCTAAAAAGTAACTATCAAGGGAAATGGAGGCCTATAGGGTGGGTAGGAATAGAGCATACACACACCCACCCCTATCGATATCAACCGATCAGAGCTGGTAGCAAGCCGGAAACGGAAAAGGCGGCAAGGGTCCAGGTCCAGAAGTGCAGCGACACAGCAACACACACAAGAGCACACAAGAGAGAGACAGCAAGGCCACAGCTGCAGTCCACACCTGAAACAAAAGGGTCGCACTTATTTCAAATTCAGTCCAGTTATACTAAGGACAGCTTAATATCCGATAATGTGTTAGCCACCTGTGCAATTTATCAAATATTAGAGTTGAAGAATTGATATTTAATATCCTATATTTCCAAAAGTTCAAGTACATAAGCGTACATAACATAAGTCCCTAACAAATTTTGAATATTAAAAAAAAAATGTCTTAGCGACATATATTAGTGTAGTCAATGGTAGATATTTTTAAGTTATTAATTTGAACGGAGGTACCAATAATAAATCATATCAGCTTTTAGGGCCACGGAAAGTTGTTCAAAAAGGGGTACTCGTAACCAAATGAGCCCCCTATTATTCATGCAAATTGACTATGGCAATGAAAAATCTTTTCATTACGAGGTTGTCCGGTGGCGACCGCCATGATTGCTTCAAGTTACATCCATGTCGGTCACATCCTCAAGTCGCACCAGTGTCAGCAACCACCACTGTTTCTTCTCCATTTCCGTTTCTGCCGCAAGCTAGTGGGAGTTACGAAACTTCCATGTCGAGTCCACGTGGTAGTCGCCACTTTCCAAGTTTCCCTCCATGTCCATCCCCGCCACAAATCAAGTTCGGGAGTTACGAGACTTCCATTTCGAGCCACCTGTACTAGCGCCACCATTGTACGAGTTGAGTTTTTCTTTTCGAAGAAGCGATGGGGCAACATCACAATTCGTCCTTAACTTCGCAGCCCGGGATATCATCATGCCATTACAGCACTCCCATTGTGACGTCACCAGATCATCCGCTCCAGAAAAGCAGTCCTCCTCGGTCCACAGCCACTGCCTGAATCATATGTGAAGTACAGAGTAGTAGTAGTAATGGTATTTTTATAGCTATAACCGTTCACTAGGAACATTTGTACAGCTTTTATAGCTACCATGTCGGTAGCCATTTAGTTTCACTAAAAGTGCTTAATTGCACTATCAATTCATTAGGCGTTCCCCTGAATTACTAAAAAGTAACTATCAAGGGAAATGGAGGCCTATAGGGTGGGTAGGAATAGAGCACACACACCCACCCCTATTCGACATCAACCGATTAGAGCTGGCAGCAATCCGAAAAACGGCAAAGGCGGCAAGGGTCCAGGTCCAGAAGTGCAGCGACACAGCAACACACACAAGAGCACACAAGAGAGAGACAGCAAGGCCACAGCTGCAGTCCACACCTGAAACAAAAGGGTCGCACTTATTTCAAATTCAGTCCAGTTATAGTAAGGACAGCTTAATATTCGATATTTTGTTAGCCACCTGTGCAATTTATCAAATATTTGAGTTGAAGAATTGTTATTTAAAATCTTATATTTCCAAAAATCCAAGTACATAAGCGTACATAAGATAAGTCCCTAACAAATTTTGAATATTAAAAGTCTTAGCGACATATATTAGTGTAGTCAATGGTAGATATTTTTAAGTTATGAATTTGAACGGAGGTACCAATAATAAATCATATCAGCTTTCTAGGGCCACGGAAAGTTGTTCAAAAAGGGGTACTCGTAACCAAATGAGCCCCCTATTATTCAGGCAAATTGACTATGGCAATGAAAAAATCTTTTCATTTGAGGCGGTCCGGTGGCTCAAGTCGCACCAGTGTAAGCAACCACCACTGTTTCTTCTTCATTTCCGTTTCTGCCGCAAGCTAGTGGGAGTTACGAAACTTCCATGTGGAGTCCACGTGGTAGCCGCCACTTTCCAAGTTTCTCTCCATGTCCGTCCCCGCCACAAATCAAATTCGGGAGTTACGAGACTTCCATTTCGAGTCACCTGTACTAGCGCCACCATTGTACGAGTTGAGTTTTTCTTTCCGAAGAAGAGATGGGGCAACATCACAATTCGTCCTTAACTTCGCAGCCCGGGATATCATCATGCCATTACAGCACTCCTATTGTGACGTCACCAGATCGTCCGGTCCAGAAAAGCCGTCCTCCTCTGTCCACAGCAACTGCCTGATGAAGTACAGAGTGAATGAATGAAATGGAATTTTTATAGCTATAACCGTTCACTAGGAACATATGTACAGCTTTTATAGCTACCATATCGGTAGCCATTTAGTACCATTAAAGTGCTTAATTGCACTATCAACTCATTAGGCGTTCCCCTGAATTACTAAAAAGTAACTATCAAGGGAAATGGAGGCCTATGGGGTGGGTAGGAATAGAGCACACACACCCCCACCCCCACCCGACATCAACCGACAGCAACGGCAAAGGAGGAAAGGGTCCAGGTCCAGGAGCGCAGCGACACAGCAACACACACAAGAGCACACAAGAGAAAGACAGCAAGGCCACAGCCGCAGTCCACACCTGAAACAAAAGGGTCGCACTTATTTCAAATTCAGTCCAGTTATACTAAGGACAGCTTAATATCCAATGTGTTAGCCACCTGTGCAATTCATCAAATATAAGAGTTGAAGAATTGATATTTAATATCCTATATTTCCAAAATTTCAAGTACATAAGCGTACATAACATGAGTCCCTAACAAATTTTGAATATTAAAAATGTCTTAGCGACATATATTAGTGTAGTCAATGGTAGATATTTTTAGTTGTGAATTTGAACGGAGGTACCAATAATAAATCATATCAGCTTTTTAGGGCCACGGAAAGTTGTTCAAAGAGGGGTACTCGTAACCAAATGAGCCCCCTATTGTTCAGGCAAATTGAGTATGGCAATGAAAAAATCTTTTCACTACGAGGAGGTCCGGTGGCGACCGGCATGACTGCTTCTATCTACATCCATGTCGGGGTGGAGGCCTCCATGATTGCTTCAAGTTACATCCATGCCGGTCACATTCTCAAGTCGCACCAGTGCAAGCAACTACCACTGTTTCTTCTCCATTTCCGTCTCTGCCGCAAGCTAGTGGGAGTTACGAAACTTCCATGTCGAGTCCACGTGGCAGTCGCCACTTTCCAAGTTTCCCTCCATGTCCGTCCCCACCACAAATCAAGTTCGGGAGTTACGAGACTTCCATTTCGAACCACCTGTACTAGCGACACCGTACGAGTCGAGTTTTTCCTTTCCGAAGAAGCGACGGGGCAGCATCACAAGTCGTCCTTAACTTTTCAGCCCGGGATATCATCATGCCATTACAGCACTCCCATTGTGACGTCACCAGGCGATCCGCTCCAGAAAAGACGTCCTCCTCGGTCCACAGCTACTGCCTGAATGGAAGTTCAGAGTTATTTATTTAATATGAATTAAGGTCGCATGCGCAACTATGTGCTTTCGCGACCAGTTAATGCCCGAGGGTCGGGCTATTTGATTGGTCGGGACCAAAGGTAACTTTGACTACACTAGGCTGTGTTGTCGCAGTCTCCCCGGCACCCGCGTTAAATGGCAGTCTCGCCTTAGTGTAAAATGTCGGGTCACGGCAAAGCAGGAAGGCAGAACAAATACCAATATTGTGTAAGCCACCTGTGCAATTATATCAAATCCATATAGTCATAGAATTTTTCATCTTTCCTATCAATAAATATTTCTAGTACATAGTGTACATGTTGTAGGTCCTTAACAAATTTAATTGCTAAAATGTCTTAGCGACATAAATAAGTGTAAATAAGTGTGTACTACCCCTGCTTTATATGGTTCAAGCGCGGACGTGATGGAAAACACCCCTCTACAGTTTAGGGTTTTGAAACGTTTGGATAGTTTGATGTGAGGGATAGAAAGAAAAGTAAAAGAGCATTTATATGAATACAAATGTAAAACAAACGACAGACGCATTGGTTTCAAAACACAACATTTTTTATTCAATTAACAAAACAACTCACAAAACACAATTTTTTCAAATAACAAACATTTTTTCAAATAACAAACATTTTTTTTTCAAATAACAAACATTTTTTCTTCCATAACACTAATACATTATCTTTGACATGGTTGACAACGTTGTGAATTAAATTGAGATTTCCACTGTTGGAAGTCATTGGACGATTGATGTACACTACGTTTCCTAGCTAAAGACAACAGATAGCCACAATGGTCACAAAACCATCTGTCTACTTTGTCATCGTTTCGAGACAAATAACGATCAAAATAAGTCACTAAATGTTCTAAAGAATATCCGTAACTGCGATGATACAGATAATAGACACAATATTGTCCACACACCATAGAATATGTGCCTTGTAATTTCACATTATTGAATCGTGTCGTCTGAGCATTTCTTCTCATAAAGTCAATGATATCATCTTCGAAAGGGGGTAATCCATACGAATCAAAATAATCCGCACAACCCTCTTGAGGAAAGTAGACAGCTACCCAGTGAGTTCCTGGAAGATGACTGTCATCTGTGTTGATGACATAAGCTTGATTCTCTTGAGGTTTGCGATGAGGTAGTTCATCTTTAGCACACACGACAGGATTCCAACTAGCAGTGTACGAACTACGTTTCAAAAGATAATAAAGTTCCCAGGTATCCATTTTTTGTTTTGTAGCCTTGTTATTTTCCTTTCTTCACAGGTGATGATAAGTCATCAATTCAATCCAGACTTTTTGCTTGAAACGGTCTTTCAAGTAACTGTTCGTTTGCTTCGTCTCCTTACTTTTGGCCAAGAGAGCTTCGATGCGATCAATTTCTTGAGCAAACAATGGAGGAGAGGAATGATCACGTAAGCCTTTATACCACTGAAGTAACACGTCCTCTTCTGAGATGAGACTCCAAGCTTCGTTCAGATAATCGTCCAATTTTTCTTCTTGACTCATCATCATACATTTATCGTGTTGAATGTGACTGGGATGATCGGTTTGACATCCATAACAATCTTTTTTAATCATGTCTCTCATTGTATCCTCCAAGTGTTGTGCAAAACAAGCAAATAACTGTTGTTCCTGTTCTGGCCACCTGGATTGCATGATCACTACTTCTTCTTTTTGGTCTTGTGGATCTGCTTTTACTGTAACCTCCCTTTCCATGGATTCTCCACTATTCAAAAAAGCACAATTGTCTTCCATAATGTCTAATAGTCTAGAATGACTTCTCTCAAACTGTTGATTTCTATGGTATTATCGAATTCAGCATACAGAATGATATTCACCGTTTCGGTTAGAGGTTCTGCAAACTGAAGTTCCACATGCAGTTGCCCAGATTTTATAGGATGGAAATGTCCCTCATCGCTGCCTTGGTCTGGAGTGAAATCAAAAGCCCACAAAGTGTAACCTCTTGCATAGTCATCGTAGGAAATACCGTGACTGGTGTTGGTTCCTAACTGTCCTGTGGCTTCGTACAGCGACAAGTACGACCTCAAGTAATTCTTCTGTTCTCCAAAGTCGGGTTCGAAGGGTCTGGTACACAAAGTTTTGCCATCGCGACTGACTTCGATTTTGGATACTCTGCAGTGCTTAAACTGGAAAGGATTTTCATTGTGTGCACCATTGAGGGCTGCATTGCTGACAATACTAATGAATAAACGTTTGGGTAACTGTCCTTGGAACAGATGATCTTCGATCTTAGATCGGAGTCCAGCGGCAATGGTGAAAGTTTTGACTTCCACGCGTCGTATTGGATATTTGGCTGTCGTTCTGCTCAAAGTGTGACTGATATCATTTCCCACTTTAGGTAACACTTCCACGCGACGCACGTATAACCTGGCTTCTTGGATAATGGTTTTGAATTCGTTGGCATGGGCCATCAAATGGAAAGCAGTACTACTACGATTCAGTCTCAAGCGAATATCTACTCCGTTCAGCAAATACTTCTCTTGAAACCACATGTCCAAATGCAAACGATCGAACAGTTCTAAACTACGTCCTTGCAGAATTTTCTTTCGACGCTCGTTAAAACCCACATTGTGAGGATCGGCATGATTTTCAATGGCGGCAGGTGTGGGCAAGGCTGTGTCGTTAAACTTATCTGCTGTGTCAGGTTTCCATACCACGCAAGCATCTAGATGAGTGTTCTTGGCTTCTTTTCCGTACGTCAAGAGATTTTCGAGGTACGCTCGGTAAGGGTAAGTATCCATGCTACTGCTGATTAGTTTGTTATTCATGTACAAATCCACATCGCTGAACAAGGAATGCATGAAATCGTTGACAGGAGCTACTCTATCATTGGCTCCTGGATTGGTGTTGTCCGTTTTGGTTACTTTCACTTTCAAATAAAAGTAACTGTTGTTGAGATCGATGTAATCTTCGGGTTGTCCTTTGATTTCGAACTCGATGGGAGCTGAATCCGTCAAAGTGGAGACGGGATGAAATTCGACCCATTGGGCTTCTTGCATGGTCATCATCGTGGGTGGCATGGCAAAGAGATCCAGTTCCGACTTGGAACAGGCACAAGATTCTTGGTGCATCATTTTTTCTTCTCAGTCTTTATGTTTTACTTTTATTATCAAAAATGTCTAAGTCTCGAGCGGTTCTTTTTTTCTTTGTCTTTCGAACTTTAGAGATATGGAGACTTTTGAAAGGGTGTCTTCGTCGATGCTTTCTACCTTGTCCTTGCTGTGTCCTCAGGGAAGCAGGAATGTCAGACTCGGTACCGTTCAGAGCATTTATAGGATTTTCTCTTCGACCCAAAATCTCTTTACCCGTTTGAAGCAAGACATTTTTGCCTGCTGTCAAAAAAGCTTCTTTAGGGTTTTGTTTGTCAATGAGAACATTTTGAAGAAAATCTTTGCCGTGAGTCAATGCGGCATCTTTTAAGGCGTGCAATCCTCGTGTCACCATCGGTTTTAAAACAGGAACCACGGAACGAAAGGCTGATTTAAACATATCTCAAACCATGTCCTCGTTGTCGAGTGACTCCTTGGTACACAGGATACATCACTTTTTTAGTTGTTTGAGAATCGTTTTTGAAAATGGAGTTTCACTGTGACTTTCCCTTTGGTAAATGGAATATTTTGACCTAGTTCTCCTTTTATAGTAATGTTGACACTGTCGAAATACGACTTACTGACGGGTAAATAATGAGGATGCACAAATTCGCGGTGAACGTGATAGGTATTTCCACCTTCCTCGTCAGCAGTAGTGGTATCCACTTTGAAAGGAATGATACGCAGTAACTGTACAGAGGTGTGTCCTACCACGTTGTACTCCACCACATTGGAGTACACAAACATCAAGTTGAGTCCTTGGTTCATTTCTACAGGGAATCGAAAATATTTTGTAAAATCCAAGTTACCGCTTATGCCTGGTATTTCTTTTTTGTTCGGGAGCATCTTGAGGTCTCCACCTAAAATATCATACAATTCAGGGCAAAAGGTAATGACTATTATTTTCTTCTCTGAAAATTTGATCATGAGGCGACGAGCCATTTTAATGTACTCAAAGGTAACACTTTCTTTGATTTTTTCCAGGGATTTACCAAACACAATATTGAACCTGGTTGCAATCGTAGTCACTAAATGTTGACCGCTAAAATAGTAGCCTGCAGGAATGGTGAACACATGAGTGGACAGTTGTTTAGTTGTGGGTCGATCTGATTTCTTGGTGTCAATGCCAGTGATGACTCGTTCATCTAAGGCTTGTTGCAATTGCTTGTCATACACTTCAACTGTGAAAAAGTTTTGATTTTCGACGATGTTTTTGATTTGTGTCGGGTGTATTATTTCCACTAAAGCTGCTTCCCAATGATCATCTTGATCCAAATGCATGACTTGAGGTAATTTATACGTGTAACAACACAATGTGTTGTTAGGAAACACCTCCATGGAACTGTCACTAGGTAACGTTAAGTAAAATTGGTTAATAGTGTTGTTCATATTTCCAATGTTCTTCTGTCCGAGGAGTCACTCGAGGTTAAAGGAGTGTCTAAAAGAGGATTGTGATTAGAAGGGTGACTGTCAGGAGAAGGACTAACGTTGGACGCAAGACTCCCAATATTATTACTGTTGTTCCCGTTGTAAGAGTATTTCAGGGAAGGATTGGGAAGAAGATACCCGATGCAACTGCTGAGCAAAATAGTCCACAATTGTTTGTCTCCTTGTTTCAAACTCAAATTAGCAATGGCTGCACCAATGACACAATACACCACAAAGATTTGACAGAAAAAAACGATTTGCGTTTTAGGGACACGTTCTCCACACCACACCCACAAGGGTTGCTTTTGTAAATCTTGCAGAGATGAAGTGGGTGAAGGAGTAGTCACTGTGGTCGCTGAAGCTGTATTGAAGGGCATGATGGTCACTTCTTTTTATAGTCGATGAGTTGTGCAGCGTCAATCCAAGAATCAAAACTAGGAGGATATCCTTTCCAACTTACTATGACTTCTTTGACACGACGTTTTCCTACTTTACGTGTTCTTCGTTCGAGAATGCTTTCAATGTCGTACACGTCGTCTTCTTTTCTGGTGACACGTTGTAACTCAGGCAAGTAAAACGTTCCTTTTAATACTTATCCGTTCATGTCTTCCAATATATAGACGGTAGGATGACGATCACGCACTCGTCCAGTAACACGAAACATTTCGGTGGTCCAGTTGGGTAAGTAACCTTTGTCGAAAGTGCGTTTGGTTTTACCAATGCGTACCCAATCTGCCGGGGTTAACACTCTACCTTTCTTGGGGACAGCCATCGTCGGGGACGTACCAAACAGACGCTCAAAAACAGTTACTTCGTTCTCAGGTGTCACCTCTTGTGGGGCACGTCCAATGCTTCTATGGTAAGATTGATTGTAGGCTTGGACTAAGTGTGGTAAGACGTCGATGTACTTGAGAGTGTGTTGATGCGTAAAATATTTCCACATGCGTTCTTTCAAGGTACGTTGAAAACGTTCCACAATACGGGCTTTGGTTTCAGGATTTTCGGTGGTGAAAAAATAAATGTCACGTTTTTTTAATTCTCGTTGGAAAGCTTGGTTCAGAAATTTGGTGCCTTTGTCGGTTTGCCATCGAAGAGGGTGACGACCACTTTGTTTCAACACCAGTTGCAAAGCTCGTACTAACTCTCCGCTCGATTTGGATGTCAACGGTACGACCCAAGCAAATTTAGAAAAGACGTCGATGACACAAAAGAAATATTTGTAGCCACGATTGTAAGTGGCTAAATGAGAGACATCGGCTAAATCGGCTTGCCATTGATGATCGATGCCTTCCACTTGAATGTGACTTCTGTGAAATTTTCGTCGAATGGGTTTGTGTAAAGTGTACGTCGCTTGTTTTTGTAACCATCGTTGTACTGCAGGTAAACGGAGCTTTTTCAGGCGAGTTTTTGCAGCACGATACAATTTCTGAATACCTCCGTAACCTGCAGGGTGAGCTGGATCGTAGTAAATGCTGGCTAATGCCTTCTCCATGGTTTTGTTAATAAGTTACCCACTCTTCGAGGATATTGCTTTGGGTGGGACGAAATGGGGGTTGTTTGGAAGCGGTTTTACGTGTCCGATGTGCCACAGGAGTCGACGTCGATGGTACTGGTGGTGGTGGTGGTGGTGGCGGAGGTAATGGGATAGCTTCTTTGGTCTTTTTTTCTTTTGTCACTTCTGGTTTCCTTTCTTTCTTTTTCACTTCTGTTGAAGGAGGAGTGGCCATCATCTTTTTAACCCAAGTTTTGAGTTCTTCTCGTTGGGGAGTGGGGGAAGGGGTCAACAAGGAAGCGACAATCTTACTCGGAATGGGAAGGGGTTCTCAATGGACTCAATCTGGACAGTTCTTGTTTGGACAAATCTAGTAAACTCTTTAACATACCAGATCTTTCTTGGACTTTGACTTTAGGGGCAGGTACTTTGTGAGCAGCTGCTACTGACGGTAATGTGGACGAGGGTGTCACCAGTGGGGGAGACGTTTTGGGAGACGCAGATCTCCAATGTTTCATCAAATTAGGAAAAACGGGTGTCAAATTGGCTTTGGCTGGCATGCCCCGCAACGGAGAAGTGGAAGCACCTGAGGGAACTGGAAACGCGGTTCCTGCCAAACGTCCTTGTAGATCTTCTCTTACAGGTCGTGGTTGACGAAGATAAGGTTGTGTCCTGGCCGAAGTGCCTTTTGTGCGGGTGACCGCTTTT
This sequence comes from Unio pictorum, assembly GCA_030141615.1. Lineage (NCBI taxonomy): Eukaryota > Metazoa > Mollusca > Bivalvia > Unionida > Unionidae > Unio > Unio pictorum. The sequence goes on along the minus strand of JARLTB010000062.1, from coordinate 1,202,715 downwards.
TTCTGTGGACTTTTCTTTTTCTGTGTTTTGGTCTTGGCACCCTTGTTCGTTTTCTTAGGGGTTCGTTTGGCTTTTTTTGTTTTCTTAGGGTGAACTTTGGGAGTATTGGGATCCCATTTTAAAAGGGAACGAATGATGACACCTCCTAGAGAACCACTACCTCCAGGTTTCAATATGATTTGCTTTTTAATTTGAGTGTCGATGCGAGGATCGGCCAGTTGCGTCAAGGCTGTTTTGTTTCTGTCAAAAAAGCGTTTGGTTTGATGTGGAATGTGAATGATACCTTGCAGTATTTGACGTGCTGTCACCGTAAACCATCGTAAGACTTCTTTGAGACTGGCTTCTAAGACGTGAGCACTTATTTGTGTATTTTTTTCGCGACTGATGCCGTACAAGGCACGAATCAATTTGATGGGAAGATGAGACTGAAGGGATGTCATGTTGACAATGTATGAGACAAGGTCAAAGTATTCAAGGATTTTATAGATTTTTTTAGTGCTTCATATGGTTAAGTCGACGACGAGGACGTGTACACGACAGGTCCTTCGTCTTGACACCAGTCGTGAAACAAATCGGTACGAAATCGCAAATAATCAGGGGTAGTGGGTTTTAAATCCACGAGTAAATAAGCGTGTGGCGTTTGAGCGGCATCATCGTACGCATGAGTCAGCCAAGGTGTTCCTAACTGTTTGGCTAAGACTTGCACTTGTGATTTATCTCGAGGACTTTTAAACAAGACCACGTAATGAGCATTGAGACTAATGGTACGATGGGCTTTACTTTGTTGAAATAAATTTTGTGTAATGTAAATGACACTGGCATTACGATGATGCCCTTTACGTGTAAAACCACAGTTTAATTTCTTCTTCGTCTTCTCCTAACATTTCGTCAAAAATGACCCAATGAGTTTGACTAGGGTCAGACACGATCCCCTCGTTTTCTCTAGGAATACCTTCTACAAACACAATGGAATCACCTTGACTTTCTTGCAAAAGGCTGTAAGCCGATTGCCACTCTTTGTAACACCAGACGATGCGTTGAGGTGGACGATCGATCAAAATATGTTTATGTTCGATCAAACGTTTGACAAATTCGGTTTTGCCTGAATCGCTCGGTCCAGCAATTAACATGTCAAAAGGATGACGAAGATACAAGGCTTTCCAACTAGCATGATCTAAGTGTTCGTCAATGACTTTGAATGTCGAGGAGGAAGGAGTAGTAGAAATAGCAGAGTGAGCCATAGTCGTGTAGGGTATGAGACTATTGACACAAAAACAGACAAGACAAGAGGTTTTTATACATTTTTCAAGACACGTTTATTTCAATGCATGTTTAAATTCGAACGACACGAAAGACAAAAATACATAAAAGCGAAATGGATAAATACAGGGATAAAATAAATAGGGAAACGATCAAAGTGGCATATAAACAAGTCACTGTACAACATTGTTTGGGTAACGAAAGTGTCCTAGAGGTAGTGTGTAATGTTCTTATAGTCTCCTTTACATGTGATACAGTCACATACGTGTCTTCTCGAAAGGGTTTTTGTGGGGGAATGTCCATGACAGTTCTGTCTTGAACAGAGGGATTGTCATCGGTGACATATTCTTTCTCTTCTTCTTCTTCTGGTACTGTCATTAACACAGGTTTAAAAGTGACTTTTTTCACTCGACGATGTATTTTAGGAACACAACGCTTGAGCATAATGGAATGCTTCGTTTGTCCAAGCCTCAAAATTCCAACTTTTCCAGTCACGTACATCTGTCCAATGAGGGTGTAAATAACAAGCTACACACACATCTTCGTACACCGCTTCCGTACGTAAAAGTTGACGAATCTTTTTTTTTTGGAGAGGTCGAGACGTATCCAGATGAAAGTGTAAGGCCTTTAACAGAATGAGTCTCTCGTGGACATTTAAAGGAGTCACCATACTGTCTTTTTTGTAGGTAGTGTTCGTAAAGCGTCCACAAGGAATCGGCAGGTAAACGAAATCCCAAAAAGCAAGTCACTAAAACACACACTACACGTCGACCCCAATTCATAGGGCACAGTTCTTGCAGTAAGTGTTCGTAATCCTTCACCGTGTGAATCTTCTCATTGATATCCTTCCACGGAATCTGTTGGATCACAAGTGATAAAGGTTGTGGCATGGTCGTTCTCTTTTATACTTCTTTAGGTCAAAGACCATCAGTGTATATTCTGCACAGAATCAAATCTCATTCAAAAGCGAAAGTGATTAATATAACGTGTAATTTCGTCCCACTGCCATTCAGGGTAACGGTCAAGAACGATCAAAACATCTTCAGATGTAAACGTACTAAATTGGAAACAGAGCAAAAAATACCCTTGATCCAGAGAAATCTGACACATTGGTTAATTTTTGTCACTTTCCTTTTGTGAATTTCACGACACAAAAGTTCTACAGTCACCCATTGAGATTTTTCTTTAGCAAGACCTTGCCAAACGTCCTTGTAGTTCTCTTGCAATTCGTGTGGTAATCCTTGAATATAATGTTTTAGAGAGGGCTTATATACTGGTCTAAGTTTGTTACACGACATGGAGCAGTAGTGTCACTTCCAATCACTAGGTCCTACTAAAGGTAGGTACTGACAATTCGGAGACCATCAAGCATGTTCCAGGTAAGCGGAATCTTTCTGTTCCCATTCGTAAATGGATACACCACAACTGAAGCACTTGACTTTATCCCCTTCGCCCAAGTAGAAAAATCCGGATCTGGCTAATTCTTCAGGAGTTGGTCCAGGCAGATATTTTGGCCATTTATCTTTGAAGGTTTGGAATCGACTTTTAAAGTGACAGTATTCAGGCAAACTCGTCAGGAACGAATATTCGACTCTCCTCACTTCTGTTCGATGCAGGTACGGTGAAATTCCTAGGAGTCCACGATAACGTGTCGCACCGCTTTCGCATCCTTCAGGTTTGACACGCACAGCATCACTTTCCAGGGTAGATATAGGGGTAGTAGTCATAGCAACGTTCCCACGATATCCTGCTGAATCACTAAGGTCACAGCGCCTGGCATCACTACAATCGCAAGGTTTAGCATCGCACTCCACTTGAAAATTCCCAAATTTGAATGATGTCTGTTTAAATGGATTCATCTTCTTTTTTGCTTGGTCGTTGTAGTGACAAATGAACTATTGGTCTTGAACGATGTCCCTTTTTATATGCTGCCCAATTTCGACGTGACCGTACGGTAGAGTGAAGTGATTGGGAAGTCGTACTCTTTATTGGTACACGATTTGATAGACTTTTTCCAAAGGTCGGCTAACGATTTGGTGTGTGGGTAAACGGACAATCTTGTGCGGTTCGTGGGAAGTCACTTTAAACGTTTCATCCTGTCCCGACTGTAAGGCTTCTTGAAGCACGTCAAAGATCACCACTCGGCTGGTGCGATAATTGAGAGTCAATCCTTTCACTTTACATTCGGTGTGTATTTCTCCTTGGGGGTCTCGGTATTCGTAGCCGTAGTTTTTAGGACCACCACTTGCACAACATAAAACCTTGTCATTGGGATGTTCGTCGGTCCAGGCTCCTAAACGGTCTCCTTCAATGACAAGGTTACACTGGTTCGGCCGGTGAATGTAGATGCAACTGTCCGTGTTAAAATACAACACACGATCTCCTAACAGTTCTAACACTTCGTACAATTTTAAGCGAGCGTGGGCTGTCACGTAAGCCGTAATGATGACATTTCCAAATTTGTCGGCTTCTACAAAGTCTAGTTCTTCTTCGTAATTGACTAAGATCAAGTCCTCACGAATGACGTCCACGTGTTTCATGACTTTGGTTTGGTCGTGAATCATCTGGAAGTAGCGAGACGGTTCGGACAAATACTCTGTCTTGGGTAAAGACGGTCGTTGTGCCATTTTACCCCACAAGCAATTGAGCATCACTTTAGCAAACGATCGCCGTCCTTCTTTTTTCTCGATGTGGTCTAAAGTGATGCCTTCCTGCTCCCGATATTTTTCTTTGAATATCTTTTGGTCTTCGGGAGTGTGATACCAGGAAGGATAGCCATTAGCTTCTTGTTTTAGGTTTAAAAAGTCATTCACGTAGTCTGCAAATATACCTCTCTGTGTCTCGTTACCCTTGCGGTATTGTTGTGTCTTGGGAAAGTGGTAAATTTCGTACACTTCTAACAGTTGGTATCCCAGGTCCAGAGCTTTAAACAATTCCACGCTCACCCACGTTCCTGTCAAGGCGCGTTCTTCCTGGGTGTGATGACAAGGTTGGTCTTGGTTGCACGTTTCGGCACAAGTGCGACACAAAGGAAACATCAGTTTTCCTTGGCAATGGTGAGGTAAAACGGGATGGTACAAGTCTGTGGGAGGCAAGACTTTGCACTTGATCAATCCTTCGTACTGTCGAATGTGGTCCAAGTCAATGTGTTCTGTCATCAATTCTGGATGTTCTACGGGAAAGTGACAATATTTGCACACGTAAGGATACAGCGAACACACGTCCAAGTATTTGATTTCTTCTCCTTTCTCCTCGTCCGCCTGGTACAGCAAACAAGTGGCATTCGTTCGTCCTCCGTACAAACTATCCCGGGGGTTCAGGGGGTCCACCAACTTGTAACTTTCTACGATGCGTTTAAACTCGGGATCGGTTTTCAAACGCTGATCGTTCTCGTGTTCCCACATTTCCACTACCTGGTATCCTTGCTGCTCTAACTTCAAACGTCGTTTACAAGTGGTCTGGTACAAATCTTCCATGGTCCGTTGTAAAAACTGATTTTTGGTGTCACGTTGAGGATAGCATAGGGGACATCCGTGAAATAAACATCCGTTAAACTCGTACACTATCTGAGGGTTTTCTAAGTCCCAACCATCCACCGAATACGTTCCGATGGTCTTTTCACCTCCTCCGTTGCGAGCGTGTTGGATCCATTTGTCTTCCTAGTCGCACAAGTAATGGAGCCAGCGTAGGGCTTTGACCGAGTATTGACGTTTGACAAAAATTGTCGTTTGAGGACTGATGACAGCCAGGGTGTTTTCAGGCATGAAGCGTTTTCGGTACACTAAGGAACATGCTTTGGCAATGGTACAAGCTTCTTTCAAAGGATCGATCCCTCCGTGTTCCATGAACAATTCGCGAAATTTTCCACAGCAACGTCGTAAAATGTCCACGTCAGATCGACAGTACTTTAACATTTCTTCTTGAAAGTCAAAGGGGTCCGAGGCGTGAGTCTGGTACCAAGCATGGAAAGCTTCTCGTTGTTCGGTGCGCATGTTATCGGGGTCGTAGTCGACAGCCTCGGGCAAAAGGGGTAGAACAGCATGTTGATTGGCTTCGGTATTGAAAAAGTGTGGAAAATAACCTTTGGCCATTTCTGTCATTCCAAACGTTTTAGGCATGCGAATCAAAGGCATGGCCAAGTAACACATCGAATCTTTAAACTGTACTTGTCCTACTTGCATAGAAATGATTTTGGCTCCGTTCAAAGTCACTTGAGGCCGTTCGGTACTTTGTTCCGGATAGTATCTGATCAGAAATTGCCCATCGTATCCCGAGAAATTGTGAGCCATGACCGTGGCATGGTGATGACACTCTCCGTAACGTTCGATGTCTTCTGGACTCCACGTGTGTTCAATGGGGTTTAGGATCCATTGGGCAAAATCGGCCAACGTGTTTGGCCCTCGAAAGATTTTTTCACGTCCTCCAGGAATCTTGCCGCAGTGAGGGCAATGACTAAAGATAGGTTCTTGGATGCACTTCTCGCACGCACGGTGAGCCACGCAGAAATTAGGAATATGAATTCCAGTCTCTTGCATGCATTCGAAATCAAAAAAGATAAAATTCACTTTCTTCTGGGTATCTTCTGGTTGGGGTTGGTATTTTTGAATGAAGCATTAGTGTTCTAAATCCACGATTTGGCGACAAATGTGACATCGTTTCTTACCTCGACAAACGTGAAACTTGACATTACTGGTACGTATGCCTTGTCCACAAGTAGGGCACAATCTCAGAAGCTGACAAGTACTTTTCCGCTGTGAACCTTGCATCTTCAAATGTTGTTGGTAACAGGTAAGACTGACAAAAGTGCGCTGACAAACAGGGCAATGCACTCGTACTTGTCCTTTGTCCAGACAAGGTTGAGAGGCCAAACATCCCTCACATTTCGATCCACAATGCTTGTGTTGTTCTCGATTGTTATAACCATAGTCACATTTTTCACAGTAGTAACCGTATCCCAGAAATCCAGTGATACTGGTAATGGTATCAAAATGACCATCGTGATGATAGACGTGAATGTATTTTCCGTCTTTGAAATCGCGACCTTGAAACAAAAGAGGACCGCGCACTTCTTGAGGGTGTACTTTTAAGGTGTAATGTGGAGCCAAGGCACCTTGCAATTTTTGTATTTCTGGAATACCGCAAGGGTTGTCTTTGGATATCCCCGCTTGCTGTAACAGGAGTTCTGCTTCACTTCGTTGTTTGGCTCGGCCCAATTGTCGAATAGTTGTCCAGGCTCTTTTCCATTCTATCGTCTCGTTCTTGTTGGCATACATTTGTCCCACGACGATGGCACGGGCTAAACACATCTGGTCTTGAGGATTGTTAATTTGGACGAGGCTTCGCTTAATGTTGCGAAGGCTGTCCACCAATAACTTTTTTTTGCGTCGTCCGGTCCCCTGAGGAAGAGACACGTGGGTCATGAACAGTGTTGCCTTTCCATCGGTGATGTGAAACGTATCATTGGATTGTTGCACATGTTGAATTTTGTCGATGACTTTGGAAGGTGTTAATTGTGATGGGCTAGTAAACTCGATCCAAACGGGAGACTTCAAATTATCGTGATGAATAAAAAGTTTCAAGCGATCGTCTTCTTTGGCTTGACATTGCTGTTTCAGTGCAGTTAACATTGAATCCCACACCTCGGTAATGAACCCTTCTGTATTCTCCAAAGGTACATTGGACTTGAAGTCTTTAAACTTCACGGCATACGTGTAAGCTGTTGTTCTAAATTTTCGAGAGGAACGCTTTTCGTCTCTCGAATGTGATAGTAATTTTCAGGGTTTACTGATGGTGGTGCACTTTGTTTGGACGTCGATTGCCTGGGTGTGTATTCGGGCTCACTCATGTCATCTTCAAAATCACTGGCATGAATTTGAGCCAAGACTTCAGCTACTGTGCTAGGCGATACATTACGTTTCTGTCTCTTACTGTCTTCTCCTTTCTCGACAACATGATGCGGTCTTTTCATCTTGTCTGCAAAAAGTCAAATGACAACTTTTTAAAGACCATAACCCCTATATATTCATGTCCGATCCGTGCATATATAAAGGGTCAGTGTCTAACCATTCAGTATTCATTTTATTCTCACATTGACCAGCACGATGGAAGAACCTACACAAGTGGAACTTCTCATCAGAGCTTTACGTGGGGTCATACGAAAGTTTTCTTCAGACCAGCCGACGAACTACTCTCCTTCCTATCGAGATAAAAGTCAAGATAATTGCTATATCTGTAAGAAGAAAGGACATTGGGCTACAGAATGTTCAGATCGTGACAAAAACAGAAAAGATACCAATAGAGACAAAAGTCAAGATACCTGTTATTATTGTAAAGAGAAAGGACATTGGTCACCAATCTGCCCTAAGAAAAAACATGAGCGGGAGGAGGGGGAAAGGAATTCTGAACAGGAGGAGGAGGAAGAGGTACCCTCCCCCAAGGAAGAACCCCGACACGTTCACAAAGACAAGAAAAGAAGACGAAACGAAAGTGAAGAGGAGGAAGAAAAAGAAAAACCTGTAACAGTAAAGAAAATGAAAAAACAGAAAGAGTGAAACAGAAGAAACCTATGAACTTTTTTAAATTGGTATTGTGTTATGTTATGTTGTGGTATTGAATTGTAACGTTTGTACTAGAAGATTCCAGAGAGAAAAAAGTAAGTGTCTCTTGATTTTGATTTGATAGAATAAGAACCTACACTCACACATTCATTCACTCACACGTACATCATGGGTTTAAAAAAAATAAGAAAGGACTTTTGAGTTTTCATTGAATTAGGCAATTGAAATAGTATTTCTTTTCGAAATAATTTGATTGACCCTGAAAAGGACCGTTGGTGTTTTGTTTGTTTAAATTAAAACAAACTCAGAAACGGGACGAAATCCTCTTGAGCTGTCCTAAGCCTTTGACACGACCAAGGCCTACTTCTTGACTGGTGGTTCCTGTCAATGATTTAGTAGAAATCACGAAATGTGGTATGGCAGACGTAGTCACAGAGAGATTGGGTTGTTTAGCTCGAGAAGGTCTTTTTCTCTTCGGTCGTGATAAGGAACTCTGCTAAAATATCTAAAAGTACCGTCGTGACCGTTTGATTTTCACTATTTTCTTTCTGTCCTTGGTCTTCTTTCTTCTCTGTTGCTGCTACTGTTTCTTCCTGGTGTTTCCTTCTTGCTTCTTCTTCCTGCTGTTGAATAAGAAAAGCTTGTTCTTCTACTTTCTGTTGTTGTAAAAATCGCTCCAATTCTTCTTTTTGTCTTTGCTTAAAATCATTGACGTGTTCATAAGAAAAGGCAGAAGGCAACGAAGGTTCCGGAATAAATTCTTGCGATGTTAAAAAATCCACAATATCCCAGTTAAAATCAACTTCTTCTGGATGTAGATTTGTCATGACTTTAGTAGTCACTGTTGGCCCATGACTTGCTGTCTCTACTTCTGGCTCACTCCAATTCATCGTCTTCTTAGTGTCCGCCATTATTGACAACTCTGGCGCATCGATTGACTGCGCACAGGCGCTAGTACCTCTATATAGAAAAGGTGACGTCACAGACTGCTCTCTTCCAATTGGATGACTGTGACTGACATTTGTAACGCGTGTTTGGATTGGTCGATACACTCAATCCGTTTCGATCCGCTCTTCCCCTATAAATAACCGCAGTGCACGGCATTCACTTCACCTGTTTCTCATCACAAGATGTGGACTAACGTTGAATCATCTACCCTTATTTCTACCATGCTGTTTCGGACTGACATACCCATGTATGTCAGATCATCGTGGAGTGTCATTCATATGACGGATACAGCCTTTCGGAAGTGAAGAGTCTATGTGGAAAGGCAAGGTTGCTTAAAGAGAGTTCTCTTCTATGGACCCACAGTGAGGAGAAGTCTAAGGAAGAGAAGAAGATCTGTGAGATGTCCTCTGTGTTAACAAGATACTGTTAACATTACACATAACGGCCCTTTTCAGGCCCACTCATAGGCCTCGAAAAGATATTAGCTTTCTTTGCCTCCATTTTCCCCTTGTCGTTCTACAGTCCACTATACAAATACAAAAATAATATTTCCCATGTCCCTATTCAGTCCCACCATGTTCAATTTCCCTTGTCCCTATATAGTCCCACTATGTTAAATTTCCCTTGTCCCTATACAGTCCCACCATGTTAAATTATCCTTGTCCCCATAGTGTCCCACGACCTTTTGTCCCCATAGTATCCCAAGCTGTTTTTGACTGGATTTCCCATTGTCCCTATAAATCTTGTCCCCATAGTATCCCAAGCTGTTTTTGACTGGATTTTCCATTGTCCCCATATCGTCCCATATTACTACTATCTTATTATAGTTCTACACGCATATTGATCTTCAAAGTCAATTTCTGCACGTGTCGCCATAAAACTGATGATTTGAGACATGCATTTAGTTCATCAGCAGCTGTTGAACGTGGTATAACTGGTAGAGTTTGTCGAAAATCACCAGACAATAAAATAAGTGCGCCACCGAAGAGATGTTCATTTCCTCTCAAATCTTTTAGTGTACAGTGAAGCGCTTCCAAAGCCTTTTTGTGCGCCATAGTACATTCGTCCCATATAATGTGTTGACATGATTGGAGTACTTTACCCATTCCAGAATTTTTGTTGATATTACATGTTGGTGTGTCGGTGATTTGCATATTCAACGGCAATTTCAGTGCTGAATGCGCTGTTCGACCACCATCCAAAAAAGTTGCTGCAATTCCAGATGATGCGATTGCCAGTGCAATTTCCTGTCGCTCTACAGTTTGATGTTCATTTCCTCTCAAATCTTTCAGTGTACAGTGAAGCGCTTCCAAAGCCTTTTTGTGCGCCATAGTACATTCGTCCCATATAATGTGTTGACATGATTGGAGTACTTTACCCATTCCAGAATTTTTGTTGATATTACATGTTGGTGTGTCGGTGATTTGCATATTCAACGGCAATTTCAGTGCTGAATGCGCTGTTCGACCACCATCCAAAAAAGTTGCTGCAATTCCAGATGATGCGATTGCCAGTGCAATTTCCTGTCGCTCTACAGTTTGATGTTCATTTCCTCTCAAATCTTTTAGTGTACAGTGAAGCGCTTCCAAAGCCTTTTTGTGCGCCATAGTACATTCGTCCCATATAATGTGTTGACATGATTGGAGTACTTTACCCATTCCAGAATTTTTGTTGATATTACATGTTGGTGTGTCGGTGATTTGCATATTCAACGGCAATTTCAGTGCTGAATGCGCTGTTCGACCACCATCCAAAAAAGTTGCTGCAATTCCAGATGATGCGATTGCCAGTGCAATATTGTGTCGTGATCGTATAGTTGCCATAGTATAGGGCGCATCTAAGAAATACAATCCACCGCTTTGGCTTGTAATTGCATGCATAATTCTATCATACGCTATGCATTGTTCTGGAACCAATTTCGGAAGATTTGTTTGAACAAATGTACCCATTTCGTCGACATCAAAGTGTGTTTCTCGCTGCAAATCCCGATCGAAAAGGTCGTTTGCATATCGTTTCGGAGCAGCCATTCCCAATTGAACCAATGCTTTGTTAGCGATTGCCATACATATCTCCTCAATCGAAACCAATGCCTCATTATACACGTTTGGTGTGAATTGAAGGTCCGGATTTTGATTTGTTGCACGCAAACGATGCAAGATGTCTTCACTCATGTAGTCTTTGTATTTTTCCCAAAGATCCTTTGGATTGGATGGGAAACACGTTGTCAATATGATTGCAAATAACGTGCGTATTTGCTGTGGTTGAGCAGTATTCGATGCATCAGTGAGTGAAGTGTCCCAATGTGCATCGTTTTCCAAAAGATTTATTTCTTGGCAAGCTTCACGATAAGTGGCACATACTTGACCGTTTACTGTTCTCAGTTCTTGGAAGGATGTCGGTCCACGTACGTTAATTAACAGTAATCGCAAGTAAAAGCATTCTGCATTGTTTGGGTGAACAGTGTATAGACGGCCTAATGTGTCGGTCGAATATAAATTGGGATGTACTTCAACTGCTTGACCTTGTTTGCGACGTTGAAACTTTTTCACTGATGCATTCCATGTGTAGTATGTTGGCACTTCAGAGTAAAGTAGCGTCTTTGCAAACATATCATTCCCGCACAATGAGAAAAATGCAGTTAACGTTGTTGGCGGTGGTGACAATGCTCTTGCATGTGCATGTTCTGCTGTGAAGTATACGCGCTGTCCATTTTCAAGGTGCACTGCCAAATGAACAACTGTTGGATGTCGTTCATGGATTGGAAATTAGAAAATGCGCCATACTGCTTCATTGCTACTAATGTAGCGTCCCATTTGATATTGGTAGATTTCATCGATGGATGCATTTGCATTTCCCACTCCAAAAACTGCCATATCGCTTCCTTTGTTAACATATTTGCAAATCTACTTGATAGATTTCACCGAATTGCAATACTCGACATTGATGTGTGCTTTGTACGTTTTCAAAAGTAACGGTGAATACGACACAACCCAACGATTATCGACTTCAACATCATTGTTTCGTACTTTGAAAGTTATGGATTTGCCACCATCTTCAGTTGATCGCCGACGATAGAGTGAATATCCGTCATTACCAGTGATTGTCTCGGCATGTAAGTGTCTTGGGTATCGTTTCGTGCATTTCCCATCAGACATGCATGGTGAATTGTTGTTGAGTATGCCACATGGACCATGAATCATGTTTTTGGTGACGACTTCAAATAAGTCTTTATCAATATCGACATCTGGTATTTCTGCTGAGATGACTTGATCAATTTGATCTGGTGTGACTTTTTGGATGAACCATATCAAAATGTGTGCATGTATCAAACCTCTTTTTTGCCATTCAATGGAATAAATCCAACAGCGTGTCTGTCCAAAAACATGATGCTTGACAATGAAATCTATTAAAGATTTCAATTTTTGTTTGAACACACGCGCGGAAATATCATGACGATCCGATGATGATTGTCCAGGTAACAAAAGTTCTTGTATTTCATCCCACGTCGGATTGCATGTGAAGGTAATAAACAAATCTGGACGGCCATATGCGCGAACATATGTCATTGCATCTTGTGCGTATTCATGCATGTGCCGTGGACTCCCTGTAAATGTGGCCGGTAGTATGACCATTTTTCCGAATTCATTGAGATTCACATTGCCATCATTAACAACTACATCACGTAAATGAACGTACTCTTCAGAATGCAACATGATTTGATTTAATCGAATGTAGAGGAGTCGTTCGGTTTCGATTTTCGCATACATATCGAAAATGTATTCATGGAACAATTGTCGACATTTCAAGATATGATTTTCAGCTTTTTCACGAATCATCAATCAATATGAATAGTATTTCATGGCACTGACTTTCTTATTCGTTTTCTCATTTGTTTGTAGATTTCTCATTAAGATGTTGAAATGATATCCATCTTCTCCTTGCCAAAATAAAATCGGATATTGCAATCCGTCGTATGAACGATGCGTTTCTGAGACTCGCTGAACATCACCATTTGTGCGATGAAGAATTATATCACGCGAGTTAAATTCTTCGCCAACTTTAACGATCGCCACTTCATCAATTGTTGGTGCATTGTACTGTCTTTCGTGTTGGCCGACAGGTGTTTTGTCTGCTCTAACTACGACTTTGTAATCATCAGTTGGCATTTGTTCAAGGACAGTTCTGAACAATCGAATTAATTCTTTGTGTTGATCAAATAAAGTTTGTAATGCAGAGACTATTTCTCGTTTAGTGCCAGTATTGAATTGACAACGTTGATCGATTTGTTCATGAGTGTTTCCCATGAAATAAATTTGAAGACATTTGTGATCTGCGTTTGGTAGTAGTGATCCTGCACGATGGTAAATTTGCCCTTGCACTTTAAATGTTGGCATGTCATTCTCGCGCATTTGGAAACACGAATTGTACTCCGTTTTGCCAAGAAATGTTTCGATTGGCTTGTGTCACCTGATACCAACGTTGATAATGGTTCGGGTGGTGAATGTAATTCTGGCAATTTCACTTTTCCACCCGCTCAGTACATTCCTTGTGTTTCATTCTTAAATTTGAGGGCATTGCAATACACGCATGATTTATCCATTTTCCAATAAGCACACTTGGATGAAGACTGTAATCATAATTTGCATTATAATGGAATGCACTAAGATTTAAATCAGCGTGCATTGTTCGTCTGGATTGAGCAGTGCGAACTCGAACGGTTTGCAACCTTACTTTGCGTTGCTCGTCTGTTTCAGATGATCGGGCTTGAGCAGTGCAAACTCGAACGGTTTCCATTCTAGCTTTCCGTTGCTCGTCTGTTTCTGAAGCTCATGATGCCTTTATCTTTTGTGGTTGAGGTATAGATCGACCAATAGCTTTTCGTTTAGGTGGCATAATTGATTAGACAGCGAAAGTAATGCTTTGTAACGACAATTACAAATTCACACCGCGATTGTTTGACGTAACCAAGGCGCGAACCAAACGTAACTAAGTAAACAATACGTACATCGATTATGAATTTCATACAGCTGTTGATTTACGTCATCATAGTTTCAGCCAATGCAGACCGTGTTCGATCACGTGACGTATTTAAGGCGCCTACTGTTCGATCACGTGACGTACAAATTCACACCACGATTGTTTGACGTAACCAAAGCGCGAACCAAACGTAACTAAGTAAACATGACGTATCTAAGGCGCCTACAGTTCACACCGAAGACACGCGAAATTAGATATCACAACAGACCGTGTTCGATCACGAGACGTATCTAAGGCACCTACTGTTCGATTACATGACGTATCTAAGGCGCCTACTGTTCGATCACGTGACGTATCTAAAGGCGCCTACAGTTCACAGCGAACACACGGTAAATGTCGCAAAAACATATTTGTTAATTGTTACAATTTTAATGGTTGTACCAATTCAGAAACTTTCGTGGGCGTGCGCAGAACAACTCGCCAAAGTTTAATCGCAATTGGATGAACGGTATAGGAATGCATACGACACAAACAAACAAACATTCATATATATATATATATATATATATATATATATATATATATATATATATATATATATATATATATATATATATATATATATATATATATATATATACATACATACATACATACATACATACATACATACATACATACATGCATGGATGCATACATACATACATACATACATACATACATACATACATACATACATACATTTACTGATGGACTTGTGCAGAACCTACATGATTTTTGAAAATAATGATTTGACCGTTAAATGCTAGGACGAGTGCGTTCCTCCCTCCATTCCTCTCTCAACATCCCAAATCGATCGATCCATACGTCCGTCCGTCCATTCATCCATCCATCCTCCCACCCAATCTATCTATCTATCTATCTATCTATCTATCTATCTATCTATCTATCTATCTATCCATCCATCCATCCATCCATCCATCCATCCATCCATCCATCCATCCATCCATCCATCCATCCATCCATCCATCCATCCATCCATCTATCTATCTATCTATCTATCTATCTATCTATCTATCTATCTATCTATCTATCTATTTATCTATCTATCTATCTATCTATCATTTACACAAGCTCCCGCAACAACAATCACACTGGTAAACGTTTCGTAATTTTTTTCATTATCGGTAGCTGCTAAATTATATCTTGTCCTGATTATAAGAATATCTTCTCTGTTTCTATAATATTTAGTCTCTCATACTATAATCTATTTTCTGTTAATACTTTATCTCAGGTAAGTTCGAACAATACACACATATTTCAAATGTTTTCTTTAATTTCATAGTCTGTCATTTGCCGAGTCTTTTTTCTGTTAGTATTTTACCTCAGGTACGTTCGTACAATAAACACATATTTCAAATGTTTTCTTTTATTTCATAGTCTGTCATTTGCCGTGTCTATCCTTTGTTAGTATTTTACCACAGGTAAGTTCGTACAATACACACATATTTTAAATGTTTTCTTTAATTTCATAGTCTGTCATTTGCCGTGTCTATCCTTTGTTAGTATTTTACCTCAGGTAAATTCAAACAATACACACATATTTCAAATGTTTTCTTATATTTTATAGTATGTCGTTTGTAGAATCGTTACAACCTGTTTATCCGCTGCTGAAATTTCATTTTCATTTTAGACACATACCAATTTATAGCAGTATAATTTTCTAGACAAAATACATTAGTTTGGGTGTTGCAAATTGGCATTTCAAGTTACTATTCCAGCAAGTCGCCAAGGTCAATTTGAAGTCAACTTTGAATCTGAAATATAGTGAGGAAGTTGTATTGCTTTCCTCTAAGTCGTATTCGTATTCATCCAAAGCTAAATTTACCACGAACTCTTTTCCATGTTTTTTTTCGGTGGAAACAGTTCTAGTTTGTACATGAACACCTAAAATACAAATAAAAAATGACATTATAATTTGATATATCCTTTGTTAATATTTTAGCTCCGATATTTTCCTACAACACACACATATTTCAAGTGAAATAATATATTTAATTATGGTAGTCAACAATTACATTTATGATGAATATACTATATACTATATACCCATTTCACCATATCACCAGTAATATACTGTAAAGTATATATTTTTTAATATGTTTATTTAAATTTATTGGTTTATTTTTCAGTTTTATTTTTGTTCATCTTTAATTACTTAATATTGTAGTGTAAATTAATTCATTGGGGATGAGATTTTATTTCAGTACATCAGTTGACCTAAATTATTCTTTGGTAAACAACTAATGTTGACAAAGATTCTGACCTTGATTCAGGGTTAGTTGAAGCCACGTAAACAGGTTTTATTTAAATATGATTGGTTGTTGTCAAGTTCAAAATGGGACTAGTGAATTAAGAAGTAAAAACCTTTTTTCTCTTATTTATCTTTAAGGTAAAATGAATGGTTTTCGTCAGAGTAATGTTAGGAGAACGTGTTATAGAAACGATCACGTATCCTCGTACCAGTTCCTTTTCCCGATTTTGCAATTAGATAATTGTTTACGAAAGTGCATTTATAATACGGTATATTCTTTGTTTTAGAGATATAGTCTTAGTTTGGGATTTTTACACTTGATATCAAGTTCTTTTGCTGTTTTTCGAGTTACGTTATATTTTCTTCAGACAAGTTCGAGTTTTAAAGCTTAATTCATTTCTCTGGAAAGATTTGATGTGCTCATAAAAAATGCTTGGACAAAGTCAGTTTATCAAACATTTATTCGGAATTCCAACACCGGAGTGTTAAATATAGTATTTCTATAAAGACCTTTAGATAAACAGTACAGACTACAGCATATGTCATCGCCTTCCATCTTGGAATTTCCAACTGGACTCAAACTGGAAGCTAATACAACATTTCATAACTAGGACATTTATAACTTAATAGATGCATTATGCTTGGATTACATTTGGATTTAAATCGTAACACTGTAAGTTCTTTTTCCATTTTTTACAATCCTTTTCCAGCAGAATAATCTTTTTTTGCTACATTGTACAAAGCTTGTGTTTCCACTTTTCATTTGTTACCGTTTATTAGAGCCTAAATACGTAACAGATTTTGGCACTCGTCCGGGATATTTGCAATGTGGCTAAAATATTTCAGAAAATGGTTTGCTTTTGGACATTTGTTTTCATCTAGTTTTGAATAAATGTTCTCAAGTGAGATCGATAATAATTTGTCTACACTGTTATCAGAAGTGACAATTGTTCTTTTAAATTCTGCCAAAAACAATTAGATTTTCAAAAATGATGAATTAATTCAATTTGCCAGAAAATACGATCGTTCTGAATCGAAAGCTTCCTTTACAAAACAAGAAAAAAGAAGTATCTTGGTTCAGTAAAAATGTTTTGGATAATTTGGTTTAGCTCAGTAAAAGTCTGTATCAGACACTGATATAAAAGTAAAGAATTGAAACTGAAATTGAAAATGAAATTGGAGTTGAGGACGCTCGAACTTTGGGAAAGAGAAAAAGAAGAGAGAGAGAGAGAGAGAGAGAGAGAGAGAGAGAGAGAGAGAGAGAGAGAGAGAGAGAGAGAGAGAGAGAGAAAGACAACAAGAATAACAAATGTAATTACAAACAGAAGAAAAAAAAACAGAACGTCAAATGAAAGAAAAACAATTTGGGTTACAATTTGAGAGAGAGAGAGAGAGAGAGAGAGAGAGAGAGAGAGAGAGAGAGAGAAATGTAAATGCAAAGATAGAACCAAGAGAGGAAATATTCATGTAGAATGAATGAAATAAAGCTAGCAAGTGAAAAGTATATTTATGCGTCAAATCCAAATTTAAGTTTTGATCTTTCAAAGAATATTAGGTTAGTAACTCCTTTTAAATGAAAATATGTAGACATTTATTTTCTTTCGTTTGAAAAAGTTGCTGGAATGTTAAAATGGCCAAGGTAGCATTGCACTCAGTTATCACAATTTGTGCTTGTTAGCAAAGCTAGTGATATTTACCATTCACTGTCAGTTTACCAAAGTGGTGACTATGATGAGGTCAAAGAATACATCTTTAGGGGTAATGAGTTAGTCTCTGAAGCTTGCCGCCAAACATTCAGAAACTATAAAGATTCATCTGACTAGACTTATGTTGAATTTGCATTGTTAAAAGCATGACAATTTGATAGGTGGTGCTGTTTAGAAAAGTTAATAAGGAATACGAAAGTCTCAGACAACTCATATTGATTGAAGAGTTCAAGAACTGTATCTATACTGACATTGGGATTGTGTTGATGAGCGCTAGATTGAAACATTTGTAAATGCTGCTTGTACCGCTGGCGAGTATGCTTTAGCTCATAAAGTTTCATTTGTAGGCAAAGCTTCTACTCAACGGTCTACTATTAGATAAGTGTTTTAGCCTAATACAAGCTCTTCTAAATCTCAGACTGGCACAACCAATAGAAATCAGACCTTTCTCTTCCTACGTGTGATACAGCCAATCCCACCCATATTAAAATTTAATATTTTATTTAATATTAGAGGGGACCTTGGTAATACAGTCAGTTTTGCCTGTCACCCAGTTAGTTTTGCTTCTGTCCTGTGCCATCCCCTCAAGCTGACTCCAGGTATGACCCATTTTAATGATATCCACCTCAAGGTCTCATCGCCAGGTGTTTCTTCGTCGTCTCCTTCTCCTCTTGCCTTGAGGGTTCCAACTGAATGTCTGTCTGGTAATGTTGGTTGGCGGCTTACGTAGGGTGTGTTCTATCCAACCCCACCTTCTCTTTTTGATCTCATCCTCTACCGGAAGCTGGGAGGTTCAATGCCACAGGTTGTTGTTACTGATTGTGTCAGGCCAGCGGATCTGGATAATTCTTCTTAGGCAGCTGTTGATGAAGGTCTGAACTCTCTTTACTGTGGAATTGGTCGTTCTCCACGTCTTTGCTCCATACAGTAGGACTGACTTGACGTTGGAGTTGAACAGTCTGATCTTTGTAGTCAATGAAATTGGTTTGGAGATCCAGATGTTCTTGAGCTGTATGAAAGCTGCTCTCGCCATTCCGATCCTTGCCTTGACATCTGAGTCTGTGTCACTCTGCTGGTTGATAACTCTGACTACGTACGTGAAGGACTCCACCACTTCTAGGGAACTTTCCTGCAGTGTGACTGGGTTGTTACTGATATAATTGATCTTGAGTATCTTGGTCTTGTCTTTGTGGATGTTGGGCCAACCTGTGCTGAAGTGGTTGCCAATATGTCAGTCTTGTCCGGCATTTGCTAATGACTGTGGGACAAGAACGCTAGGTCATCAACAAAGTCCAGGTCCTCAAGTTGACTCAACAATATCCACAAGATCCCATTTCTCCGCCCATTGGTGGTCATCGTCATAATCCAATTGATGACGAGAAGGAAGGGAAAAGGTGACCGCAAGCAGCTTTGCCTGACGCCAGTCCGCAATAAGAAGGTGTTTGTGTGCTGTCCTGAATGATTGACTCTACAGTAAATTCCGTTGTAAGTGTTCTTGATCATGTTTACCAGCTTGGTTGGAATGCCATAGTAGCGAAGACGTTTCCAGAGTGTCTCTCGGTCCACGCTGTCAAATTCCTTCTCATAATCGACAAAGGTGACATAGAGCGAAGAATTTCACTCCAACGATTGATCGGCTATGATTCAAAGAGTAGGTATTTGGTCCGTACACCATCTGTTTTTCCGGAAGTCCGCTTGCTCATCTCGTATATGGGGGTCGAGGGCTTCAGCCATCCTCGCCAAAAAGAACCGGTTGAAGACTTTTCCTGGTACTTACAAGATTGTGATTTCTCTATAGTTGGAGCAGTTGTTAAGGTCGCCTTTCTTTGGGATCTTGATGAGGTGTCCCTCCTTCCAGTCAGCTGGTATTTCTTCTTTTTACCATATCTTTACAAAGAGAGTAGATAGCATTTCCACTGAAGTCCCTATTTCTGCTCCGAGGTCTTCTGCTTCTATGTCATCATGTCCAGTAGACTTGCCGTTATTCAGCTTTGTGATGGCTTTCTTGATCTCGTCTCTTGTGGGATTGTCACAGCTTATGAGGAGATTTGCGTTGGGTGGGTAGATTTCTTGGGGATTTCGTGGTGCTGGCCTGTTCAACAGTTCTTCAGCATGTTCTGCCCATCTACTCATTTGATGTTCTGTACTTGGAAGGGTCTTTCCCTGCTTGTCCTTTACTGGTATCTCTGTTTTACTGTAACTTTGCCGGACAGCTTCTTGCTGATGTCGTACAGCTTCTTCATGTTTCCACTTCTGGCTGATTCTTGTGCCTCTGCTGCTAGTCCTTCAAGGTAGTTTTTCTTGTCTATCCTGACGGTTCTTTTCACTTCTCTGTGGGCGACAGTGTACTCTTTTTGTACCTTTATATTTTTAGTTCTTGTTTTACTGTTATTAATTGCTGCATTTTCTGTTCACGCTCCTGGATTTTGCGCAATGTTTTGGCTGAAAGCTATTATTTCTGCTTGTGCTTCATGGGGCCTAGTACGTATTGGCATGTTGATTTTACTGCCTCCTTAACTTTATGTCAACTGTTGTTCACGCTGTCTACCTCGTCTTCAAGCAGCTCTTGTAGCACTTCGTACTTGTTGTTAAGAGTAAGTCTGTATTCTTCTCTAGTTTTTGCATCTTTCAACAAGCCGATGTTAAACCTTGTTTTCTTCTCTTTTGCGCCCATCCAGTTCTATTTCAGCTTAAGTTTTAGCCTTGCAACAACTAAGTAGTGGGCAGATGCCACATCTGCTCCCCTCTTCACCCTCACATCTTGCAGAGATCTTCTGAACGTCTTGGCTGTGTAGATGTGTTCAATCTGATTTTCTGTTACATGGTCTGGTGATATTCATGTGCTCTTCTGGATTCTCTTGTGGGTAAAGATGCTACCCCCGATGACTAGGTCGTTCAGTGGACAAAGGTATAAGAATCTCTCTCCATTCTCGTTCATCTCCCTTAGGCCATGGATCGCGATAACTAGTTCATACCCTGTGTCGTCAGTCCCAACTTTGGCATTCAAGTCACCAATGGCGATGTTGATGCCTTTATCTGGGAAATTCTCTACTATGTTCTGTAGTCTGCTGTAAAACTGGTCATGATCTTTTTCTTCGTTGTCATTTGTTGGTGTATAGCACTGTATGACGTTCACCTTTAATATCTTCTTCTTGGTCCTAAATGTTGCAGTGAGGATTCCGGGCCCATGTGGTTCCCATCCCATCAGTGCATTAAATGACAGAATAAGCCCTACCCCTTGTGAGGCGCATTCTTCCTCATGTCCTGAATACAGTAGCATCTCTCCTCGAATCAGTTTTTCTTTGTCCAGATTGAATCCATCTAGTCTCGCTGATGCCCAGTAGGGATATGGTGTAGTTTCTCATCTCTGAAGCTAGCTGTGGTGTTTTTCCTGCCTCATACATTTTCCTCACATTCCATGTTGCGATTTTACTACTCCCGTTTAATAGAAGCGTGGTCTGCTTTTTGGCTTCCGTGGGCTCGCGGCTTTCACCACATAGCGTCATAAGTCTTCCAGGAGAAGACCCTACCTCCCACAGGCTTTCAGTTTTTTTTCTCGACGTTTTTATAGCAAGATGGGTTTTACAGGGTCCTGTTGCTTGCCCCACTCCCAACGCTCCTCCTTTTACACCCGGGCTTGGACCGCCGATGGCGAAGTTTGGTAATACAGTCGCATATGATTTAATTTCCAAAATAAAAAAAAAAAATTGATTAAACAATATAATGACTAACATTATTCCCAACTGACGAAAATTACGGTAAGCAATGATTCTTTGCCAACGTGATTTTAAATGCATTTCGTTTAGTTAAAACGAATGATGGTTTATACCATAGTAGATGAGCCAGCAAAATAATTTATAATTCAAAAGTAATGGTGGATTTTACTTTTTCTGTCATCGATTTTCAAACTTTGTGGTTATTCATCAAACTCAGCCGCCAAGGCTGATGCAGCATTATTATTATTATTATTATTATTATTATTATTATTATTATTATTATTATTATTAATAGTAGTAGTTGTTGTTGTTGTTATTGTAGTTATAGATATAGTAGAATAAACGTTGTTCAGTCAAATCGACGGGTATTGAATTTAGTGACTGAAAAAGATTACGGTTTTAACCTTCATTTGCACCTTAACTCAACCATATGAGATATGAAAAGTTTTATTACAAAATAACGTCATCGACCCCGAAATAAGTTAAATGTATTATAAGCCCCACCCTCCCCATCGCAACAACTGTATGCATGAAATTTGGGTCGCATTATATTTTACAAAATGTCACAATGATGACAAACGCCTGTGTGATCACAGATCCCACAACATCAACTTCGACTGGAACCGAGAAATGAACCCTTTTAATAGATTATCATACAAAGCATGGCAAATGTGCACCCACTGGTTTTGGAGGACACCTAGTCATGGACACGAACAAATAAACATAAACATTCATCCGTTGTAAAGTCTTTGAAACATTGTGAACTAGTGGTGCATAACATTTGCACAAAATGATTGGTTAGACTGAAACAGTTTTTCTACAACATGCAGTCTACCCGATGCGAGTAACTATAACGGAATCAATAAAATAGCGGTTGAATATTGAATATTTGATGTGAATAGGAAGG
Source organism: Unio pictorum (assembly GCA_030141615.1). Taxonomy (NCBI): domain Eukaryota; kingdom Metazoa; phylum Mollusca; class Bivalvia; order Unionida; family Unionidae; genus Unio; species Unio pictorum. The sequence continues at coordinate 1,180,330 of JARLTB010000062.1, read as the reverse complement.
AGAACGCACATAAATAAGCCTGGCGATGAGAGATCAAAGAGCCAGATGAGAAAAGTCTAGAACGAGTTCTTTTCAAAATGATTATACGATTCATTTTAATCATTTTTCAAGGTAAGATTTTTGTTGTTGCAACCAGTAGAATATAACATTTAAAAAACAAGTGTTTAAAAACTCAGCCACGAAATTTAAATAATAGTGAAACTTTGTTTCGATCAGTCTTACCGAATTTCTTGAATTAGAATAGGCCCGATGTACCTTTCTGCCATGTCAGGGTAGGAAACATATGGACGTCTGCTTTTTGTGCATTTTGAGGGCGTCGCCGCTGAGGTTTCTTTGCACTTTAGTTTAAGAACATATAATGCCATTATATTTGGACATTGTGTTTGAAGCAGTTCACTCTTATTTCCTATAGCTTGGCTCTTTTTGCGCTGGGGAAGGTAGGTTTATGAACCATCTTTTAATTGGGAGAATTTGGGATTTCGGCAAGTTATTTAAGCTTGTTATTTTTGCTGAATATTTTAAGCTCGGCACCAAATAACATGCATACATGCATACATGCATACATACATACATGAAGGGTCTCCGAGTGTCCGAGTGGTGTAAAGCGCTCTCAGTTAAGGATCACTGCCATCTCACCTCTGTCTGTGTGGGTACGTGTCTAAGATTCGGCTAATGTAGTTATGTGAGAAAGCTTGCCAGTAGCTTCTCGTGTGTCGGTGTTTCTTTCCGGAGGTTTTCCCGGGTTCTTCCTCCACCAATAATACTAGCCGCCATGTATAGCCTATCGTGTGCTGAAAAATGGCGTTAAACTCTACAAGAATAACATACATACATACATACATACATCCATACATCCATGCATGCATGCATGCATGCATGCATGCATGCATACATACATACATACATACATACATACATACATACATACATACATACATACATACATACATACAGTTGCTGATAATATTCAGACTGTTCTTGCACTGGATGCAGATTAATCCTGATAATTTTAGTATTTTGTGTTACCTACCTCATATCTCTCTCTCTCTCTCTCTCTCTCTCTCTCTCTCTCTTACCTACCTATTCATAAATAAATAAGGTATGTTTTATGAACATGTATGTTACCTGGATATGCTAAATTATGGTATATGCTAATTGGCAATTTGCATATACCATATATTTTATCTTGTGAACACGTTTGGCTCACATTATGTGTAGGTCATAGGTAGTCATGTTCCAGTTGTAAATTACCATCATCTGGAACATCCTTGTCTCTTTCAAATGTGAGTTGAATAACGTGACATTCATAAAGAGACTGAAGTAATTTTACAGATTTGCACAATAATTGAATATCTAGCCCGAGTGGTGTGAGTTCATCAGATCAGCATAGGTCAGCATAGGTCAGCTATATTGGTGTATTCTGGAGTAAAGCGTTGTAATTTGATTGACTATCAGCACGGACACCATACTTGCTGTGCCCTAAAAACCCAACCAAATGAACATTGAAACTATTCAAAACTGAAGTCGCTGAACACAGTAATCTACTCAAGACCAAATTCGAGTTCCTGAATTTTTCCTTCATTAATATTATTTCATGAAACCTGTCTAATCCGGAAGTTGAAGAAAATGTTCATCCCCAATTTCAATTTTATACTTTAAACAAGCCTCATAAAGCTGAAACTAACTTAAAAGTTGGAAATGTATTTTAATCTGAAATCCTTCTGCTCTTGAATCAGATTTTCATCCCCATCTCCAATTTCAATTTCACACTTTTAAGAAACTCTGATAAAACTGAAACTCACTTCATCTGCTCCAGAACTGAGACAAATATTTATCCCCGATGTCAATTTTACACCTTTCAAAAAGAGCTTCATAAATCGAAAATCTCTTAAAACTTAGAAATGTATTGCAACCATAAGCTCGTGTTCTTTATGATCGGAATCATTTCTCATCCACGTCCCCAATTTAAATGTACAATTGAAAAAAAAACCTCTTAAAACTGAAACTCACTATAAACTTATAAATGTATCCTGACTCACGTTGGACCAGATTATTAACGATTAACAAAAATATATTAGGCTTATTAGTGGGAAAATATTAAAAGGGTATGTGAGGTTATAACTAGATCTGTTACAGGTGTTGACAGGAGTACATTGACAATAGACTAATCGGAAGTCTTTGCAGCTTCTGAGGTAAATTATTGATAACAATTCCTGTAGATAAGCCACTTAAGAAAGATTATGTTCATCAGCAAGTGGAAATAAAGAGCAACATGTAAGCAATGACTTTGACTGTATCCCTGTGTATGATAAGAATGTTTCCAAACATTCTATTTTGAACAATTAAAGTAAAGACTCCTAAATATAATTTTTTTTTCATACGTCATATTTGTTCTCTGTATCATCATCGGAAAATTATATAAGATTCATTTTGTTCTCTCTCGCAATTTCAGTAATTGTAATGTATTACGCATTGATTTTATCCGTCACAACTACTCTCTCTCTCTCTCTCTCTCTCTCTCTCTCTCTCACACACACACACACACACACACACACACACACACATATATATATATATATATATATATCCCCTCGTCATCAATGGTTAATCAGTGGTATAAAGTATCAGCCATTCTCCTTTCATACTGTTTTATTTTCTCAATCATTATCATCATAATGAATAGTACATCTCATGCAAGTATAATATTTTTTTCTCCACTAATATTTTATGAAGAAAAAATATATCAGTATAAACAACATATATACTTACTAGGTGGCAACCTCTAGAAAATCGATTTCTTTCAATCTACTGGGTCCAGATCCGTATTTAATGTTTTGAAGTGCGATGACGTAACAACTGTTATTTCTAGTATCCGAACTTTAACTACCTGATTCTGTTCAGAAAATTTATATAAAATTAGAAAATGATACAATCTGGATTGGATTAATGACATGTTCCTTTGAGAGTGATGCGTTGGTACGTCACTGTCTTTTGAATGTATGTTTGTAGTTTTTCAGAATCCTTGCGATTCTGAAGCGATAAAAGACGCGCGAGAAAAGTCGAATCGAGCGGAGAGTTTTGGTCGTCGTTGCACTCCTTGTGCTCATTGATATAACAGATAAGGTGATTTCATGTTTTCAGAGATTTCGCCGTACTTTTGTATTGATAAAACGTCAGACTCCCGTGCTTGCAGACAAGATTGCAGTATATGCAACAGAGGATTTGAGATGCGTAAATCGTAAGATATTGGTCAGTTTTGAATAATATTTTCAAAACAATTAACCACTCAGATAGCTGGATTATAATCCTACATTTCAGTCCAGTTTTAAGTGATGTTGGTGAAATTCAGGCCTGATACCATTTTTATCAAAGGCAACTGAGTATTAAAATTCAAGATCATGGTAACAACTCAAAATCAGATTAAATACAGGAATTACATGCATTGTACCTTATTGAAACTTATATTACTAGCCAATAACCTTAATCTAACAAAACGCTGAAATAGCCACGATTCTACATTTCAAAACCCATACTCTGAGCTTGGTGATTGTTTGAATACTTTACAATTATTATCGGAATGCCTCAATAAATGAAATCCATTTTTGCTGTTGACAATAACGTAACTTATTTACGCTAGGCTCTTCAGGCTCTATTAGTCTTGCGATAAGCCACTGTCGCATTAAGTGGACGAATTGACTTTTAGTGAATGTGTTAATAATTTTACAATAGACAAATTTTCCATCAGTAAAGGTGGTTATAGTCAAAATAAAATCACGAAGAGCAAGAGAATTGCAACCCAATATTTTAGTCTTCATTAGTATATTTTATTGCTTTTATTTCATTGATGTTTGTAAAAATATAGATTATTAAGCGACATGAAACATAACCAATATTCCTTGTTTAGTATGTTACATGAAAATTCACCCCACATCAAAAGCCGTGGTGGCGGTTGGCGACAAACCACCCAAAAATATAACAAATAAATAAATAAAGACGCGTTCCTATCCTTAATATCGAATTTTGGCTAGACTTTCCATGAATATGTCTATTATTTATTATACCGTTAAAATATACATGTCACATTATATGAGTTTAAAGGTTCATCACTAGGTAAACAATTACCAAACAATAGAATAACAATTAGCAAACAATGGAATACAATTACGTGACGAAAAACACATCTCACTTGCCCTACTCAATACACACGAACTTTATCGTAGCAAAATATGAATTCAAAATCACTACTTATACCCATAAACCTTCAAATAATTTTAGTTCTCTTTTCATTCCGTGAACGATATTTATTTACAATTAAAAATCTATCGACCACCTGTAACAGTGGAGTTTGAATGCGTTGAACTAATACCCGACTACCTCAGTCTCCTATCCCTAAAACAAATTAGTATTTATTTATAACCCACACATGACAAGTTAAGAAAGAAAAATATATAAGACTCCTCGTCTGTTTTTCTGGTACCAGCATTAAAACTGACTATCCGTCAGTTTACTTATTACAGTAGAAGTTGTCAAATTACACAGCATTTTATTTTGGTGAATGCTTCTTTATTTATGCATTCTTAAACGCGTAACCTAAATGATCTGCATGGAATTCAAGAAAACTGTTGTAATTGTAATTTTAACTGAAACACACGAGTCTCAATTAAATGATATGATAAAACAAATTCATTAAATATTTATTAAGGAAGGATGACATGGTGCAAACTCACTAACAACAACAACATTCATTTTCACGCTTTAGATCTCAAACTGGCACAACTTCTAAAAATCCAACCTTTCTCTTCCTACGTGTGATGCAGATTCAAAGAAAAAAGATACGTTATTTCTGATTGCTGAAAATTAAAAAATAGGCATCCGAATCAAATCAGACTTATTCCAAATGCTCTTATTTCTTAAAGGTCAAGGTCACGGATTGAAAGCAATAAATTTTTTGGGTCTGATAATTCTCAATCTGATTTTATTATGGTGAATTTTGAACCAATCATATCGAAGAGTTATATCACTCTTGTGTGATACAACCAATCCCAGCCCTATTAAAATTTGATATCATATTTAATATTAGAGGGAACCTTGATAATGCAGTCGCTTATGATTTACTTTCCAAAATAAAACATGATTAAACAATATAATGACTAACATTATAACCAACTGACGAAAACTGCGGTAAGCAATGATTGTCTTCCAATGGGAATTTAATTCGATTTCCTTTAGTTAAAAGGAATGATGGTTTATACCATAATAGTTGAGCCAGCAAAATAATTTATAATTCAAAAGTAATGAAATTGCGTTAGGTTGATTTTACTTTTTCTGACATGGATTTTCAAGATTGGTGGTTATTCATCAAACTCAGCAGCCAAAGCTGATGCTTTATTATCATTATTATTATTATTATTATTATTATTAGTAGTAGTAGTAGTAGTAGTAGTAGTTGCTGTTATTGTATGTATAGATATAGTAGAATAAACGTTGTTCAGTCAAATCGACGGGTATGGAATTTAGTGACTAAGAAAGATTACGGTTTTAACCTTCATTTGCACCTTAACTCAACCATATACTGTATGAAAAGTTTTATTACATAACGTCACCGACCCCGAAATCAGTTAAATATATTATAAGCCCCACCCTCCCCATCGCAACAACTGTATGCATGAAATTTGGGTCGCATTATATTTTACAAAATGTCACAATGATGACAAACGCCTGTGTGATCACAGATCCCACAACATCAACTTCGACTGGAGCCGAGAAATGAACCCTTTTCACAGATTATCATACAAAGCATGGCAAATGTGCATCCATCTGTTTTGGAGGACACCTAGTAATGGACACGAACAAATAAACAGATGGAATATTCATCCATTGTATAGTCATTAAAACATAGTGAACTAATGGTGCATAACTTTTGCACAAAGTGGTTGGTTTGACTTGAACTATTTCTCCACAACATGCAGTCTACCCGATGCGAGTAACTATAACGGAATCAATAAAATAGCGGTTGAATATTTGACGTGAATAGGAAGGAGAACGGACATAAATAAGCCTGGCGATGAGAGATCAAAGAGCCAGATGAGAAAAGTCTAGAACGAGTTCTTTTCAAAATGATTATAAGCCTCATTTTAATCATTTTTCAAGGTAAGATTTTTGTTGTTGCAACCAGTAGAATATAACATTTAAAAAAACAAGTGTTTTAAAACTCAGCCACGAAATTTAAATAATAGTGAAACTTTGTTTCGATCAGTCTTACCGAATTTCTTGAATTAGAATAGGCCCGATGTACCTTTCTGCCATGTCAGAGTAGGAAACATATGGACGTCTGCTTTTTGTGCATCTTGAGGGCGTCGCCGCCGAGGTTTCTTTGCACTTTAGTTTAAGAACATATAATGCCATTATATTTGGACATTGTGTTTGAAGCAGTTCACTCTTATTTCCTATAGCTTGGCTCTGTTTGCGTTCGGGAACGTAGGTTTATGAACCATCTTTTAATTGGGAGAATTTGGGATTTCGGCAAGTTATTTAAGCTTGTTTTTTTTTTGCTGAATATTTTATGCTCGGCACCAAATAACATGCATACATGCATACATACATACATGAAGGGTCTCCGAGTGGCCGAGTGGTGTAAAGCGCTCTCAGTTAAGGATCACTGCCATCTCACCTCTGTCTGTGTGGGTACGAGTCTAAGATTCGGCTAATGTAGTTATGAGAAAGCTTGCCAGTAGCTTCTCGTGTGTCGGTGTTTCTTTCCGGAGGTTTTCCCGGGTTCTTCCTCCACCAATAATACTAGCCGCCATGTATAGCCTATCGTGTGCTGAAAAATGGCGTTAAACTCTACAAGAATAACAACATACATACATACATACATACATACATACATACATACATACATACATACATACATACATCCATCCATCCATCCATCCATCCATCCATCCATCCATCCATGCATGCATGCATGCATGCATGCATGCATGCATGCATGCATGCATGCATACATACATACATACATACATACATACATACATACATACATACATACATACATACATACAGTTGCTGATAATATTCAGACTGTTCTTGCACTGGATGCAGATTAATCCTGATAATTTTAGTATTTTGTGTTACCTACCTCATCTCTTTCTCTCTCTCTCTCTCTCTCTCTCTCTCTCTCTCTCTCTCTCTCTCTCTTACCTACCTATTCAGAAATAAATAAGGAATGTTTTATGAACATGTATGTTACCTGGATATGCTAAATTATGATATATGCTAATTGGCAATTTGCATATACCATATGTTTAATCTTGTGAACACGTTTAGCTCACATTATGTGTAGGTCATTGGTAGTCATGTTCCAGTTGTAAATTACCATCATCTGGAACATCCTTGTCTCTTTCAAATGTGAGTTGAATAACGTGACATTCATAAAGAAACTGAAGTAATTTTACAGATTTGCAAAATAATTGAATATCCAGTCAGAGTGATGTGAGTTCATCAGATCAGCATAGGTCAGCATAGGTCAGCTATATTGGTGTATTCTGGAGCAAAGCACTGTAATATGATTGACTATCAGCACGGACACCATACTTGCTGTGCCCTAAAAACCCAAGTAAATGAAACTATTCAAAACTAAAGTCGCTGAACACAGTTATCTACTCAAGACCAAATTCGAGTTCCTGAATGTTTCCTTCATTAATATTATATCATGAAACCTGACTAATCCAGAAGTTGAAGAAAATTTTACACTTTTAACGACCTCATAAAGCTGAAACTAACTTAAAAGTTGGAAATGTATTTTAATCTGAAATCCTTCTGCTCTTGAATCAGATTTTCATCCCCATCTCCAATTTCAATTTCACACTTTTAAGAAACTCTGATAAAACTGAAACTCACTTCATCTGCTCCAGAACTGAGACAAATATTTATCCCCGATGTCAATTTTACACCTTTCAAAAAGAACTTCACAAACCGAAAATCTCTTAAAACTTCGAAATGAATTGCAACCATAAGCTCGTGTTCTTTATGATCGGAAGCATTTCTCATCCTCGTCCCCAATTTAAATGTACAATTGAAAAAAAACTCTTAAAACTGAAACTCACTATAAACTTATAAATGTATCCTGACTCACGTTGGACCAGATTGTTAACGATTAACAAAAATATATTAGGCTTATTAGTGGGAAAATATTAAAAGGGTATGTGAGGTTATAACTAGATCTGTTACAAGTGTTCACAGGATTACATTGACAATAGACTAATCAGAAGTCTTTGCAGCTTCTGAGGTAAATTATTAATAACAATTCATGTAGATGATCCACTTAAGAAAGATTTTGTTCATCAGCAAGTGGAAATAAAGAGCAACATGTAAGCACTGACTTTGACTGTATCCCTGTGTATGATAAGAATGTTTCCAAACATTCTATTTTGAACAATTAAAGTAAAGACTCCTAAATATAATTTTTTTCATACGTCATATTTGTTCTCTCTATCATCATCGGAAAATTATATAAGATTCATTTTGTTCTCTCTCGCAATTTCAGTAATTGTAATGTATTACGCATTGATTTTATCCGTCACAACTACTCTCTCTCTCTCTGTCTCTCACACACACACACACACACACACACACACACACACACACATATATATATATATATATATATATATATATATATATATATATATATATATATATATATATATATATATATATATCCCCTCATCATCAATGGTTAATCAGTGGTATAAAGTATCAGCCATTCTCCTTTCATACTGTTTTATTTTCTCAATCATTATCATTATAATGAATAATACATCTCATGCAAGTATAATATTTTTTTCTCCACTAATATTTTATGAAGAAAAAATATATCAGTATAAACAACATATATACTTACTAGGTGGCAACCTCTAGAAAATCGATTTCTTTCAATCTACTGGGTCCAGATCCGTATTTAATGTTTTGAAGTGCGATGACGTAACAACTGTTATTTCTAGTATCCGAACTTTAACTACCTGATTCTGTTCAGAAAATTTATATAAAATTAGAAAATGATACAATCTGGATTGGATTAATGACATGTTCCTTTGAGAGTGATGCGTTGGTACGTCACTGTCTTTTGAATGTATGTTTGTAGTTTTTCAGAATCCTTGCGATTCTGAAGCGATAAAAGACGCGCGAGAAAAGTCGAATCGAGCGGAGAGTTTTGGTCGTCGTTGCACTCCTTGTGCTCATTGATATAACAGATAAGGTGATTTCATGTTTTCAGAGATTTCGCCGTACTTTTGTATTGATAAAACGTCAGACTCCCGTGCTTGCAGACAAGATTGCAGTATATGCAACAGAGGATTTGAGATGCGTAAATCGTAAGATATTGGTCAGTTTTGAATAATATTTTCAAAACAATTAACCACTCAGATAGCTGGATTATAATCCTACATTTCAGTCCAGTTTTAAGTGATGTTGGTGAAATTCAGGCCTGATACCATTTTTATCAAAGGCAACTGAGTATTAAAATTCAAGATCATGGTAACAACTCAAAATCAGATTAAATAAAGGAATCACATGCATTCTACGTTATTGAAACTTATATTACTAGCCAATAACCTTAATCTAACAAAACGCTGAAATAGCCACGATTCTACATTTCAAAACCCATACTCTGAGCTTGGTGATTGTTTGAATACTTTACAATTATTATCGGAATGCCTCAATAAATGAAATCCATTTTTGCTGTTGACAATAACGTAACTTATTTACGCTAGGCTCTTCAGGCTCTATTAGTCTTGCGATAAGCCACTGTCGCATTAAGTGGACGAATTGACTTTTAGTGAATGTGTTAATAATTTTACAATAGACAAATTTTCCATCAGTTAAGGTGGTTATAGTCAAAATAAAATCACGAAGAGCAAGAGAATTACAACCCAATATTTTAGTCTTCATTAGTATATTTTATTGCTTTTATTTCATTGATGTTTGTAAAAATATAGATTATTAAGCGACATGAAACATAACCAATATTCCTTGTTTAGTATGTTACATGAAAATTCACCCCACATCAAAAGCCGTGGTGGCGGTTGGCGACAAACCACCCAAAAATATAACAAATAAATAAATAAACACGCGTTCCTATCCTTAATATTGAATTTTGGCTAGACTTTCCATGAATATGTCTATTATTTATTATACCGTTAAAATATACATGTCACATTATATGAGTTTAAAGGCTCATCACTAGGTAAACAATTACCAAACAATAGAATAACAATTAGCAAACAATGGAATACAATTACGTGACGAAAAACACATCTCACTTGCCCTACTCAATACACACGAACTTTATCGTAGCAAAATATGAATTCAAAATCACTACTTATACCCATAAACCTTCAAATAATTTTAGTTCTCTTTTCATTCCGTGAACGATATTTATATACAATTAAAAATCTATCGACCACCTGTAACAGTGGAGTTTGAATGCGTTGAACTAATACCCGACTACCTCAGTCTCCTATCCCTAAAACAAATTAGTATTTATTTATAACCCACACATGACAAGTTAAGAAAGAAAAATATATAAGACTCCTCGTCTGTTTTTCTGGTACCAGCATTAAAACTGACTATCCGTCAGTTTACTTATTACAGTAGAAGTTGTCAAATTACACAGCATTTTATTTTGGTGAATGCTTCTTTATTTATGCATTCTTAAACACATAACCTAAATGATCTGCATCGATTTCAAGAAAACTGTTGTACTTGTAATTTTAACTGAAACACACGAGTCTCAATTAAATGATATGATAAAACAAATTCATTAAATATTTATTAAGGAAGGATGACATGGTGCAATCTCACTAAGAACAACAACATTCATTTTCACGCTTTAGATCTCAAACTGGCACAACTTCTAAAAATCCAACCTTTCTCTTCCTACGTGTGATGCAGATTCCAAGAAAAAGATACGTTATTTCTGATTGCTGAAAATTGAAAAATAGGCATCCGAATCAAATCAGACTTATTCCAAATGCTCTTATTTCTTAAAGGTCACGGTCACGGATTGAAAGCAATAAATTTTTTGGGTCTGATAATTCTCAATCTGATTTTATTATGGTGAATTTTGAACCAATCATATCGAAGAGTTATATCACTCTTGTGTGATACAACCAATCCCAGCCCTATTAAAATTTGATATCATATTTAATATTAGAGGGAACCTTGATAATACAGTCGCTTATGATTTACTTTCCAAAATAAAACATGATTAAACAATATAATGACTAACATTATAACCAACTGACGAAAACTGCGGTAAGCAATGATTGTCTTCCAATGGGAATTTAATTCGATTTCCTTTAGTTAAAAAGAATGATGGTTTATACCATAATAGTTGAGCCAGCAAAATAATTTATAATTCAAAAGTAATGAAATTGCGTTAGGTTGATTTTACTTTTTCTGACATGGATTTTCAAGATTGGTGGTTATTCATCAAACTCAGCAGCCAAAGCTGATGCTTTATTATTATCATTATTATTATTATTATTAGTAGTAGTATTAGTAGTAGTAGTAGTAGTAGTAGTAGTAGTAGTAGTAGTAGTAGTAGTAGTTGCTGTTATTGTATGTATAGATATATTAGAATAAACGTTGTTCAGTCAAATCGACGGGTATGGAATTTAGTGACTAAGAAAGATTACGGTTTTAACCTTCATTTGCACCTTAACTCAACCATATACTGTATGAAAAGTTTTATTACATAACGTCACCGACCCCGAAATAAGTTAAATATATTATAAGCCCCACCCTCCCCATCGCAACAACTGTATGCATGAAATTTGGGTCGCATTATATTTTACAAAATGTCACAATGATGACAAACGCCTGTGTGATCACAGATCCCACAACATCAACTTCGACTGGAGCCGAGAAAGAACCCTTTTCACAGATTATCATACAAAGCATGGCAAATGTGCATCCATCTGTTTTGGAGGACACCTAGTAATGGACACTAACAAATAAACAGATGGAATATTCATCCATTGTATAGTCATTAAAACATAGTGAACTAATGGTGCATAACTTTTGCACAAAGTGGTTGGTTTGACTTGAACTGTTTTTCCACAACATGCAGTCTACCCGATGCGAGTAACTATAACGGAATCAATAAAATAGCGGTTGAATATTTGACGTGAATAGGAAGGAGAACGGACATAAATAAGCCTGGCGATGAGAGATCAAAGAGCCAGATGAGAAAAGTCTAGAACGAGTTCTTTTCAAAATGATTATAAGCTTCATTTTAATCATTTTTCAAGGTAAGATTTTTGTTGTTGCAACCAGTAGAATATAACATTTAAATAAACAAGTGTTTTAAAACTCAGCCACGAAATTTAAATAATAGTGAAACTTTGTTTCGATCAGTCTTACCGAATTTCTTGAATTAGAATAGGCCCGATGTACCTTTCTGCCATGTCAGAGTAGGAAACATATGGACGTCTGCTTTTTGTGCATCTTGAGGGCGTCGCCGCTGAGGTTTCTTTGCACTTTAGTTTAAGAACATATAATGCCATTATATTTGGACATTGTGTTTGAAGCAGTTCACTCTTATTTCCTATAGCTTGGCTCTGTTTGCGTTCGGGAACGTAGGTTTATGAACCATCTTTTAATTGGGAGAATTTGGGATTTCGGCAAGTTATTTAAGCTTGTTTTTTTTGCTGAATATTTTATGCTCGGCACCAAATAACATGCATACATGCATACATGCATACATACATACATGAAGGGGCTCCGAGTGGCCGAGTGGTGTAAAGCGCTCTCAGTTAAGGATCACTGCCATCTCACCTCTGTCTGTGTGGGTACGAGTCTAAGATTTGGCTAATGTAGTTTTGAGAAAGCTTGCCAGTAGCTTCTCGTGTGTCGGTGTTTCTTTCCGGAGGTTTTCCCGGGTTCTTCCTCCACCAATAATACTAGCCGCCATGTATAGCCTATCGTGTGCTGAAAAATGGCGTTAAACTCTACAAGAATAACAACATACATACATACATACATACATACATACATACATACATACATCCATACATCCATCCATCCATCCATCCATCCATGCATGCATACATACATACATTCAGTTGCTGATAATATTCAGACTGTTCTTGCACTGGATGCAGATTAATCCTGATAATTTTAGTATTTTGTGTTACCTACCTCATCTCTCTCTCTCTCTCTCTCTCTCTCTCTCTCTCTCTCTCTCTCTCTCTCTCTCTCTCTCTCTTACCTACCTATTCAGAAATAAATAAGGAATGTTTTATGAACATGTATGTTACCTGGATAGGCTAAATTATGGTATATGCTAATTGGCAATTTGCATATACCATATGTTTAATCTTGTGAACACGTTTAGCTCACAGTATGTGTAGGTCATTGGTAGTCATGTTCCAGTTGTAAATTACCATCATCTGGAACATCCTTGTCTCTTTCAAATGTGAGTTGAATAACGTGACATTCATAAAGAAACTGAAGTAATTTTACAGATTTGCACAATAATTAAATATCCAGCCAGAGTGATGTGAGTTCATCAGATCAGCATAGGTCAGCATAGGTCAGCTATATTGGTGCATTCTGGAGTAAAGCATTGTAATTTGATTGACTATCAGCACGGACACCATACTTGCTGTGCCCTAAAAACCCAAACAAATGAACATTGAAACTCTTCAAAACTGAAGTCGCTGAACACAGTAATCTACTCAAGACCAAATTCGAGTTCCTGAATTTTTCCTTCATTAATATGAAACCTGTCTAATCCGGAAGTTGAAGAAATTTGTTCATCCCCAATTTTTATTTTATACTTTAAACAAGCCTCATAAAGCTGAAACTAACTTAAAAGTTGGAAATGTATTTTAATCTGAAATCCTTCTGCTCTTGAATCAGATTTTCATCCCCATCTCCAATTTCAATTTCACACTTTTAAGAAACTCTGATAAAACTGAAACTCACTTCATCTGCTCCAGAACTGAGACAAATATTTATCCCCGATGTCAATTTTACACCTTTCAAAAAGAACTTCATAAACCGAAAATCTCTTAAAACTTCGAAATGTATTGCAACCATAAGCTCGTGTTCTTTATGATCCGAAGCATTTTTCATCCACGTCCCCAATTTAAATGTACAACTGAAAAAAAAACCTCTTAAAACTGAAACTCACTATAAACTTATAAATGTATCCTGACTCACGTTGGTCCAGATTGTTAATGATTAACAAAAATATAGTAAGCTTATTAGTTGGAAAATATTAAAAGGGTATCTGAGGTTATAACTATATCTGTTACAGGTGTTGACAGGATTACATTGACAATAGACTAATCGGAAGTCTTTGCAGCTTCTGAGGTAAATTATTAATATTAATTCCTGCAGATACGCCACTTAAGAAAGATTATGTTCATCTGCAAGTGGAAATAAAGAGCAACATGTAAGCACTGACTTTGACTGTATCCCTGGGTATGATAAGAATGATTTTGTTCTTTCTCGCAATTTCAGTAATTGTAATGTATTACGCATTGATTTTATTTGTCACAACTACTATCTCTCTCTCTCTCTCTCTCTCTCTCTCTCTCTCTCTCTCTCTCTCTCTCACACACACACACACACACACACACATATCCCCTCATCATCAATGGTTGATCAGTGGTATAAAGTATCAGCCATTCTCCTTTCATACTGTTTTATTTTCTCAATCATTATCATCATAATGAATAGTACATCTCATGCAAGTATAATATTTTTTTCTCCACTAATATTTTATGAAGAAAAAAATATATCAGTACAAACAACATATATACTTACCAGGTGGCAACCTCTAGAAAATCGATTTCTTTCAATCTACTGGGTCCAGATCCGAATTTAATATTTTGAAGTGCGATGACGTCATCAACCGTTATTTCTAGTATCCGAACTTTAACTACCTGTTTCTGTTCACAAAATTTATATAAAATTAGAAAATGATACAATCTGGATTGGTTTAATGACATGGTCCTTTGAGAGTGATGTGTTGGTACGTCACTGTCTTTTGAATGTATGTTTGTAGTTTTTCAGAATCCTTGCGATTCTGAAGCCATAAAAGACGCGCGAGAAAAGTCGAATCGAGCGGAGAGTTTTGGTCGTCGTTGCACTCCTTGTGCTCATTGATATAACAGATAAGGTAATTTCATGTTTTCAGAGATTTTGACGTACTTTTTTATTGATAAAACGTCAGACTCCCGTGCTTGCAAACAAGATTGCAGTATATGCAACAGAGGATTTGAGATGCGTAAATCGTAAGATACTGGTCAGTTTTGAATAATATTTTTAAAACAATTAACTGTTCAGATAGCTGGATTATAATCCTACATTTCAGTCCAGTTTTAAGTTATGTTGGTGAAATTCAGGCCTGATACCATATTTATCAAAAAAGGCAATTGAGTATTAAAATTCAAGATCAAGGTAACAACTCGAAATCAGATTAAATAAAGGAATCACATGCATTCTACGTTATTGAAACTTATATTACTAGCCTATAACCTTAATCTAACAAAACGCTGAAATAGCCACGATTCTACATTTCAAAATCCAGACTCTGAGCTTCGTGATTGTTTGAATACTTTACAATTATTATCGGAATGCCTCACTAAACGACATCCATTTTTGCTGTTGACAATAACGTAACTTATTTACGCTAGGCCTCTTCAGGCTCTATTAGTCTTGCAATAAGCCACTGTCGCATTAAGTGGACGAATTGACTTTTAGTGAATGTGTTAATAAATAATAAAAATACGCATTCCTATCCCTAATATTGAATTTTGGCTAGACTTTACAAGAATATGTCTATTATTTATTATACCGCTAAAATTACACATCTGACATTAGATGAGTTTAAAGGCTCATCACTAGGTAAACAATTACCTAACAATGGAATAACAATTACCAAAGAATGGAATACAATTGCGTCACGAAACAGATCTCACTGGCCCTACTCAATATACCCGAACTTTGTCGTTGAAAATATGAATTCAGAATCACTACTTATACCGATAAACCTTCGAATAATAATTTTAGTTTTCTTTTCATTCCGTGAACGATATTTATATACAATTACAAATCTATCGACCACCTGTAACAGTGGAGTTTGAATGCGTTGAACTAATACCCGACTACCTCAGTCTCCTATCCCTAAAACAAATTAGTATTTATTTATAACCCACACATGACAAGTTAAGAAAGAAAAATATATAAGACTCCTCGTCTGTTTTTCTGGTACCAGCATTAAAACTGACTATCCGTCAGTTTACTTATTACAGTAGAAGTTGTCAAATTACACAGCATTTTATTTTGGTGAATGCTTCTTTATTTATGCATTCTTAAACACATAACCTAAATGATCTGCATCGATTTCAAGAAAACTGTTGTACTTGTAATTTTAACTGAAACACGCGAGACTCAACTCAATGACATGATAAAACAAATTCATTAATATTAATTAAGGAAGGATGAAATGGTGCAAACTCACTAAAGAACAACAAGATTCGCTTTCTCATGCTTTGTGATCCTCAAACGAAAAACACAAATTTCTTTCTGAATTATTAGACATATTGTTTCCTCCTGGGTGTTTTCTGCTTTGAAAGAGTACGAATGTTTGCTGTCTCATTTAAAAAGTTACCATCCTAGATACACACACACACCCACACACACACACACACACACACACACACACACACACACACACACACACATTTACTGATGTACTTGTGCAGAACCTACACGATTTTTTAAAATAATGATTTCACCGTTATATGCTAGTACGAGTGCGTCACTCTCTCCATCCCTCCCTCCACCCACCGAATCACTCATCTATCCGTCCATCCACCCATTCACCCATCTACCCATCCATCCATCCATCCATACATTTACTGATGTACTTGTGCAGAACCTACATGATTTTTGAAAAAAATGATTTGACTGTTATATCGTAGGACGAGTGCGTTCCTCCCTCCATCACTCCCTCCCTCCACCCACCCACCCATGAATCCATCAATCCGTCCGTCCACCCATCCACCCACCCATCCATCCATCCATCCATCCATCCATCCATCCATCGATACATTTATTGATGTACTTGCTAGGACGAGTGCGTCCCAAATCGATCGATCAATCCGTCCGTCCGTCCATCCATCCATCCATCCATCCATCCATCCATCCACCTATCTATCTATCTATCTATCTATCTATCTATCTATCTATCTATCTATCTATCTATCTATCTATCTATCTATCTATCTAGCTAGCTAGCTAGCTATCTAGCAAGCTAGCTCCTGCAACTACAATCACAATGGTAAACGATTCGTTATTTTTTTTCGTTATCGGTAGCTGCTAAATTATATCCTGTCCTGATTATAAGAATATCTTCTCTGTTTCTATAATATTTAGTCAATGTATTTACTTTTCATCATAGTCTCTCATACTATAATCTATTTTCTGTTAATATTTTACCTCAGTTAAGTTCGAACAATACACACATATTTCAAATGTTTTCTTTAATTTCATAGTCTGTCATTTGCCGAGTCTATCTTCTGTCAGTATTTTACCTCAGGTACGTTCGTACAATACACACATATTTAAAATGTTTTCTTTTATTTCATAGTCTGTCATTTGTCGTGTCTATCCTCTGTTAGTATTTTACCACAGGTAATTTCGTACAATACACACATATTTTAAATGTTTTATTTAATTTCATAGTCTGTCATTTGTCGTGTCTATCCTTTGTTAGTATTTTACCTCAGGTAAATTCGAACAATACACACATATTTCAAATGTTTACTTATATTTTATAGTATGTCATTTGTAGAATCGTTACAAGCTGTTTATCCGATGCTCGAATTTCATTTTCATTTTAGAAACATACCAATTTATAGCAGTATAATTTTCTAGACAAAATACATTAGTTTGGGTGTTGTAAATTGGCATCTCAAGTTACTATTCCAGCAAGTCGCCAAGGTCAATTTGAAGTCAACTTTGAATCTGAAATATAGTGAGGAAGTTGTATTGCTTTCCTCTAAGTCGTATTCGTATTCATCCAAAGCTAAATTTACCACGAGCTCTTTTCTGTCTTTTTCCGGTGGAAACAGTTCTAGTTTGTACATGAACACCTAAAATACAAATAAAAAATGACATTATAATTTGATATATCCTTTGTTAATATTTTAGCTCCGATATTTTCCTACAACACACACATATTTCAAGTGAAATAATATATTTAATTATGGTAGTCAACAATTACATTTATGATGAATATACTATATACTATATACCCATTTCACCATATCACCAGTAATATACTGTAAAGTATATATTTTTTAATATGTTTATTTAAATTTATTGGTTTATTTTTCAGTTTTATTTTTGTTCATCTTTAATTACTTAATATTGTAGTGTAAATTAATTCATTGGGGATGAGATTTTATTTCAGTACATCAGTTGACCTAAATTATTCTTTGGTAAACAACTAATGTTGACAAAGATTCTGACCTTGATTCAGGGTTAGTTGAAGCCACGTAAACAGGTTTTATTTAAATATGATTGGTTGTTGTCAAGTTCAAAATGGGACTAGTGAATTAAGAAGTAAAAACCTTTTTTCTCTTATTTATCTTTAAGGTAAAATGAATGGTTTTCGTCAGAGTAATGTTAGGAGAACGTGTTATAGAAACGATCACGTATCCTCGTACCAGTTCCTTTTCCCGATTTTGCAATTAGATAATTGTTTACGAAAGTGCATTTATAATACGGTATATTCTTTGTTTTAGAGATATAGTCTTAGTTTGGGATTTTTACACTTGATATCAAGTTCTTTTGCTGTTTTTCGAGTTACGTTATATTTTCTTCAGACAAGTTCGAGTTTTAAAGCTTAATTCATTTCTCTGGAAAGATTTGATGTGCTCATAAAAAATGCTTGGACAAAGTCAGTTTATCAAACATTTATTCGGAATTCCAACACCGGAGTGTTAAATATAGTATTTCTATAAAGACCTTTAGATAAACAGTACAGACTACAGCATATGTCATCGCCTTCCATCTTGGAATTTCCAACTGGACTCAAACTGGAAGCTAATACAACATTTCATAACTAGGACATTTATAACTTAATAGATGCATTATGCTTGGATTACATTTGGATTTAAATCGTAACACTGTAAGTTCTTTTTCCATTTTTTACAATCCTTTTCCAGCAGAATAATCTTTTTTTGCTACATTGTACAAAGCTTGTGTTTCCACTTTTCATTTGTTACCGTTTATTAGAGCCTAAATACGTAACAGATTTTGGCACTCGTCCGGGATATTTGCAATGTGGCTAAAATATTTCAGAAAATGGTTTGCTTTTGGACATTTGTTTTCATCTAGTTTTGAATAATTGTTCTCAAGTGAGATCGATAATAATTTTTCTACACTGTTATCAGAAGTGACAATTGTTTTTTTAAATCCTGCCAAAATCAATTAGATTTTCAAAAATGATGAATTAATTCAATTTGCCAGAAAATACGATCGTTCTGAATCGAAAGCTTCCTTTTCGAAAAAGACAAAATAAGTATTTTGATGATTCAGTATTTGGTAGAAAAAATCTTTTGAATAAAAGTACTTTGGTTTAGATCAGTAAAAGTCTGTATCAGACACTGATATAAAATTAAAAGAATTCAAATTGAAATTGAAAATGAAATTTTAGTTGAGGACGCTCGAAATTCGGGAAAGAGAAATGGAAGAAAAAAGATAGAGAAAGACAAATGCATTTACAAGAATAACAAATGTAATTACAAACAGAAGAAAAGCAAACAAAACGTCAAATGAAAGAAAAACAATTTGAGTTACAATTTGAGAGAGAGAGAGAGAGAGAGAGAGAGAGAGAGAGAGAGAGAGAGAGAGAGAAATGCAAAGATAGAAACAAGTGAGGGAATATAAATGTGGAATGAATGAAATAGAGCTAGCAAGTGAAAAGCATATTCATGCTTCAAATCCAAATTTAAGTGTTGATCTTTCAAAGAGTATTAGGTTCCTAACTCCTTTTAAATGAAAATATATAGACATTTATTTTCTTTTGTTTGAAAAAGTTGCTGAAATGTTGAAATTGCCAAGGGAGCATTGCACTCAATTATTACATTGTGTGCTTCGTGGCAAAGCTAGTGATATTTACCATTCACTGTCAGTTTATCAAAGTGGTGACTATGATGAGGTCAAAGAATACATCTTTAGGGGTAATGAGTTAGTCTCTGAAGCTTGCCGCCAAACATTCAGAAACTATAAAGATTCATCTGACTAGACTTATGTTGAATTTGCATTGTTAAAAGCATGACAATTTGATAGGTGGTTCTGTTTAGAAAAGTTAATAAAGATTACGAAAGTCTCAGACAACTCATATTGATTGAAGAGTTCAAGAACTGTATCTATACTGACATTGGGATTGTGTTCATGAGCGCAAGATTGAAACCTTGGTAAATGCTGCTTGTGCCGCTGGCGAGTATGCTTTAGCTCATAAAGTTTCATTTGTAGGCAAGGCTTCTACTCAACGGTCTACTATTAGATAAGTGTTTTAGCCTAATACAAGCTCTTCTAAATCTCAGACTGACACAACTAATAAAAATCAAACCTTTCTCTTCCTACGTGTGATACAGCCAATCCCATCCATATTAAAATTTAATATTTTATTTAATATTAGAGGGAACCTTGGTAATACAGTCAGTTTTGCCTGTCACCCATGCCAGGGTATATGCCGCCCACAAAAGATCGCCAGAGGCTTCTGCCCTGTGCCATCCCCTCAAGCTACCTCCAGGTGTGACCCATCTTAATGATATCCGCCTCAAGGTCGCGTCGCCAGGTGTTTCTTCGTCGTTCCCTACTCCTCTTGCTTTGAGGATTCCAACTGAATGTCTGTCTGGTAATGTTGGTTGGCGGCTTACGTAGGGTGTGTCCTATCCAACCCCACCTTCTCTTTTTGATCTCATCCTCTACCGGAAGCTGGGAGGTTCTTTGCCACAGGTTGTTGTAACTGGTTGTGTCAGACCAGCGGATCTGGATAATTCTTCTTAGGCATCTGTTGACGAAGGTCTGAACTCTCTTTACTGTGGAATTGGTCGTTCTCCACGTCTCTGCTCCATACAGTAGGACTGACATGACGTTGGGGTTGAACAGTCTGATCTTTGTAGTCAATGAAATTTGTTTGGAGATCAAATGTTTTTAGCTGTATGAAAGCTGCTCCCGCCATTCCGATCCTTGCCGTGACATCTGCGTCTGTGTCACTCTGCAAGCTGATAATTCTGCCCACGTACGTGAAGGACTCCACCGCTTCTAGGGGACTTCCCTGCAGTGTGACTGGGTTATTACTGATATAATTGATCTTGAGGATCTTGGTCTTGTCTTTGTAGATGTTGGGTCAACCTGTGCAGATGTGGTTGCCAATATGTCGGTCTTGTCCTGCATTTGCATTTGCTAATGACTGTGGGACAAGAGCGTTAGATCATAAACAAAGTCCCGGTTTTCAAGTTGACTCCACAATATCCACTGGATCCCATTTTTCCTCCCATTGGTGGTCGTCGTCAGAATCCAATTGATGACGAGAAGGAAGAGAAAAGGTGACCGCAAGCAGCATTGCCTGATGCCAGTCCGCAACAGGAAGGTGTTTGTGTGCTGTCCTGCATGATTGACTCTACAGGAAATTCCGTTGTAAGTGTTCTTGATCAGGTTGACCAGCTTGGTTGGAATGCCATAGTGGCGAAAAAGTTTCCAGAGTGTCTCTCGGTCCACGCTGTG
Organism: Unio pictorum; assembly: GCA_030141615.1. Lineage (NCBI taxonomy): Eukaryota > Metazoa > Mollusca > Bivalvia > Unionida > Unionidae > Unio > Unio pictorum. The sequence goes on along the minus strand of JARLTB010000062.1, from coordinate 1,158,511 downwards.
AAATGCCTTTTCATAATCGACACAGTTGACGTAGAGCGAAGAATTCCACTCCAACGATTGCTTGACTATGATTCGAAGAGTAGTTATTTGGTCCGTACACGATCTGTTTTTCCGGAAGTCCGCTTGCTCATCTCGTAAATGGGGGTCGAAGGCTTCCTCCATCCTCTCCAAGAGGACCCGGTTCAAGACTTTTCCTGGTACTGACAAGATTGTGATTTCTCTATAGGTGGAGCAGTTGTTATGGTCGCCTTTCTTCGGGATGTTGATGAGGTGTCCCTCCCTCCAGTCAGCTGGTATTTCTTCTTTCTCCCATATCTTTACAAAGAGAGTATATAGCATTTTCACTGAAGTCTCTATGTCTGCTCTGAGGTCTTCTGCTTCCATGTCATCATGTCCAGCAGACTTGCAGTTGTTCAGTTTGGTGATGGCTTTCCTGATCTCGTCTCAAGTGGGATTGTCACAGCTTATGAGGAGATCTGCGTTGGGTGGGTGGATTTCTGGGGGATTTGGTGGTGCTGGCCTGTTAAACAGTTCTTCAACATGTTCTGCCCATCTATTCATTTGGTGTTCTGCAATTGGTATGGTCTTTCCCTGCTTGTCCTTTACTGTTCTCTCTGTTTTACTGTACTTTTGCCGGACAGCTTCTTGCTGATGTCGTATAGCTTCTTCATGTTTCCACTTCTTACCGCTTCTTCTGCCTCTGCTGCCAGTCCTTCAAGGTAGTTTTTCTTGTCTATCTTGATAGTTCTTTTCACTTATCTGAGGGCCTCGGTGTACTCTTTTTGTACCTTAACGTTTTTAATTCTTGTCTTACTGTTATTTATTGCTGCTTTTTCTCTTCACGCTCCTGGATTTTGCGCAATGTTTTGGCTGAAAGCTATTCTTTCTGCTGGTGCTTCATGGGGCCTAGTACTTACTGGTATGTTGATTTTACTACCTCCTTAACTTTATGTCATCTGTTGTTCACGCTGTCTACCTCGTCTTCAAGCAGCTCTTGTAGCACTTCGTACTTATTGTTAAGAGTAAGTCTGTATTCGTCTTTAGCATTTCTATCTTTGAACATGTCGATGTTATACCTTGTTTTCGTCTCTTTTGCGCCCATCCAGTTCTGTTTCGGCTTAAGTTTCAGCCTTGCAACAACTAAGTGGTGGTCAGTTGCCACATCTGCTCCCCTCTTCACCCTCACATCTTACAGGAATCTTCTGAACGTCTTGGTTGTGTAGATGTGGTCCATCTGATTTTCTGTTACATGGTCTGGTGATAGTCATGTGCTTTTGTGGGGAAAGATGGTACCTCCCATGACTGGGTCGTTCAGTGGACATAGGTCTGAGAATCTCTCTCCATTTTCGTTCATCTCCCTTAGGCCATGGATCCCGATGACTTGTTCATACCCTGTGTTGTCTGACACAACTTTGGCATTGACCTCACCCATGACGATGTTGATGTCTTTATCTGGGAAATTCTCTGCTATGTTCTGTAGTCTGTTGTAAAACTGGTCATGATCTTTTTCTTCGTTGTCATTTGTTGGCGTATAGCACTGTATGACGTTTACCTTTAATATCTTCTTCTTGGTCCTAAATGTTGCAGTGAGGATTCCGGGCCCATGTGGTTCCCATCCCATCAGTGCATTAAATGACAGCATGAGCCCTATCCCTTGTGAGGCTCATTCTTCCTCATGTCCTGAATACAGTAGCATCTCTCCTCGCATCAGTTTCCTTTGTCCAGATTGAATCCATCTCGTCTCGCTGATGCCCAGTAGGGATATGTTGTAGTTTCGCATCTCTGCTGCTAGCTGTGCTATTTTTCCTGTCTCATCCATTTTCCTCACATTCCATGTTGCGATGTTACTACTCCTTTTTCATAGAAGGGTGGTCTGCTTTATGGCTTCCGTGGGCTCGCGGCTTTCACAACATAGCGTCATAAGTCTTCCAGGAGAAGACCCTTACTCCCACAAGCTTTCATTTTCTGGTTTTTCTTTTGTCGACGTTTTTGTAACATGTTGGCTTTTACAGGGTCGGGTTGCTTGGCCCACGCCAAACCCTCCTTTTTTTACACCCGGCCTTGGGACTGGCGATGGCGAAGTTTGGTAATACAGTCATATATGATTTAATTTCCAAAATAAAAAAAAATTGATTAAACAATATAATAACTAACATTATTCCCAGCTGACGAAAATTACGGTAAGCAATGATTGTTTGCCAACGTGAATTTAAATGCACTTCGTTTAGTTTAAAAGAATGATGGTTTATATCATACTAGATGAGCCGACAAAATAATTTATAATTCAAAAGTAATGGTGGATTTTACTTTTCCTGACATCGATTTTCAAACTTTGTGGTTATTCATCAAACTCAGCCGCCAAGGCTGATGCAGTGTTATTATTATTATTATTATTATCATTATTATTATTATTATTATTAATATTAATAGTAGAAGTTGTTGTTGTTATTGTATTTATAGATATAGTAGAATAAACGTTGTTCAGTCAAATCGACAAGTATTGAATTTAGTGACTAAAAAAGATTTCGGTTTTAATCTTCATTTGCACCTTAACTCAACCATATACTGTATGAAAAGTTTTATTACAAAATAACGTCATCGACCCCGAAATAAGTAAAATGTGTTATAAGCCTCACCCTCCCTATCGAAACAACTGTATGCATGAATTTTGGGTCGCATTATATTTTACAAAATGTCACAATGATGACAAACGCCTGTGTGATCACAGATCCAACAACATCGACTTCGACTGGAGCCGAGAAATGAACCCTTTTAACAGATTATCATACAAAGCATGGCAAATGTGCACCCACTGGTTTTGGAGGACACCTAGTTATGGACACGAACAAATAAATAAGGTATGTTTTATGAACATGTATGTTACCTGGATATGCTAAATTATGGTATATGCTAATTGGCAATTTGCATATACCATATTTTTAATCTTGTGAACACGTTTAGCTCACATTATGTGTAGGTCATAGGTAGTCATGTTCCAGTTGTAAATTACCATCATCTGGAACATCCTTGTCTCTTTCAAATGTGAGTTGAATAACGTGACGCTCATAAAGAGACTGAAGTAATTTTACAGATTTGCACAATAATTGAATATCTAGCCAGAGTGGTGTGAGTTCATCAGATCAGCATAGGTCAGCTATATTGATGTATTCTGGAGTAAAGCATTGTAATTTGATTGACTATCAGCACGGACACCATACTTGCTGTGCCCTAAAAACCCAACCAAATTAAACTATTCAAAACTGAAGTCGCTGAACACAGTAATCTACTCAAGACCAAATTCGAGTTCCTGAATGTTTCCTTCATTAATATTATATCATGAAACCTGTCTAATCCGGAAGTTGAAGAAAATTTTACACTTTAAACAAACCTCATAAAGCTGAAACTAACTTAAAAGTTGGAAATGTATTTTAATCTGAAATCCTTCAGCTCTTGAATAAGATTTTCATCCCCATCTCCAATTTCAATTTTACACTTTTAAGAAACTCTGATAAAACTGAAACTCACTTCATCTGCTCCAGAACTGAGACAAATAGATGTCAGTTTTACACCTTTCAAAAACAACTTCACAAACCGAAAATCTCTTAAAACTTAGAAATGTATTGCAACCATAAGCTCGTGTTCTTTATGATCGGAAGCATTTCTCATCCACGTCCCCAATTTAAATGTACAATTGAAAAAAAAAACCTCTTAAAACTGAAACTCACTATAAACTTATAAATGTATCCTGACTCACGTTGGACCAGATTGTTAACGATTAACAAAAATATATTAGGCTTATTAGTGGGAAAATATTAAAAGGGTATTTGAGGTTATAACTAGATCTGTTACAGGTGTTGACAGGAGTACATTGACAATAGACTAATCGGAAGTCTTTGCAGCTTCTGAGGTAAATTATTGATAACAATTCCTGTAGATAAGCCACTTAAGAAAGATTATGTTCATCAGCAAGTGGAAATAAAGAGCAACATGTAAGCACTGACTTTGACTGTATCCCTGTGTATGATAAGAATGTTTCCAAACATTCTATTTTGAACAATTAAAGTAAAGACTCCTAAATATAATTTTTTTCATACGTCATATTTGATCTCTCTATCATCATCGGAAAATTATATAAGATTCATTTTGTTCTCTCTCGCAATTTCAGTAATTGTAATGTATTACGTATTGATTTTATCCGTCACAACTACTCTCTCTCTCTCTGTCTCTCTCTCACACACACACACACACACACACACACACACACACACACACACACACACATATATCCCCCTCATCATGAATGGTTAATCAGTGGTATAAAGTATCAGCTATTCTCCTTTCATACTGTTTTATTTTCTCAATCATTATCATCATAATGAATAGTACATCTCATGCAAGTATAATATTTTTTTCTCCACTAATATTTTATGAAGAAAAAATATATCAGTATAAACAACATATATACTTACGAGGTGGCAACCTCTAGAAAATCGATTTCTTTCAATCTACTTGGTTCAGATCCGTATTTAATTTTTTGAAGTGCGATGACGTAACAACCGTTATTTCTAGTATCCGAACTTTAACTACCTGATTCTGTTCAGAAAATTTATATAAAATTAGAAAATGATACAATCTGGATTGGATTAATGACATGTTCCTTTGAGAGTGATGCGTTGGTACGTCACTGTCTTTTGAATGTATGTTTGTAGTTTTTCAGAATCCTTGCGATTCTGAAGCGATAAAAGACGCGCGAGAAAAGTCGAATCGAGCGGAGAGTTTTGGTCGTCGTTGCACTCCTTGTGCTCATTGATATAACAGATTAGGTGATTTCATGTTTTCAGAGATTTCGCCGTACTTTTTATTGATAAAACGTCAGACTTCCGTGCTTGCAGACAAGATTGCAGTATATGCAACAGAGGATTTGAGATGCGTAAATCGTAAGATATTGGTCAGTTTTGAATAATATTTTCAAAACAATTAACCACTCAGATAGCTGGATTATAATCCTACATTTCAGTCCAGTTTTAAGTGATGTTGGTGAAATTCAGGCCTGATACCATTTTTATCAAAGGCAATTGAGTATTAAAACTCAAGATCAAGGTAACAACTCAAAATCAGATTAAATAAAGGAATTACATGCATTGTACGTTATTGAAACTTATATTACTAGCCAATAACCTTAATCTAACAAAACGCTGAAATAGCCACGATTCTACATTTCAAAACCCATACTCTGAGCTTGTTCATTGTTTGAATACTTTACAATTTTTATCGGAATGCCTCACTAAATGAAATCCATTTTTGCTATAGACAATAACTTATTTTATTTACGCTAGGCTCTTCAGGCTCTATTAGTCTTGCGATAAGCCACTGTCGCATTAAGTGGACGAATTGACTTTTTGTGAATGTGTTAATAATTTTACAATAGACAAATTTTCCATTAGTAAAGGTGTTTATAGTCAAAATAAAATCACGAAGAGCAAGAGAATTACATCCCAATATTTTAGTCTTCAATAGTATATTTTATTGCTTTTATTTCATTGATGTTTTTAAAAATATAGATTATTAAGCGACGTGAAACATAACTTCTATTCCTTGTTTAGTATGTTACATGAAAATTCACCCCACATAAAAAGCCGTGGTGGCGGTTGGCGTCAAACCACCCAAAAAAATAACAAATAAATAAATAAACACGCGTTCCTATCCTTAATATTGAATTTTGGCTAGACTTTCCATGAATATGTCTATTACTTATTATACCGTTAAAATATACATGTCACATTATATGAGTTTAACGGCTCATCACAAGGTAAACAATTACCAAACAATAGAATAACAATTAGCAAACAATGGAATACAATTACGTGACGAAAAACACATCTCACTTGCCCTACTCAATACACACGGACTTTATCGTAGCAAAATATGATTTCAAAATCACTACTTATACCCATAAACCTTCAAATAATTTTAGTTCTCTTTTCATTCCGTGAACGATATTTATATACAATTAAAAATCTATCGACCACCTGTAACAGTGGAGTTTGAATGCGTTGAACTAATACCCGACTACCTCAGTCTCCTATCCCTAAAACAAATTAGTATTTATTTATAACCCACACATGACAAGTTAAGAAATAAAAATATATAAGACTCCTCGTCTGTTTTTCTGGTACCAGCATTAAAACTCACTATCCGTCAATTTACCTAAGACAGTAGAAGATGTCAAATTACATTGCATTATATTTCTTGGTGACTGCGTCTTTATTTATGCATTCTTAAACACATAACCTAAATGATCTGCATCGATTTCAAGAAAACTGTCGTACTTGTAATTTTAACTGAAACACACAAGACTCAACTCAATGACATAATAAAACAAATCCATTAAATATTTATTAAGGAAGGATGACATGGTGCAAACTCACTAAGAACAACAACATTCATTTTTCACGCTTTAGATCTCAAACTGGCACAACTTCTAAAAATCCAACCTTTCTCTTCCTACGTGTGATGCAGATTCCAAGAAGAAAGATACGTTATTTCTGATTGCTGAAAATTGAAAAATAGGCATCCGAATCAAATCAGACTTATTCCAAATGCTCTTATTTCTAAAAGGTCACGGTCACGGATTGAAAGCAATAAATTTGTTGGGTCTGATAATTCCCAATCTGATTTTATTATGGTGAATTTTGAACCAATCATATCGAAGAGTTCTATCACTCTTGTGTGATACAACTAATCCCAGCCCTATTAAAATTTGATATTATATTTAATATTAGAGGGAACCTTGATAATACAGTCGCTTATGATTTACTTTCCAAAATAAAACATGATTGAACAATATAATGACTAACATTATTACCAACTGACGAAAACTGCGGTAAGCAATGATTGTCTTCCAATGGGAATTTAATTCCATTTCCTTTAGTTAAAAAGAATGATGGTTTATACCATAATAGTTGAGCCAGCAAAATAATTTATAATTCAAAAGTAATGAAATTGCGTTAGGTTGATTTTACTTTTTCTGACATGGATTTTTGAAGATTGGTGGTTATTCATCAAACTCAGCAGCCAAAGCTGATGCTTTTTTTATTATTATTATTATTATTATTATTAGTAGTAGTAGTAGTAGTAGTTGCTGTTATTGTAGGTATAGATATAGTAGAATAAACGTTGTTCAGTCAAATCGACGGGTATTGAATTTAGTGACTAAAAAAGATTACGGTTTTAACCTTCATTTGCACCTTAACTCAACCATATACTGTATGAAAAGTTTTATTACATAACGTCACCGACCCCGAAATAAGTTAAAATATTATAAGCCCCACCCTCCCCATCGCAACAACTGTATGCATGAAATTTGGGTCGCATTATATTTTACAAAATGTCACAATGATGACAAACGCCTGTGTGATCACAGATCCAACAACATCAACTTCGACTGGAGCCGAGAAATGAACCCTTTTCACAGATTATCATACAAAGCATGGCAAATGTGCATCCATCTGTTTTGGAGGACACCTAGTAATGGACACGAACAAATAAACAGATGGAATATTCATCCATTGTATAGTCATTAAAACATTGTGAACTAATGGTGCATAACTTTTGCACAAAGTGGTTAGTTTGACTTGAACTGTTTCTCCACAACATGCAGTCTACCCGATGCGAGTAACTATAACGGAATCAATAAAATAGCGGTTGAATATTTGATGTGAATAGGAAGGAGAACGCACATAAGTAAGCCTGGCGATGAGAGAACACAGCTAGAGCCAAATGAGAAAAGTCTAGAACGTGTTCTTTTCAAAATGATTATAAGCCTCATTTTAATCATTTTTCAAGGTAAGATTTTTGTTGTTGCAACCAGTAGAATATAACATTTAAAAAACAAGTGTTTTAAAACTCAGCCACGAAATTTAAATAATAGTGAAATTTTGTTTCGATCAGTCTTACCGAATTTCTTGAATTAGAATAGGCCCGATGTACCTTTCTGCCATGTCAGGGTAGGAAACATATGGACGTCTGCTTTTTGTGCATCTTGAGGGCGTCGCAGCTGAGGTTTCTTTGCACTTTAGTTTAAGAACATATAATGCCATTATATTTGGACATTGTGTTTGAGCAGTTCACTCTTATTTCCTATAGCCTGGATCTGTTTGCGCTAGGGAAGGGGGATTTATGAACCATCTTTTAGTTGGGAGAATTTGGGATTTCGGCAAGTTATGTAAGCTTGTTATTATTGATGCATATATTATGATCGGCACCATATATCCAAAACTGTGCTAATGTGCTGTTTAATCCACATTCATACATACATACATACATACATACATACATACATACATACATACATACATACATACATACATACATCCATACATACATACATACATACATACATACATACATACATACATACATACATACATACATACATACATACATACATACATACATGCATGTTAATTCTGTAATCCATTGAGTTGGTTGAAGTCAGAACATCTACAAATGTATAGTGTTCAGTTAATGCATGTACATTTTCATGTTCGTTATATTTTATGCGCAAATAATGGTTTGCATTCGGTGCATCAATTTTTAAACAATATTTTCTTTCTGCCGTTTTTAATGATATAAGGTGAAAAAGAATAGGTTGATTAATACATAATCTAGTTAGATATACTAGTCAGTGATATTCTTCTTAGTATCGGCATGTGTAAAGATTCTAGATAATATCTCATAAATTACTTGACATTGTATCAGACCTTCATAGTATATTGCTTAATATAACTGAGGAGTAAGTAAATATGTAAGTATAATTTTACGTCTTAAAATTGAATGTGATTTCGCATACAGATACATCCTATGTTTTGCTCAACTGACCATGTTCGCCATGATTGTTTACGCTTTAGGTCACCTATGCGCCTGTTATCCAAATCTTTGTTGTAGTTGGCTTACACTGGCCTACAATTCAAATGTAGTAACAATTTGATGGATAGTCTGGGTTAAATGTAACAATTAATCCGATTCAAATTGGGTAACAATATGTCGATCGGTCTAAATATTGACTCTTTGGGAGATGTCGTGGTAGCCTAAATGGTAATCCATATATGTATGTAATTGCTATGGGTTCAGTGTATTTACCAACCATAGCTGGGAAGCTTCATGTCAGTTCATCATCATATTGACCAATCAGAGCGTGTTATGTAGCCTGAATTTATTTGTCCAGTCTTATTTCGTCGACATTAGCCAATAAGTAGATCTTTTTCATCTGGCGTATAACTGCGGCCATAATTGAGAGCATTACGACGTCATTTATATATATGAGCATGGGACAGTTTTCATGTACTAAATTTAAGCCACACCAGTCTACAGTAGACAAGCATGGGCTTATCCAGAAATATATTTTATGGGAATGAGTCTGTGGCACAGAACACCCAATGACTTCTGTGCGAGAATATCCTGGAGAATAAGTAATTTTAAGTGTTTCCGTGGCATAATTTTATAAATCTTACTACGGTGGGGGTTAGAGGTTTGTTTGGGGTGGGGCTGCACCGTCTTAAGGTGAGTATATTATGTCCCTTTATCCATATTTGGATCCTCTCCTGTATCAACGATTTCAGACTGATAATATGTTTTTAAAGGTTATTATTAACCAAAAAAAAAAAATATCATTCCTTTGACGTGACCACTAAATGGAAGCTCTTAGCAAAAGAAGCTTTTACACTTCAACATCAAAGTCACACATGCCTTTTTATGTCTTTTGTTTCTTGTTTGTATTTTACTCACACAAAATGATTCTCACAATAAAGTTGCAAGCTCTTTCCCTGTATGATAATTTGGGAAAGAAATGCCGTGCATGACTTAATGCCATTCAAAATAACTACGTTCAGTCATGTTTTAGTATCTCCCTCATCCGTTTCAAATACCAAACTCGCACGAAACACTACTTAACAAATACATTCATATCTTTAATTATTAAGTAATAATATCTGAATGAGTTACATGGTATCCTAATGTTAAGATATCTAACATAAGCGGATTGACGTAATTATTCCCTGCTACCTCTTTATGGTAGGTTTTAATGCTAGATTTCCTGATAAAATGAGAGGAAAGAGATGAAAATGTGATGAAAGCAGTTTTTTTCCCCCCACGGGTTTCCCTTCGAGTCCAAAACAGAAAAAAATATTTAAACATTACTATGATTACCTTTAGAAAAAAAGTCAAATATTCAAGTAAACTTCATTTCGAAGCAATTACATAAATCTGCTGCTGAAAGTAATAAAGACCAGGATCGTTCAAAATTAAAGATTATATTAAATTCTTTAATTAGTCTGCTATGAGATGTTCAATCTTACATACACGATATTCCGGTATATATCCTCTATAGTTGGAGAAAAAAAACTGATGTTAAAAAAAATGAAAGGAAAGTTGTTTTCATCAGTGATACACATAAAGACGAAAGGTACAGAGTCAAATGGATCACAACGATATGCTGTTTTCAATCAGAAAAGACTATACAAACTTTGTGCGTAATCTGATGATAACATTCCTCCAAAATATATAACACGAAATGAAACCAATTATAATAATCATCAAGGGTTGAAAGGATTTATAAATATAATTTGCAAAGCATTGTTAAAACCACGTGCTTTGATGACATATTACATTGACATGATAGCATTGACTGATTGAGAGAGAGAGAGAGAGAGAGAGAGAGAGAGAGAGAGAGAGAGAGAGCATGTCGAACGATTCTTGGAAGTAATTTTCGATCTATCGGAATTGGTCTTGCGATATTTTGATGGTAGCTAATTCGATTCACTTTGATCTTAAAGTAAGCGAGTTCTTTGTTCTTTTGATTCGCAACATTAAACGGAGGTAATAGTGTAAACCAGAGACAATATCTACACCATATTTTCTACATTAACCTCTTAATGCTGAGCGCTAAGCGAGGCAGTTCTTAGTACCATTTTTATAAGTCTTTAGTATGACTCAGCCAAAGTTCTAACCCGCGACCTGCCGCATCCGAGGCGGACGCCTAAACCACTTATGCCACCTAAGTGGTCGTTGTTTAAAACACTTTGTAAATCGTATGTATTGTTAAAATAACGTTGAATTGTCTTTATTTTAGTGTATGCTTAAGGTGTGTAATTTGGATCATTGAGTGTCATCATCATCATCATCATCATCATCATCATCATCATCATCATCATCATCAGTCTCTTGACTTAATATGGTCGTTGAGGTACTGTGCTGCTAAACATCTGACCATTTCCATCCACCTGTCTCGATCATGTGCCATTGCATGTGTCTCAGCAAAAATATTTCCTGGTCCATTCTGTGATGCTGTCAGTCCGCATTTCTTCTCTCTACCTCTCCTTCTACCACCTTGGAAACTGTCCTGCAGTACTGTCGTGGATGGACTGTTGGCTCTTGTGACATGGCCATACCATTTCACGTTTCTCGTTTTGTCCGTGGTGAAGTGGTCTTCATAATGGCATTCTTTGTGCCTGCTGGTGTTACGCACTTCTTGATTTGTAATGTGGTCCATGTAAGAGATGCCAAGGATGGTTCTGTAGCGTCTCATTTTAAGTGCCTGTATTCTTCGTTGTAATTCTGCTGTCAGGGTCCAGACCGCACATGAATACAGAAAGATTGAGATGATTAGTGCTCTCAATAGTCTGATTTTAGTTCTCAGACAGATATTCTTGTCTCTCCAGATGGATCTTAGCTATCGTTGTTTGTGCTGATCGTGGTGCAAAATTCTGCTCTTGATCGCTCTTAGGTGATAATATAACCAAAATATTTGAATTGGTTCACTGTTTTAATCTTGGTTGAGATTTTATTTGCCACTATTTGTGCGCTGTAAGTAGATGTTAAAAAGAGTGGCTGACAGGAGACAGACTTGCCGTACTACAACTGTTGTCTTTTACCAATCCCACACAGAACCGACAGCAATTAATGCACTGGTAGCCTTGACGCACAGCTACTGATGGTATTTGTCAAGTTTTGACCCATCTTGTTCTTCTTCATTGTGGCCCGCAATGCCTGATGCCAAACTCTTTCAAAAGCTTTTATGAAATCTATGAACATATGATAGATGTCTTGTTTGTGTTTTGAGTACTTGTCATACAGAACCCTAAGATTGAATATTTCTTCTGTTGTGCTTCTTTTACTCTGAAACCCTGCCTGTTCTTCAGCGATTTTTTTTTCTGCTTGTGGGTCCAGGCTGCTCAAGATGATCTTCAGCATCATCTTACTAGCATGTCTGGTCAAACTGATAGTTCTGTAATTTTGGCACAGTTGGAGATTGCCTTTCTTGGGGAGTGTTATAATCAGTGACTGGGTCCACTGTGTTGGCCATTCGCCTGTCTGCCAGATCTTGTTGCAGATTTTGTTAGTAGCTCTATCACTAATTCCCCACAATTCTTGAGAAGTTCAGCTGGTATGATGTCTACTCCAACTCCCTTCATTTTCTTCAGTGCTCTTATTGCCAACTTCATCTCCTCTCCTTTGAGAATATGAAAATCACCATCATTGGTGGAGTTTGGAACTTCAAGCACCTCTGAGTCTCCTGTTGACGGATGGTTGTAGAGTTATTTACAATACTCAGTCCAGCATTTCCCATTTTCGTCTTTTTATTCTACGTAGTTTTGAAGACAACACATTTAAAGTTGATGTACCGAGCTCGTGAAATCAAATTTATTTTACTTTGAGTGTGAATTAAACTCGCATGACATAAATTGTCCTCGGATTTTGGTGTATACATTTCTCCGGACATCACTAAATGAAAGTGTGTGATGAATGCTGTCATAAATGGACGCAAAACTAAATAAATATATACATTTTGACATTTATATCAGATACAGATGTGTGTATATAGCGGAATTATTAATCAAATGATTAACAGCAAGGTGATAGTGTTATATTCGGATTTAAAGGACACACAAACACCAAGTAAGGGTCCTAAAACTGGAGGTAAAATCAAGCTAAAATCTTTCACAAAAACTAGAAACATAACATTACCAAGCCCATAACGTAACTGCCTGCTCTACCACTCTGCTCTTGTTTTAGATAGGGTTACATTTAATGGATCATAATTAATTAATATTTGTACCTATTAGAAGACAGGAAGAAGTCCAAGCTCAGTTAGCCCTGGAAAGATAAACAACAGAACCCAGACCTGTTGACATACTCTGGTATCATTTTCCAGAATGCTGGGATTAATGTTTCGGCCAAATGTCTCTGCTAACAGGCTGGAATTTGATACAGCACTTAGGGTGAAATCATCTAATAACAGATAAGTTGAGCTTAGCATAGGGTAAAATGGTTTTTTAAAAAACAATGAAATGAAAACATATTTTCCTGAAACTCTGCAATTATTCAAAGCAAATGGATTTCTTTGCTCCCAGGCCAAAGGTTGAAGAGTCGCAATTACGTTTCAATTGGAGCATGTTTTACGAGATGATCCTATATACAAAGGCCATTCGCATAGCGCATACGGAGGCTTCTTAAAAGTTAATTACATATCAACCCTATCTGATCACCAAACGTTTTATTTCAGGTTTGTCATATAAGCGGATTAAACTGCATTTTCTTTAAAAGATTAAAGGTATTAAGTAGTAATGTGTCTTATTTTGTATCGTCCTAAATGAACATAATAACTATTTCAGGATTAATTAGTATATTTGTCCATTACATTCTGTCATAAATTCTACATATAGTTATTAAATCGTTTGCCATTTTGATTTATAGTAATAAACATCGATGGACAGACTGGTATTGATGATTACATCTACGAAATACATGACCTTAATCCGGAAGTTTTGGTCACGTGGTTTTCGTTAGCAAGCTGGAACAATACAAACAACACAAATGCCTGTAACAAAACGGAAGCAGTAAAAGGGTTCAGTGTAAGTAACGTTTGCTGCCTCATTTGATTTGTGTGTAGTGATCATGTTTTAGATATTGTCATACAAATTTAGCTTACTGACATGATTAGACAGTGATTACTTAAGAAAAATTTATCTAGAATTACAAAGAAGTTTTTAAAGAGTCAATCATATAATACAAGTCATACAGGTCATCTAGACGTTTAGTAACGACCTTTTCAGCATCGGTTCTCATTATTTAAAAATGCGTTTTTATCCACTTTCAAATGGTTATTATGCGCATTATTTAGAACTGCAGACATGTATATTCTTTAGAAGATAACTATTTATACGGCACGAAAATACATGCGGTAAAATCAATGTTCAAAATACGACTATAGTTTGGATGAGGTCAACCTACCAAAGTTTTGATCTGGTACAAGAATTACTTAATTTCGCGCATTGTGTTACCACTGTGAAAGCTTTGTAATTTGAAACAACTCTTACTACCCTGTTATGTTTTATTTATTAAAGAAAGCAATGGGACATTACTACAAACACTGACCTATGGAGAATTACTCTTCAGACTATATACTTATTATATCTATCTATCTATCTATCTATCTATCTATCTATCTATCTATATATATATATATATATATATATATATATATATATATATATATATATATATATATATATATATATATATATATATATATATATATTATACAAGGCTGTATATTCAAATCCACATGATTGACGAATTAAGAGACCTTGATTGCTACACTAGTTGACACCTTAGCGCTAAATAATGAATATCAATAATTCGCTCCATACTGGGTTTCTGCTTGGTATCGATCCTAGGACCCCTTTATGCACGATAAGACAACTTTCGCCTGACTGCACGTTCATATACGGTACTAGAAAGTGCACACACTCTCGAAACTTTGACATATACATTATGTGTCTCAAGAAACCTTCGCACTGTCTAGGCTAGGTTTTTTATATAATGGATTAATGGAACATTACTCCAAAAACTGACCTAAGAAGAATTATGTGTGTGTGTGTGTGTGTGTGTGTGTGTGTGTGTGTGTGTGTGTGTGTTTATTATACGAGGATGTATATTAAAATCTCTATGGTAGAAAAATGTAGGGACCCTGATTACTACAAAAATTGACACCCTAGAGCTAAACAATCAATATCAATAATACGATCCATACTGGGTTTCTGTATTGTGTTAAGCGCGTGATATTTGTTCCAATATATTGCGTAGTTTGGGTGATATTAATATTCTCGAGGTATTCAATACAACATTTTATGACGGCTGTAAATTTCGGAATCGATGATGCGATAAGTAAATTATATGTTTCTGCTAATGTCGCACATCCAAACACTGGTAAATATTTTGATAGCTTGACAGTTGGAAAGTTTGATTTGCACTAATGGAAGGAGAGCTTTGGTTCTTTGAGATGGAAAGATATATGAGAATATGCATAACCTTCAAATACACAGGGGATGTTAATTGTGCAGCTATACAATTACATTGTCTTCGTCGGCGACATCAATGTCAGTGTATCTTGAATGTCTATTTGTTTCTGTATTTAGTCATGTGATTTGAACAATCGCCATTCAAATAAACGTTTTAACAGTATTACAATATATCAGAATATCTATACTAATTATTTATGGTTTCATGATTTATCAGTATCGGCAGTGTCAGTGTTACAATTACGTACTCAAGTTTTCTAAATGTTTTTTTCTGCTTCACCGGTTGCTGTATTAATCTTTAAACGTTTGTTGTAATATTATTTATTAACTATTAAACAATATTCTGGAAAATCAATGGTAAACATAAGATTCAGTATTTTTGTTCAATATATTTCAATAACTAAAATTGAGACACCCTTCAATTTAAAATTTGAAATACAAATATTAATTTATGATCGAACAACTAAAAAATAATTTTATTGTATTGAGAAATGAAAAAGTGTGGTTTACAGTCAGCGAAAATTACCTCCGAAAACAAGGCTAACTTGTTTGATATTTCCACATTCCCTCCACATCTTATCATTTGAGTCATGGGATGTTACTGTGTTATTCTGGTAGAAAATAATTTTATATAAGGTTTGGATATATACAGTCAATACCATGCTAATTTTTAGTTGTATAGAATGTTATGAACGGCTTGAATACCATAACCCTTTTGTATCTCAGAAAATAGCGGTTTCTGACTCACCAACTTAAGCATAAAACTGCGTAATCAAAATGCCGTTCACATTCATATCCGTGGAAACATTGCTTGGATATAATGTTGAATTATGGTTTGCCGTATGGAATTTGTAGCATATATAAGCTGGAAATATTTCTTTTCTTACTTTAGGACAAAAACTGGTTTGATCCTTAGTTATTAAAAGTTAATCGTTAAATGCTAATATTTACGCGAGTTCAAGTAAGTATACGTCATTTTAAAGTCGATATTTGGTAATAAAAAAGTGAGAACACAAGCCCTTCAGAGCTTTGTTAGCGACCGTAAGATGAATAATTGATCTAATTATATGCATCATGTAAAGTGAAGAAATAGTACATTAGAAATCATGTTAAATGACATTGTATATTATATATACACGCTAAAACACTTTCAAATCTACATCACACAATATGCATGCAAACATAGCCGGATTGGAGGGGGAGGAAACAGCTTGCACGTGCCCTGGATACCCCTGCCATCCCCCCCCCCCACCGGTTGCTGTGAATAAAATTAACAGCGTTTACATAAACCATATACAAATCTAAACTGCCTTACTAACATAACTAAATCGGATTAATTCATAAAAGACAATTTAAGGACTACTTTCAGCGTATATTTGCAGATATATAAGGCCCACCTAAAGTGCCCTTGGACACCCTAAGCCTTAATCTGGCCTACATGTATACAAGTTAAATACTTTACGGTTAAAGTATGCGCTGGCTTCATTTTGATTAAAATGAAAATGAAATCTCACACATCCACAGTAAATATATTATGAAGCGAAAGAAAAATAATGTTTTTCCTTTATCAGTTCTTGATGGTTAAGACATTTATTATAAGCTGAGACTATTTAGGAATTTCGGATCTGGAATAATTCGTCCTGAAAATGAGAATTTGCAGACTTTACTCGACCCACCAAATAAAATACTACCATGGAACAATACTAAAAACATCTATGACAACAAAAACACATATCAGTACTAACACCACATATAGTGCAATGCCACTATTTGCACTAACCTTATTAACACTAAAACTGCTTGTACCAGTACAACATTCACAACCCGTGCTACGTGAACTAAAGCCGTATCACCCAAATTCAGCACATGATTCACTAAATTGAAGAGAATATCTTCATTTTAAGGTGAACACATATTTGATAATTCGTGTCTGAGAAATGATTGAGTTCATAAAATTAAATTACCCATTTCTAATTCTGGGAGTATCTACGCTTCTAATTTCAGATCCAGGTAGACAAAAGACTCTTTCTGAATGGATCGAACGTCACATTGTTTTGGACACTAGATGCAGGATGTGATGTCATATTGTCATGGATGTATAACTCCTCAAGCGTTATCCAGGAATGGTTTAATGGCATCGTAAAGTCAGGATCCAAAACAATTTATTTTCAATCGCCAATAAAAATGAATATTACCGTTTTCGCTACGAATTATGTATTGAAGGAGAGCAATATATTTCCGTGTATTGAGTCATTTAACGTTTTACTGGAAATTTATTCCCTAGATGATTTTTATGTTCACTACGATAAATATGTTAGTTTGACAACAACACTCCAGACATTTATGATTGGCGTTCGCGAGGCGGTTGAATATTGTAATGAAGATATTACGTTGCTTTGGAATTGGGGAGATGGTTCCGCAGTGGAAAAGGCTCAATTTACGGTCCAACATTTCTCTCATAACTATGTTGAAATAAGAGACTTCAAAGGAAACCTGACGGTGACATGGAACGAACAAATCAGAGTGATTCCTTTCGTTTTCCATCGCGGAGAACTTGAATACAAAGTGAGCCAAACCATGGGAAATATTGCATTGACTAAATTTGAATTTACGGTAATCGGACTAGCTCGACTCAATCCGAACTTAGTTCATTTTGTTAAATATGGAGATGGTTCGGGTGAGCAAAATACTCTTAAAGATCAAGATGTTTCAGTTTTCAAATATGTATATTCTGACCAAGGCATCTATCAAGTGACCTTTGGAGCTAATAGCGAGTCGAATCTGGTAGAGACAGCGGACATAGGGCTACAGATCATTGTAGATAATCCAATTATGTTCCTGGTAATTGAAACGAACAACCCAATTAGATATCCACCAGCAATTTTGACATTAAATATAAGTGTACCACATAACCATCTACCAGTTCATAATATGAACTGCGTGCTTAACATGGATGATTTTATCGATTGGAACACTTACAACGCTTCGGCCCCATTAGTCAATTCAGAATCGAAGCTTATGTTTGAATATACTTACTTGACGCTCGGAGTGCACAACATAAAGATCTCGTGTAGAACAATTTCATCGCTCTACGAAACATACTACAAAATCACAGTATACAATGATTGTTTTTCTTCAATCGGAATCTTCGATTACAAGTACTCAAATGAAACAGCGGCCATGAATGTAGGCTTAGATTTTAATGCAGAAATAGGATGTCGAAAAGACATTTTGTGTTTAGATGAAACACCTATTTATATGTGGTCTATTGAGAAACGTTTCCTTAACGGTTCTTTCGATCTTGTGAACAAAAGCGTTGGTGAGCCAGACGATTTTCAAATTAAAGCCGACCATTTTAAGGAGGGACTTTATCGACTAAATCTAAATATCAGTTTCCCTTCGACGCAGAAAGGGTGGTACCAGGAATTTACTTACATTAATGGTGTGAGTCTTCCCGTCCGATCTGACGTTAACAACGTGGACCTAATCAAGTTTGTTTTCTTAGTTAATACTATGTCTCTACAATTTTTCTACTGTTTTTATCACTTGGCATCCTCATATATGTAGTGTAAATATTATCTGAATGTTCATACTTTGAAATATAAACGTAATATACACTCCTAAAATGCCTCATACCTATTTAATAAAGTTTAATAAATCTAATTCATAACAATACAGATGATCTTAAAATGAATTATCCAACAATTGTTGAAATAGTTGCTTTTTGCAACATCTGATTATATACTGTTACCCATTTATTTACGATATTCTATTCTTGATACATTTTAATCAGCCTGCGAACCTTAAAATGAATGGGTGGGCAGCCAACTCTTGAACCACAGGCATACATCCAACCATGTCCTTAGGTTATGTGGCAACCCATGATGGTATTTTTTAAATGCAAAAGTACAAAATAAAGTAGTCTCAAAAGTGAATTGCCAATACATATTTATATATACCACCGTGATTATGAATTGTATCTTATAGTTCGCTTTGACAATGCCTACCTGCTTTTGAAATGTTCTTCTCGTTCTTCATTTTCACAGATGCCTATTTAATTGCTATGATCGTGTGGCTACAAGACACATTCTTCACGTGCAATGTATCTATCCGCCATGCAAGAGCGTCACGACGAAACTGAAATGGTCACTGATAATTGTTAATGGAAGTCAGAACATTAATGATGTAACCTTGGAACAAATTACACATTATGGTACGTTTATCATTATATATTAATATGCTTATTGTTAAGAAAGTATTATTATTACAAACTAGTTTTGTTTCAACGTATTTATAAAAGGTATGGGAATCCTTCCTGTTTTGCAACACAGGAGTTGTTAATAAGTTTGGTAATCATTCTAGACACTGGATGCTTTTACTTATTTTGTAAATGGAATATCTGGAAACTGTTTACACACTGCAAAATCAGAAAGAAATATTTTCTCTTATAATGAACCACTTTGTCGATTTTTTTCCAAAGAAAAAAAGTCTCCAAATTAAGCGTACACATCACTGGAGTAGAAATAGAAAAATTCGATAGATAGTGGTGAGGGCGAGGCTTTGCACTGTTTACATACAGTTACAGTTTGTATCGTGTCTAATATTAGATTAATGTGCTGTTTGCAGTATGATGTAAGAAGGTTCGATTTGTCGATTTGCAATTCGCGTAAAAGAGGCCCTTCTGATAGATCGATGTTCCATCTTAGCGGAATCTTTTCTCTCTTTTGCAAAAAATACTAGAAAAAGAGTGTAGAAGATTGAAGGAATCTGGCACCCGCATACAGACCGAAAGCAATTTGTAGAATTTGAATGAAATTGTCATTAATCATACCTGTTAGGCAATTTGTAGAAGTTTAATGAAATTGCCATAATTCATACCTGTTAAGCAATTTGTAGAATTTTGATGAAATTGCCATAAATCATACCTGTTTGGCAATTTGTAGAATTTTGATGAATCGTCATTAATCATACCTGTTAAGCAATTTGTAGAATTTTGATGAAATTGCCATAAGTCATATATGTTAAGCAATTTGTAGAGTTTGAATAAAATTGTCATAAATCATACATGTTTGTCAATTTGTAGAATTTTAATGAAATTGCCATAAATCATACCTGTTAAATAATTTGTAGAATTTTAATAAAATTGCCATAAATAATACCTGTTTGGCAATTTGTAGAATTTTAATGAAATTGCCATAAATCATACCTGTTAAGCAATTTGATAATTAAGCACCTATATGGACAACATCATATCGTTTGTGTGCACACTGTTGAAACTCTGCAACAATGAAGGATGCTATCTTGTAATATTTCTTACAATAAGTTAGTTTACATTTAGACTCCCAATTACAAATTCCTCTCGATATGCTCAGCTGTTTCAAAATATATCCAATCAGTGGATTAGAATGACCATATGCAAAGTTAATACATGTTTTAGGCAGCAAAAATAACCCTACTAATTTGCAGGGCATTTCTGTTTCTGTCATAAAGTCATTTCCTTTAACCATGCTTTAACCGGTGTAAAAGAATGTATATATACGTCACCAAATATCGTTTAAATGTAAACCGATATGATGCAAAGAATATATTTTGTTTGCTAACATGATGCATGTACAGCATTCGGATTTATTGCCAGTGTTGAATTTCATGTACTTTCTTTAATTAAACCCAATGATCTCAATACTTTATTGTATATATTAGTACACTTGCACCATTTGCACTCATCAATAATGGTATCAGGACATCCCCCCTGGACATTCCCCCCCCCCCGGACTCCCCCCGACATATCCCCCCGGACATCTCCCCCCTAGACTTTCCCCCCATCAAATAGGACTTTCCCCTCCCCACAGTCATTCCCCCCCCCATTATCTTTATACTACTTTATTTATATATAGTAACATTTAGCTTTGATGTATACTCGCACCTCGCATCACCGTTAGTGCATAGGTATGACTGTTGTCACCTGAAATAAATGCATTATCAAATGTAAAATCTCTCTCTCTCTCTCTCTCTCTCTCTCTCTCTCTCTCTCTCAAATATAATCATGCTTTTAGTCACTGTAGAACAGGAGGTTTCTTTGAAGTATGAAGAGGCTTCAGTCTAACCTTTATTTATTGTGCATATTTGGTATATTTAAGATAAACAACAGAAGGATTAGCCATCGTTCAATTAATTGTAGTTGTTTCAGTACAGTACTCAGGCCAGATGTCAACATAAGCGGATTATGATGTAACAATACACTGTAAAGATGAGTTTGTCTTACTTGTTCTGTATCTATATAATCTTCAAACAATTTAAACCAATACATTTTTTGAAAAACCCATGAGATGGAGTTGGAAACTGTTGCGAGTATTCGAGGAAAAAATAAAGTTGTGTTCAATGGTTTTGTTTATGTTAAACAAAAAAGCTTAGCAAACAATGTTATAAGTTATGAGTGTGAGCGTCGTCGAGGTGCAGGATAAAATACAAGTGAATGTAGGGCAAAAGTTAAATTAAATGAAGATCTGTCAGTAGTTAGTTACCTGCATGAGCACACTCATACTGCTGATTCGGTTCATTGTGAGGTTTTGATTGTCCGGGCAAGTATCAAACGAAAAGCAGAGGAAACTGAAGAAACACCGCAACAAATTCTGGGTCAAGAATTGCAGCAACTAAGCCAGCAAGCTGCTGTTCAGATGGTGCCAATTCGACATCTACGGAGAAACATCAGAAGAGTTAAACAGAATAAGAATGCATTTCACCCTCTTCCAGTCGACCGCACATTTAAAATTCCAGAAGAATACAAGAGTTTGGCTGATGGAGAAAATTTTCTACTGTACAACAGCGGATGTGATGACCCCAACCGAATCTTGATTTTTGGAACAGTACGCGCACTAAATTTGATTAAAGATTCACAGCATTGGTTCATGGATGGAACTTTCAAGGTGGTACCTGAACTGCTTTTTCAATTATATACAGTACAAGCTCTTGTAACTGGATAAATTGTTCCGTGCTTGTATGTTCTCCTAACAAACAAAACACAGGTTACTTACTGTCGTTTATTTGAAGAAATCAAAGTGCTGCAGCCTCAAGTTCATCCAACAACAAATACGACGGATTTCGAAAAGGCTGCAATTAATGCAGCCACCGAGTGTTTTGCAAATGTTGAAATAAATGGCTGCTTCTTCCATCTTGCACAAAATATATTCAGAAAAGTTCAATCTGTTGGACTGCAGGATCGATACCAGAATGATGAAGATTTGCCTTGTCAATTCGGATGATTGCTGCGTTAGCATTCGTTTCAAGCGAAAAGGTAATCGAATCGTTCGAAACACTTCAGGAATCGTTGTCAGAGGAGTTTGCCACTGTCATGGATTATTTTGAGGACAAACATTGGTCGTCTCCGTCGTAATCGCCGTGTAGTAGCGGTGTTTGATAAAAGCATTTGGAGTGTGCATTCACCTGTTGCCAACAGTTTGCCCAGAACAAACAATACTGTGGAAGGTTGGCATAGAAAAATGCAGTCCGCAGTTTCCTGTCAGCATCCAAATGTCTGGAGCTGCCTTCGGATTCTTAAACGTGAATAGAGCTTAAATAATGTCAACCTAAATCAGATCTTCGGTGGACATTTGCCTGAACAACCAAAGAAGAAGTACAAAGACTGTTCGAGAATTGCAAACATAGTCGCCGACTTCGACAATCGTGACACCATAGAATACTTAAAAACAATTGCTTACAACATTAACTTTTAAACAATACATTTTTTTAATATGTGAAAATGTTAACTTTCTTTAACACTTACTACTTACTGCGTGTGCAGTGCTGTGATGTGCTGTGCGTGTGTGTGTATTTTCGAGGTGAAGAGATATCTTGAGATATCTGCTTTGTTGATATCAGTTAACTATTTTGAATGCATGAAATGTCAGTTCACTATTTTGAGTGAGTAAACTATCAATTCGCTATTTTGAGTGAAAACATTTGTTTTGCTATTGTGAAAATCGTATTTTCATTTTGTGATATACCATGAATCGTTCGTCTTTTTTTGTCCTGGTACCGTATATGACAATGTGTTTGCATTTGTATTTGTTGCATTAGTAGGATCGTGCTAATTATGTTAATTTGTCCAATATTTGGACCCATACACGCACGTATCAGTCATACGTATTTCCTTTTTTTCATATATCATTAAATATTGTATTTGCATTACCATCAATAGTGTTTTGTTGTTAATCCGGAAATCCCAAACTCGGTTTTCTTGTTACAAATCTTGTTATCTTTATTTCAAATAACCTTTTTCTTTTAACATAACTTAATATAAGTTTTTATAATTAAATATGAATTAAGTTTTAAGATAATGGGGGGGGGGTAAATGACTGGGAGAGGGAAGTCCTATTTGATGGGGTGGGGAAGTCCAGGGGGGAAATGTCCGGGGGGGGGATATGTCGGGGGAGGGAGTCTGGGGGAAATGTCAGGGGGGAGATGTCCTAGACTCATCAATAGTATGCATGGATGAAACTAGAAAACTGAATTGCTCTCTGGTATCTTAGAGCTCTGATTAATGAGCTTACGCTTGATGTAAGCTCCTCCGTTTAAAAGACTTATTATACACCAAGAGTTTTTAAATGCTAATTGTACATTTTAATGGAATCATACAGTCACGAAAGAACTGCGTACATCTAATATGGAACTTGATGTGAATGCGTATAGTATTGTGAATTTATAGTTTTGTTTTTGTACCTACGACTATGGGTTAGAAAACTATTATTGTTCGATATCTGCGTTCCTGGATTGGTTCCAAAAAAGGAACATTTCTCGTTGATCTTTAAATTCTTGGTTTGTAACAAGTAAGAATATCACGAACATTTGCACCCAGAAAAAAAGACTAACTTACATTATAATTGCACTCATGAATGGTATTTACTTATTATTAAATCGACTCTGAAATCTAATATCATTTAATGTTTGGTATTGGTTCTCTTCTAAGAGAAGGGCTAGTTATTTATTATCTTAAAACATTCAGAGGTCATCATTTTCATTAATTATATACAACATATAATATGAATGGCTAACAGTATACTATTTTGTAGGAATTCACAACGAATCCTTAATCATTAGAGGAGGATCCTTAACACCTGGGGAAGTGTATAAGATCAGATTGAATGTGAATGCTTTAGAGGCTTACAACAACAGAATCGCCGACTATTTCTTCACTGCCAATCTTCCACCATTTGGTGGAAATTGTGAAGTAAATCCTTCAATTGGTAGGTAACATATTTGACTGAGTTTTCAGCAGTACGCACATTTTGATGTCAGAGTTCCGAATGAAATTCATGAGGCGGATATTTTTATTACGCCTCATGAATTTCATTCGGAACTCTGACAACAAAAACTACTTCAATTAATAATTTTGCTTTCTCCAAGATATATATATGTTTCGCAAATATATTTCATTTGGTGCAACTAAAACACTTGTATGTTCATCAGTTCCTCAAAACCGGACTATTGTAACTCAATTCCGTCTGGTTCGTCACAATATCTACTCCAGGTCGAAAGGTTCAAAACACAGATGATCGGATCATTTTTAGAGTACGTCGATCAGAGCACAACTCACCACTGCTCTGTACCCTACACTTGCTATCGATTCGATACAGAATCAAACTAAACAAGTGTTCTCTGTGCTATGTTTCACTCACAGACTCCTGTCCTACATGCGTAACAGACTTCACCCATGTGTATACAGTCGACTCCACGTAACTGCACATCGGTTAACTGCACACGCCGGATTACTGCACGTAGTCACGCCGGTCCCGTTTCTTTCCAATGCTTTTCAATGGGAACAAACTTCGGATAACTGCACTTCGCTTAAATGCACACTGCGGATAATAGCACGAAAAATATCTGCCCGCGGCACATTATTCAATACAATTTTACTCCGGTTAATTGCACAATGTATAGTCATGATATATTGCCAGTCATTGCTGTAGCGCTTCAAATAAGCCGACAAATAAGCCGGTAAATGCGACTTTGTAAATGATTTACATATAAAGGACACCCTAGGTGGTATATACATGTATATCCGCGCGCACTAGGGAGCAATAGCGTGGGAAAAAATTATAGTAGTGCATGGGAAACATTGTTCTAAACCGTTCGGGTTTGAATGATTTCAAACCAACAAATGGATGGTTGGAAAAATGAAAAATGCGCAACGGATTTTAATTTAAACGATTACACGGAGAAGAACAGGATGCAGACGACTTTGGAGCTGAACGCTTGTTCTGTGGGAGATGACCCATCAATGTCTGACAGCAATTTTCGAATAACAAGCGATCTGTATAATTTCTGGAAATTCGGTATAAT
The DNA here is from genome assembly GCA_030141615.1 of Unio pictorum. Taxonomy (NCBI): domain Eukaryota; kingdom Metazoa; phylum Mollusca; class Bivalvia; order Unionida; family Unionidae; genus Unio; species Unio pictorum. The sequence continues at coordinate 1,132,817 of JARLTB010000062.1, read as the reverse complement.
TCCTTGATCCATTGGTTGAATCAGTGAAATTGTATTATATTCGTGCTGTGCTGATTTAAAGCTGCACTGTACCGTACTTCGGTTAACTGCACACTCTGGTTAACTGCAGTCTTGTGACGGGCCCGAGGGTGTGCAGTTAACCGGAGTCGACTGTACTCCAGCAACATACTTACTCTCCTCTTCTGACAATTGTATACTCATTGTTCCCACTATGAAAACGAAGTCATATGGAGAACTTTCGTTTTGCATACCTGGGCCCGGAGATGTGGAATGAAATGCCCATTGAAATTAGGCACAAAGACACAATGATCCCTTTTAAGAGTGCTCTAAAATCTCACCTTTTCTCGACTGCAGGAACAAACTTAGAGACCTAATAATGTTTTTGTACCTTTCAGCATGTTTTATTTCTTCCAATTTCATGATGTTACTTTCTTTCTTTTTCTGTAATGTAGTCATATCATTATATATGTTGAAAATGTTAATAATATTATTTCTGCAATTTATATATTAAAACACGACATTATAAAACTTCAACTTGATCCTGAAAAAATGACTTGCTATTTTCACTCTTAACAGCAACGGAAATTGAAGGTGAATGTATGTTACCAGCAGATTATCGATTAATTACGATTATCCAACAGGTAAGGTTACAATCTTTGACAACAATTAAGATGCGGCTCTTTTTCACTATCAATCGAAACAATTAGATCACAATAATCTCGGGAATACAAAATGAAAAGACTGCCAATACACGTGTCAGACATCTGAAAAAGATGATATCAGATCGTGAAAAAACAGTGACACATACATATGTAAAAGTAAAATTAGACAGTGTTCCTTCAGGCATGAATCATTGTCAAAGGTTTAGTTTTACAATTTTAAATGAAAAAGATTTTTACCGAGAAATCTAAAATATTATTACAAAATGTTATAAATTTTCTCTAAAAGTTTTGTCACAAAATGTCTCGTTGTCTTTACTTATATTAGTCAAATTGTCAGTACAAAATCGGTCGATTGCTCATTTTTTAAGGGTGAAACGTCAAGTGATTTTGAATACTATTTTTTATGATTTTTTAAAAATATTTTAATCTGTTTTTTTTTTCTCCCATATCAGCTCCAAGTCGATCCAAAATTGAATAAAGAAGATCAGTTTATTTATAGTATGTAATGATTTATCTAATATCATATAAAATTAATTAGAAAAACGCTTACGGTTAGACAATTCAAAGAAATAAAAAAAATTGTTTTCGGCGTTTTGCTAGTGCTATGTAGCCAAAACAAATAACGAAATGTCAGCATAAAAAAATCTGTTACAAATATATATTTGTTTATGAAAGTATTATTAGAGTATTAATCTGAAGAATTAGATAATATAATTTTAATCAGATAAAAATCAATACAGGAATGCGCATAGTTCATAATCTGATCTCTATCGCACATATTTATAATGTTATGTTCTCTCCACATTTAAGTTAACTGTTTGTGTGACAACAAGCCATCTTCACGTTGTCGGTGATTTTTAATGTCAACATGTTTAATGTATGTCCATAAACGTTGGATTTCCAAAAACTCATCTGTTTACTTTTCTAAGAAAATTCATGAACGTATTTATTTGAGCTCTATAATCAGATCTATCATTGATTACTCATTATTGATTGTCGTTAACGAGTTAATCATTGGAAAGTCTCCATCATCGTCGTATTTCTTCGTTGCAGCGTCATTGTTTGAATCTGATTCTCTAAGAGCAGTAATTTTATTTTTCGTCATACTGAGAGGACCAATCCTTGTATCACCGGATTTTAGTACTCGTTTGCGAATAGTATATGATATCGTTGACATAACAACATCTGAATTTTTCCATTTCTATCAAACACATCAATGCGGTTTTCAGTTATAAAATAAATAGAACAAAACTCTCACTGTGGATGCCTGTAATGACTCCAACGATTTTTCAGCAATCGTTGGAGTCATTACAGGCATCCACAGTGAGAGTTTTGTTATATTTATTTTATCATCAGCAATACCATCGCCCGACCAGATTATGTCATTATAATAACCTTTTCTTAGAGATATAACTGTATGTTTAGCCCCTAACATTTCTACAAATTTCAGAAATATGAGACAGTGACATAACACATCAAATGCTTGTACGCCCTACTAACAACATTTATTTACGTGATGTAAATCCTTATTTGATATTTACATTATTGGTTCTTATAATATGCTTGTTCATAACCCGCTTGCTGTGGATCAACTACATGTGTCTGTAATTTAATATATTGAACATGGTCAACATTATTGATAATATCTTTAGCAAACAGCATTGATAGACCATCTGATCTTATGTAATCATCAGAATATCTCACTAATCCGTTTATTGTTGTAGCAACATCAACGTGTTTTTGAACTTTTGAATATTATTTCCGTCAATCACGCTGAATCGGTTGTCGTGCGTCATAAGAATACAACTGATAATCATGAATAGAATCATATTGACTACTGGCGCATTCATGTCGAATGCTGAATCAGATATACGTTCAAACATTTTATTATAATTTGTATTGTCTAACACGACGACCACTTCCTTCTAATAAGTTTGCAGTTGTATTTTCGGTGCTTCATAAAAAAAGTCTGCTAGTTTCTGATTTGCAGCTTGATTTATTATTATACCAAGACTTGCAGGCATCACTTCAGTGCTGAGTATTTTTCTAGTTGAGGTTGGACTGCTTGCGGTCTTCGTATTAATCGTGATATTATATCCTTAATTGCCGAAAACGCTTTATCATTAGCAATATAACCATGATGTTTTTTCACGAACATCATCAATATATTTCATTCCAAGTTGCTTTGCAAGCGGTATTGCTTTTGGAGCTATCCTTCTAAATTAGCAATGAACATCATCACCGAGTCCATCACCGTTGATGGCTTTATAAGTATGTAATCGCGAATTTATCACTCTGACCATGATCGTCCAAGTTGAGAATTGTGTATAATTATCTTTTTGTTATATGTTTATTTAATTACTGTGATAGTCATCAGCAGTTTAATCAATATAGATCAATAAACGTTAATATCCATAACGCCGCCGGTAAGTAATCGTTAACAAATAACAGGTGCTTCATTAATAATTTATGGAGAACTATTTCCAGCACACTTTTCTCCAATAAGAATTTCTAATCTTTCAACAACAGTAAGGATGTTATTAGGACACGAAATAAAAAAAAACACTTCCTTGAGCAGAAATACCACTTCCGGTTGCACCTTTCTCTAGTTTTGGATACCGTAATTCCTCCTTCAAATGATACTCCTTTATTTAATCACTAAACTCTGGATCATCATCGTTGACGTGTTCCTTAACGTTAAATGCAAGATAGATTGCTTTATCTTAATATCCAGTGTTTATGCTACAGAGATAATTAGATTTTATGTAGTTATATTTATTATTATAGTATGCAACTAAATATATTGCTTTTTCTGTAGTATTAACATTGGACATATCTTTATTAAAACTATCTATGAAGGAATTTGGTGATTTTAGTTTCGGTGATATTGGCTGTGATGATCTTGGTGGTGGCAATAGCGGTTGTGCTGTGGCTAATTGTTCACTTTCAGATATTATTGTATCTACTTTCCTTTTAAATTTAATATATCAAGGATCATTAGCATATGTTAGCATATTTTTATAAATGCTAAACATGGTATAAATCCAGGAATCTTTCTGCATTTCTTCAGCATTTCTCTGGTGTTTAAAAAAAACCGGATCTTCTTTCATATGATGCAGCAGCATCTACTGAATCGTTTGTATGACCTGAAACATGTTTAATAGCTTTGTATTAAAATATTTTTAAGCTCATCAAATTGATGTAGTTTAAGATTTTGTGATTGGTGTTGACGAGGTTGTAGTAGTCGTTGTAAGGATAAGAACTATTTATCTAGTCCATCAGAAAACTTCCGAACATTTGGATTATCCCATCTAATCAGGCTGTCTTTTTTATTTATTCGACATATACATGTTTACCAAGTTTCTCGATCAACAGGCCTTTCAACATATTCTGTTTTTTTTTAAATCTATTCTTGCATTAAAACTTGCGGCTGCAATTGCAGATATTTGATTCAGGTCTTTAATTTATTTTCTTCTAATAATAGATTTATCAATCACTTCAACTTTCTCTCTTGCTAGTTCTGATTCTTGATTTTTTTGTTATACGACCCTTTATATCACCTATTTTAGCGCGAACTTAGTCATTATCCTCTATTATTTCTTGATTGACTCTGCCACGTGGTTGAACAGCAGCTATTTCAGCTAGAAGCTTTTTTTAGAGTTTGTTTTCTTAGTTCTTTGTGAATCGTTTCCAGTTGCTCTAAGGTTTGTTCAGTAGCTTCTGAAACTCTCTCAGTAACCTTTGCTACTGGTGTAAATAATTATTCTGAACCGTCTGCAAATTCCAACTGAGATTCTTTGAGTTCTTTCAATTTTTGCCTAACAGAATCGCTGACAGGAAGATATTTCTTAATTGCCTCTAGCCGCTCTCGAGCTACTCTAGCTGTATAAGACTCCATAGCTGACCATAGTTAATATATAGTAATGATTTAATTACAGCAGAGAGAGTGTGACCTCAATGAAATGCCCTATGGGTAAACAAAGCACACAAACAAAATTGGAAAAAGGAACAATAGAATAAAGTTACAAAGTAAACTAATCCAAAAAGAAAAACTCTCGCTTAGTTAGAGGCTTCGGTTTGGAGTTATTGACTTTATTTTGTTTTCATTTTCGTAGTAAGTTTGATTTTCCAATGATGACGTTCCAGCAAAAGATCTGGTCTCCCTCCCTGCTGCTTGTATACAACATTTCTTCAATTCGTTTCTAATGCTGATTTCATATAGAGTGAAATCGAGGAAAAAAAATCATGATTACGTGGGAGATTACGTGTACTGTATCCTGTACATGATTTTTTATCTTGAAGCACGATCACATGACCCTCATACGGGCATCTGTTTTACGCAGATGTTATGGTTTGATACAAGTGATATGATAACAATGTCTGTGTGTGGGCTTATTACAGTTGATATCAAGTCGTATTTTTCTGTTGTGGCCAGTTTTCGAGATATATGTTAAATAGTCTTCCTTTATGGAGATTTAGAAATATTAATTCGTTTCGTTTCTCTGTTATTTGAGTGCTCATAGAAAATTCTTAAATAAGGACAGTTTTTGAAAATGTTATCCAGATTTCCACCAACGAAGTGTTATTTCTTGTGTTTCTAATGTAACTGTAGACAACATCACTATACAGGATACAGTACACGTAATCTCCCATCATGGATATTCATTGGGACCCAAATTCGAATTCATTAGAAAACCTTCTTAATAGGACTTTTAAAATTAATTCGTGGATTATTCTTGGATTATTTTTGTATTTTTTGTTAAAACCATAACTTCTTTTTTCATTCTTACATTTTTTTTTCTCCAGGGAAATAAATTATTTTGTTAAATTGTACAAAGCTTATCGTTTTCTCTCTTTCATTGTTAACGTTTATTAAAGTCTAAACACTTAACACTAAGTTAAACGTTAACTTCCAAGACAGGAGTGCAGAAAGAATAAAGGATACTTTGTAAATTAACATGAATAAACTTTCATATAATTAAAATGACTGAAATGTTTAGGCAGTGGTTGATAAATGTTCCATATTGCTTGTCGTTCTAACCAATTTGCCGCAGCATAACGTGAAACATTTGCAGCATCAAATCAGCGAGTTACTAATTGCTGCTCTACCCCTCTAACATACTCTTGGGCTCTACTAATTTGATTCCATTATTGTATAATAGGTTCATTAATTACCAGCCTCTAATGCTTGTTTACCTTTCATCGCAGATCTTACAAACCAAATAGCTAATGATTCTCTAATAGATTTGTTTTTTTTAATGGAATTTAACGAGTGTATCAATTCCACATCTGCATAAAGTCGTTGTTGTGAATCTTTATGTTTATATGTAACACCATGAACGTGACATGCTTTATCAATAGCATTTACTGGATAATCCCATGTATTGGCTGATCTTGTTCGTCAATTTGAATATCAAGTCGGGTTCCATAACCACAATAATTATATCCAATAAGATGTTTTACCCCTGGGTATGTAGCACATGGAGATCCTGGAAATGTTACTCATGAAGTAGCAATATCACTACCTATTATGTTTTGTCAGAGAGACTAATTCATATTTTTTGTTCAACATTTGAAACACTTGCATGAAAGTGCACGCTTTATATTTTTTGTTTCTTATCGTTGTTAATCCATTTGAAGTGGATGCGCTACGTCGACCACAATATAAATCCATATTATTTATTATATTTCTTTAACATGGATGTCATTGATTTCTCAGCGACTCGAAAAGAAGAATCAGTTAAACATCATCCAGCGCTACCGAATTCTATCAGAATGTTAATAATAGGCGCAATTGGGTCTGGTAAAACAAACTTATTTCTTAATTTACTATTGAGATGGGTTAAGTGGGATAAATTATATTTAGTGGCATCATCTGTTAATGATCAGAGATGCTGCAAAGTTCTTAAAGATTATACTGAGAAAGCAAAATTATTAATTGAAGTAAGTGATGATATTATTAATTCTATTATCGAAGTTGATGAAGCACCGAGTGTGGATGAACTTGATGATGTATTACTAATTTAGTTATTTGTGATGATGAAATACTCGATAAACAATCAAATCGGGCACGAACATTTTCTCGAGGCAGGCTTAACAATACTGGTATGATTTACTAGAGTTGATACGCATACTTTAAGAAATATTCATCAGATTTGGTGTTCATGGGACAAATATATAATTAAATTTAATTAATTTTACGTGCGCAAGCTACCACACACGGATTTTTAACGATAAATTTACACGATCCTAGATCAAGATATCGTGTAGGTCTTGATAAACGGTGTGGTTGAGAAATTGATCTAATTACAGCAGCAGAGAGAGTTCGACCTCCATGAAACGTCTTATGGGTAAATAATAATAATAATAATAATAATAATAATGATAATAATAATAATAATGAAATAATGAGGACTTTGTATTGCGCCAAATGTTTAGAAGCTCTAAGCGCTTTACAGCATCTATAATGATATGAATATAAAAAAAAAACACCATGATATTATAAAACAACAAATTTGTAAGATTGAAAACATTAATAGGTCCTTACGTTAGTTCTTGCAGTCAAATAAGGTGAGTTTTAACAGCAATCTTTGAAAGGGATGTAAAGTAGCAGAGAAGGTAAACAGACCTTTTGCTGGAACGTCTTTTCTGAATAAAAAAAAACATCAACAGAAAACACATTAAAACTTTGAAGAATAAAACGACAGGATAAAGTAACAAAATAAACTAACAAAATTAGAGAAACTCCCGGTTAGTTAAAGGCTTCGGTTTGGCGTTATTAACCTTATATATTTCATTGTCGTAGGAAGATTTATTTTTTTTCAGGAAAGACGTTCCAGCAAAAGGTCTGTTTATCCTCTCTGCTGCTTTACATCCTAAATCAAGTTGTCCTAACATAAGCTTGACAGCAACCAATCATTTTACTTTAAGAATAAAATAAAAGTAGAATTTGTTTTCTTTCTACACGGTTACTAATTTTGAATTAAGGTGATGAATTATGTCAGCATTTGATGTATACTACTAAACGGTTAGGTCCAACACATTTCTGAAAATTGTCAAATCCCTAGTACACAAAATTGCATTATTTTGACAAATAATGAAATTTAAAAAAAGCAACAAACAATTAAAATTATAATAAATATATGTTAAATCAGATATACGTAACACATAGTGGTAAGTAAAACATGTAGCGAACTCTCATTTATAAATATATATTAGATAATACCTAAAATATGTTACTAATGACCACATCATCATGTAAAGTTATTTTTATGTTAACATGATTTTATTGAACGAGTAATGTGATCTTTTCCATGAAGGGACCCCGGGTAACCTTTAACAGATCATTGGCATCTCATTTATTTCCGCGTTGGATCGAGGTTCTGTTCGGCTAACACTGGTATGTGAGAAATCTTGCCAGTACCTTTCTGTGGGTCCTTGGTTCATTTTTAGTCTTTCCTGGTTTCTTTCTCTGCCAAATACACTGGCCACCGTGTATAGCCTATTTTGTGCAGAAACAATGGAGTTAATCCCATACAGCAGAAGCACAACGTTTCACCAAATATAAACATATTTCCTATTGATCATTATACTTTACAATTATTGCTTCTCCATCTTGGAATAAGATAGACAAAGATATTGGAATAAATCATTGGAAAAATCATAAGATGTTTGAAGAAACCATTCCCATTTCTGAATATAAATTTCTGATATGTTTCTTTACATATTAAATAATTCACTATTACTTAATTTGTTTTAAAAAGATGAACGCGATCACAATCAGCAAACAACATACCCTAGAGGGAAAATTTTCCGCGCGCATAAAGACGAACAAAACAAAATAAAACAAAACAAAATTATCTCCAAGAAAAAAAGCAAAACAAAATACACAAATGCAAATTGAATGTCATGTGTTGAATAGCAATCAATCCAGGGAAAAATATGTTTTCTCTGCGAGACTGCTAATACGAAGTATAAATAAATCTAGTATAATAGTCAATTCAGTACGTGGTATGAGACACTAAAGCTTGTAAATTGCGCTTTGCATAAATAAAGTTGTGGTGTAAGGGAGATAGCCTATCAGACTCTATCTAGCAGAACGCTTCGTGATGGGTGTTAGACAGATTTATCCTTTCTTCAGATTGGCATGTTAAAAGATTCAACAAATGTTAATGCTAACGAATTACAAAATAATCTTCTTAAATGTTGTATCACAACGGTATCGGTTTGAAGTTTCTATTGTCATTAGAAGGTACAGATTACACTGTATAATAGTAATGAATGTGCCTGTTTGCAAATAACTTTGTATAAGTTTGTTAATTGTTGGAAAAATGTTGATCGAGAGATTCATCCTGGTTTTTTAATATTGATATTTGCAGGATTTGCAGGTAAAACGATGTACACCGTAAGCTGTTACGCCTGGACAGATGACAATAATTATACTCTCTACTATCAATATTTACTTCGAGGTGGAGACAATAAAACGGTAGAACAAGTTCTTTATGTTGGATGTAAGTATCTATGTACATGGTTGTATAATTTCCATAACATTTATATATACTAGCAGGAATTGTAAAGAAACAAACCAAAACTATTAGAAACGATTTATATCGGTGGCAAAACAATGACATTTAACATTGTTTGAAATAGGTTGAGTTCACTCAAAAATTGATGTGAACAAATAAGCAGACGAGGCAAAACGACATGCTTAATACATGCATTTATGCAGTATGTTTTAAAAGTTTTTTTTATGAAAGAAACAGTTTCAAATACTGAACTGACAATGAGCTAGATTTAGCAAATGTTATAACCCTGCACAACTGTTAAATCGCTGCCCTAAGGTTAATTATAGGGACATAAGGGCATTTTTATAATTTAAATAATGATGATAAGGAATAAAGAGTTGATTATTTGTAATTTCTGAAATACTTTATGTTATTGTAAATTTAAAGCTAGAAGCTGAATCAATTCAACGGCTGACTTTTACGCATCTATATAGAAATATTCATTGATCATATTCTTATAATTTCAGCGATTTCCAGAAACATTTATTTTCTTCAATCTACTTTTAGCTGAAAGCACCAGCGTTCGTATGTATCTTCCAGTAGGGGACAGGTATGACTTTTACCAATCATATATTGAGGTCAGAATTACAGACTCATTTGGGGACTACGCAGATGTAATCTTGTATGTAACTGTAAGTTTTCCGTACCGGTACCGCTAAAGATTTTAAAATGTGAAGTTGAGGTGATGGTAGTTTCATCATCATTATGAACATCATCATATTAATCGTTATCACCATTTCTTGTTATTAATATTAATCAGTTCTTAGTAGTAGAAGTACTACTACCAAATACTAATGTAATAAGAACTACTGATGGCAAAATCCGATTACTAATAACATTATTAATATTACATTAGTTTAAAATCCATTAGCATATCCCGGTCAACTTGAGTTATTAGCAGTCCTAACTGTACACATAATTCAACAGAAACTTAATGGTAATCAATTGTCATATAGTTTGTTTTTATTGACGCATTTTTTGGATATGACTTAATTCAGTTTTTTGGAATATGCTGAAACGAAATGCATACAGTTATGAACAGCAGATTATGTACATACATAAAGATCCTGTAAAGGATTGTTTAAGTTCGGATCCACATATAACGTTTTGTTTCTAAACTTGTAATGCATTCTCTACATCTATTTCCAGACTTTTCCATCGAAGACTGTACAAGAAATAAAGAACGCTGAGTCTCCATTTGATATAGTCTCTAGCTATCTCAAGAACATGCTCAGAAATTTTAATATATCTAAGTCTTCAAGGGAGAATTCCAAAATTCTGAGACACATTCAATCAGTTAGTTCGAACATCGCATTAATCGTAAGTGTTTGTACGGTATATACTCTTGTCTCAGTTTAAAATCAGGTTCGTTTATTGGAAAGATAACAGTATTAAGGAAGATAGAAACAACAACAACAGCAACGACAGCAACAACTGAAGTGCCTAAGAAGCGTTATATCAGTAAATAATTCGAACTGAAACATATAATTATATCCTTCACTTTAAGCACAGTATAAAATAAAATATAATGTGATCAATCTAGCACAAAGATTTACCCTTTAAGTGCCTTAAAGACCTATTTATATTTGTGATATGTATCGATGATTCGTAACATTAATTTTCCTTCTAAATTTGAACGCTTCTGTGGCCATGTGGTTAGAACGTCCGCCTAGGTTCGAACCCCTGCAGTGTGATACCAAAGACTTATTAAAATGGTATTAACTTATACCTCGATATGCACTAAGCATTAGAGGTTAGTGTTTGGACTTGTCGGCCTGGTGTCGGCAGACATCATAGCTGTATGACTACACAATCGGTAAAGCTACGTTTAAAATCCAAATCTCTCTCTCTCTCTCTCTCTCTCTCTCTCTCTCTCTCTCTCTCTCTCTCTGACACACACACACACATACTTTCTTTCAAATTTCAACATACCGTTAAAGAGACCTTGTTATTATTATTATTATTATTATTATTATTATTATTATTATTTTCATCACTATTATTATTATTATTATTATTATTATTATTATTATTATTATTATTATTATTATTAAGTCTCTCTTTGTTCTAAAATTTTCTTTCAGCCCTTGCCTTACCAAGGTATCAGCCTTGATCCGGAGGAGATATGTTTCATAGGATTTGCCAAAGATAGTACTGGTCAGAAAGTGGCATTTGACTGGAAACAGTATTGGCGGGATTTTTTGACGCCACCCAAACTAAGACAGCAAGATGAGATAACTGAGGTATGGTTGGTTGTCAATATGTCCAAGAAAAAAATAAAACTCCATTAGAAAGTTTTTTCTCTCGTGATAAGAATTTTACGAAACATGAAATACAATCGGAAATCGTCTCATTTTATTTAATTTGTAATTAAATTTGAATGCATACATTTTGCGTAAAGCCTGTGTTAAAAGGAAGCGCAGGGGCCCCGAGTGGTCGAGTGGTCTAAAGCGCTGTCCGTTACGGATCACTGCCATCTCACCTCTGTCTGCGTGGGTTCGAGTCTAGATTAGGCTAATGTAGTTATGTGAGAAAGCTTGCCAGTAGCTTCTCGTTGGTCGGTGGTTCTTTCCGGGGTGTTTACCGGGTTCTTCCTCCACCAATAATACTGGCCGCCACGTACAGCCTATCGTGTGCTGAAAAATGGCGATGAACCCTAAAAAACAAACAAACAAAAAGGAAGCCCGACATAACAGTCAACACAGTTTCTAGCGACAGCGTCGTTGCAGCCGTCGTCAACATTTCCTCAAGGATTTGATTTAAGGTTTTCATTTGCATTTGTTAAACTGATTTAGAGATTACCACAATGCATGACACGAATTATTATCAAACTAAAGCAGTTCATGCTACTGCACGATCGGTTGCTCTTTTACTTTGGTGGATTCAGTATCATAGTCATTGAGAATTTGCGGCATGGTTATGGGGCAAGCCTTTTCATTGCCTGTATATTTCATACACTCTCGATAGATTTTCATAATAGCTGACATGGCTCTTTATGAAGAGATGACATGGCATTCGTTCTTTGTAATAAGATAGTGTCAAGGTCACATTTTTAAGTGTTGATGTTTTGCTTCAACTATTCATTTGATTTGATTTAATAACAGTCAACCCTTGTTGTCAGCACCTCGATGAAGGTATTTCACCAAGATTTCACACAGCGGTAAAACAAAGCCTTCGCACAATATTATAATGTTTGTATATCATTATTTCTACTTTGTTTTACAGAGAATGTTAAGATGTATATGGATCGTCTTTTATCATGTTGATACATTAAATAACACATAATTACGTACATCATCATAATCAGTATCCTAGCATTGCTTCAGACAACGTATACGTTTGTCCCTTGCGTTGAAAAAATACGCAACAGCGTACAAATACATTAATGTTCATATATATATATATATATATATATATATATATATATATATATATATATATATATATATATATATATATATATATTCAGATGACTTCCGTCCTGAGTGGATTCTCTCTCCAACTTTGCCAAAGGATAGTCAGCACGAGGTTCGCAGGAACGTACACAATATCTAGCTTGACCTCCACTATGGCAGATCTCATATCAGCGCCGGACTATGTTACGAGAGAAGTGTTGGTACGTTTGAGAAACATTCTCTAAATGTGTAAAGGATATCGTCTGAGTAAATTCATTGCAAACATTTAGTCACATTGTAACAAGTTAATGATGCCGTATGGGATTATTTCCTCATATTTGACTTTGTCCTTTTGTGCCTGCGAAAAAATTTGGATTTGGTTTCATTGAAACAAATGGAATCATCAAGTTAATCTTTTCGAATTTTATTCCAGACTCAAGTGCTAGAATGTGCAGATCAACTAAACACCAACTTAGCCATAATTGCATTCTCATCCCAGCGCAGTCTGCAGAACCATGAAAACATCACAATTGCTGCAAAAGGTATGCATTGTACTAATATGTTAAGTCAGATGTCGGACATTTAAGTATATAAGCCACAAACAAATAAATCCTTACCCAGAGACGGAAATGTTAATATTTGGACTGATGACCACATACATTAGGCATTGACAAATCCAACAATGATTTTCCGGCAGCAGCCATAAAAATATAATCATTTGCTGATGAAGCCTACTATTTCGTACAGTTTATCCATACATAGACATTTGCTGAAATTGTTTTTTTTTCTTCCTGGTAATTATTTTCAGCCAGTCAGCTAGCTTTTCATAACCATCTGTCTACACTTGTTACATTCTAATAAATTCAAATCCACATCTTAACTCAACATGTAAAAAAGTACAAATACAAGGTATAACTCAATTCAGAATATAATTACAAGCAACTATATGCGACCAATCTTCTTAAATAACTTACAAAATTTAGCCAAAATATTGTCTTACTTTCCGAAGTTCTTACATTCCAAATTACATATCTTTTTTACAAGATAGATGACCTCGACTCTTGGAGTGGTATTCCTTAGGATTCACTTGAATTACACTGTTTCCGTTTGCAAAAACACTGTTGTTTATCACGCATAGTGTCCTTAATACTGAGTGTGAAATGCCACATTTACTTGTATTGGTGCGCTGATGCCATGTTGCGTATTTATTTGCCATCGATAACGTTTCTGAACAGCTTGTGGTACGGAGCCTGTGGTGAGCGCGAGAAATGACTCTATAAAAGCTTATCCAGACTGCATACACATCAACAAAACGTGATTCTGAAGTCAATGGTATGGTTATCACAGGTATCTTCCATATATATATGGACAAACACAACATTACCATCATCGATTTGTCATCATGCCAAACTGCATCGTTATCGTTGTGGTTATCCTTAATATATGACCATGTGTTTGCAGATATGTCTGCAATATGAAAATAAATATAATTTTGAAGAATCGCACAGGATAACATCAATGAATCTCTGACGCTGGAATAATCCATTGTTAAAGTTATCATTGTCATTAGGCAGCACAGATGCGTGACATACATTAGGTCTGGCTAGCATACCAGTGGGCTGTGAATTCAAGAAAACATTAGGGTAAAGTTGATCTGATATATACCGGGTGTGATCGGCATGATCGGCATGATCAGCTCTATCTTTATAAAAGATCCTAGCTGGACTAGCGATATAGCATAATCAGCACTGTATCATGCAGGTCAGACAATTATCGTAGCAACGTTGACATTATTGATAATTGTTTTGACATCATTCTCGTCGAAGAGATTTCTTGAGCTGTTTGAACACTGCCATGATGCCGTTGTTGATACATCTAACATTGGTAACGCAGGCGTAATCGTTTTGATCGTTTTTCACTCAATGTCTAAGAAGGACGCACAGAAAAGAAAAAGTCTAGATGTTCTCAACGCTAGTAATTCTGTATTTTGTTGCTGAAAATCCGTAGCCCGGTACGAATATTACTGAAAATCTCAGATGGTTTTAACTACCACCAGAGGGGCTTCTATATAATGGTTTTGTCTAATCTCGTTTAAGTCTCATCCACCACTGAAATCCACTTTCCAGTGCCAGACCAGAAATAATCTTGTCTGTATTAGCCTATGCAAGACAAATGTTGAGATAACTAACTGATGATTAAAGCAACTCACGTTGGGGTCGTTTCCGATGCCAAAAGCGTAACCGCTTTGTTTTGATGGATGGCTAACCGGCAATGTCGGATTAGAATTTATTGAATTTCCTGGGATCTAAGATTGCTTTACTTATTCACAGCAAATACGAGCATTGCATCTTGTTTATCGAATCGTTCAGTGCTCAAAGTCAGGTAGCCGAGAACCGTTGGGGTTCTTGTGAACAAACTTCAAAATATTCCGTAATATGTCACGCATCCGGTTTTTCAAACAAGCACGTGTACACACGTCATCTTAGACTGCCAGTGCATGCAATATTGTAATATCAGGTGCCCTTCCTGGTCGACAAGGCTAAAATGAAGGTTTGTCAATAGCGGATTGTGGCTTCAAGATACATTGGAGTTTACTTAATAATGGAAAGTCGATCACCAGGAGCGCAATGTGGCGTAACTTTGGGACTCGATACGTAATGAACCTGAAATCATGAAAAGTATTGAACAATATTGTAACAACTGTTTCTCGGTTACTCGCGCTGGCGTAATAATCATTGATGCAAACATTTGTTACTCGGTGTGAGTGCTTCCCATATGTGGCGACTGAAACATATCTTTAATATAATCACAGGCGACTTTGACATCACAAATGAGTTCGAAGCGTTTTCGGGCACCTTCGCGATGTTTATAAGTATCGCTGACATTTTTTGTAAATATCTTTATTATGGTCATTAAAGTGTTTCACAAAACCATCTATATACTTATTTTGGTCGTTACATTGCTTATGATATCCAGGTGTTAAACCAGGATATATTTACAAGGTCATAGACTCAAATCGATCGTGAGGGAAATATACCGGTTCATCTGACCTTCGCTCACAGAAGATTTAACTCATCAAAAAAGCGTCAGTGGAACACGAAGTGAAATTAATATTTGCAAGGTCATGCGCATCAACGCCACGAAATAACATCAACATTTTATTGTTTTCTAGTATAATTGTATGAATGTAAGTGTTCTTCAACGCGCATTGCTTATACCAGAGCACGCAAAAAGCACACATACATTACCAACTGATGATATATTATCATGTATTTTACATGAACAACATAGATGAACCTGAAGATATCGTTCGTAATTACCTTTGTGTATTCCTTGAACACTGTGGAAGCTTTTGCTTCTCATACACGATCGCACTTTCGTACGGTGACAACGACACGTAGAGGACTGAGAGCTCTTCATGGGCCAGTGGACAATGGTTGTGGGGATCGAGAAACTAGTAAGTGTATTCTTAGTTTTGAAAACTACCGATAATCACTGTTGCTGTCATACTAGCGTGCTTGTGAATGTTTAGATCGGGATGCAAAATGTAACAGTTTGGAAAGGTAGGGTTGTCTTAATCGATGAGCGTCTTGTTTGTACAAGGATAAAGGCAAATGTTTATCGATGTCAGTGAACTGTTCGAATTTGATCTTGGTTATCGAAGGTTGTGTATCCCAGGCATACCTAATGGTGATAAGTAATACGCGGTTTCTATGTTGTACACATGCAGGGCGATGTCACGGAAAATATAAACTAATCCGCCAGAGCTCACTGTTATATGTTCAGACGATATGTGCGTGCGCATATTCGTTCGTGGTAATATCTTCACGCTACAGTGATAAATAAAAGTCCTTAATCGGTGGCAAATAAGTTTCCTAAAACTCCTCCTGACTTGCATATGTACTCGAACGAATATATTCTTCTGCATGAAGGCAAGCTGAACGTTTGACTTTCATTGAGGGAATTACATCCGTTTAAGACGGGACTTACTGTTTACGACAAAGTTGCTTACTGGTATATCCATGCTCATATTGAGAAACTGCTGCTTACCTAGTCTAAACGTCATTTTCTTTCCTGTTTTGCTTTGAATTACAAATATGAATGTTTTTTCCGCTATCCCTGTATGATCAGGTGACAATCATACCCAGACAGGCTATTAATTAGAACCTAAAGTCTTGTTTTTCTTTGATTATTTCGCAGGTGTACCTACATACCACACCTTGTGACAGTGATCATGTTTAATTTCATCAGTGGGGTAAAAAAGCTTCTTTACAGATTCAACAATGATTTGCCCCTGTAAATCTCGTACATGTCATGATTGGTCATAATCATGTCTGCGGTCGAAGCGAGCTTATGTCGGATACATTTCGCTATAACTTCCATAGATTTACCAGACAACTTGGCTGAGTCCTCGCTGGGAGATACATTACCGCCTTTGTCGTTCGGTCCCATCTGACTACAGGGTAGCAAAACACGTGAAACTTGTTCAGCAAATTGCGTCCGATTTGATGTAATCGGGTTGGTTTCTTGAACGATCACGTGAAGCTTTAAGCATTCGAAGTCCGTGCAAATACTGTATGGTAGTTTCTTCCTCAGTAGTATTGATGTAAATTTCAAAATATTTTTACTTGATTATGGCATTATCGTAAGCTGCGGTTTCTCACTAACTCCACCTCAGTGCAAGTTATGGTTGTCAAGCAGCTGCTGTGTGCCGATTATGCAGGTTCGACAGCTAAAGTTTTTTCTGTGTGTTTGATTTTGTCGGAAACCTGTTATTGGAAAAACCTTTGTCTCTAAACAGTTGTATCTCTGAGACATCAGAGCGTTCACGTTTTCCTTGTTGTTCAACATCAGGTCATTAAATTAAGTCCACTCGCGTGTGGAACCTATGCTTCTCGTGATGGATACTCGAATCGTACGAAATGCCTTGTTCCATAACAAAACATATTAACACCGATGTCAGGGCTGTTGAAACGTTTCAATATCAGTAGTTTCAATAATAATTCTCTATTACCAAACTTGTTTTTAGCCAGGATTTGTTTATTGTTTTGAGGCTGGTCAGGATGTAGCGTAGACAAAATCGTTCATTAAACACACCAGTTGTGTATGGGGATTAACATATCCTACTTCACTCTGTGAAATATACACTGTTACTGTAACATAACCTCATCAGTGGACACGCATATATAAGGAAATATGAAGGAAAACTTCCAAAAATATGGAAAGTATCCATCCTGAACAGCCTCTCGAATATGATACAACCTGCTCAATGATCTTTGCATAACCTTTGTTGATTAAATCGTTGATATCATCGCTCCCTCAGTGGATTAATGTTACTCAATGAGACAACGACTGTGGGATTATATATATATATATATATATATATATATATATATATATATATATATATTATTCGAAAGAAGACGTTTTCACTTTGTTTTTATATGATTGCTTGGTAATGGTGAAGATCACAGGGACACTTGTGTACCAGAATTATGGAACTTTATTCGAGGACCCCACATAACTGTTCTATCAGAATTAATATGTACATTACGTGGATGATTTTGTCATCAACAGCCACATGTGCATTTCTAGCCAGCCTAGCCCTTGGAATAATGATGATATGAAATTACACTGCTGTTGCACGAACCATTCTCAGATCTGGTCGCTCTGGAGGAAGTCCTAACAATGTTACATAACTGTCTTTGCAGTGCCTCTCAATATCTTTATTCCATGTTCTTGTGCGGGTTGTTTCAGTTGATTTACAGATGGTGCTGCCGTAGCAACATCCGTGATTCATATGGGTGATGTTGTATCAATCCAACCATGGCTCATTTGAATAAGTCTAATAGTTTAAGTAAGCTTGTTTTTCTCATACAGTTTGGCATCTTTACCACAAGCTGTTGCACAAATTGCCTAAGGTACTTCACTGTGATATAATTTAAACCGTTGTCTAATTGTGTAGTTAACAACAAACATTTTATTTTATAAACATGAATCTGTTTAATCCTTGGCATCTTCATCGCCACTTTTCCTAACAGCATGATTGGTTTTTATATGTGACTAGAATATTGGCAAGTCTTGACACAGCTCACGAATAAACTCCGCCAAATATGCACCTCACCGGTAAATTAGTTTACGCGATATGACACTGATAACATATCACACGATCGAGCACTGACATGTAACTCAAGCAAGTGCGATTTTCAATATTCGTAATTAAGTGTATTATAAAAGTTACCATTTTCCAAGATTTACGCCTTAGTATCGTTGAAGTTTCTACATATACACATAGTTACTCCATTTGGTCTCTCCTTGAATGTCTGTTTGAGTTATAAGTAACAAAAACTATTGAAAACTAGCAAGTTTGATACAACTTAACACATAGTTTAATTATCAAATTTACAAATGAAAATTGAGAGAGGATTGTAATATTATTGAGACATAAATCCAAACTAATCCTCATAAATGTTTATGAAACTCCTAAGCAAATGAAAAATTTCTTATAAATGTCAATACCGGAAATATATCAGTACTCCAAGAATAATGACTTTATCAACATGGCGTTGTCAAGAATTCATTCGGATAATTTATAACAGTTATAGAATAATAGTATAGTCCAAATAATGAGTACTTTCTGTTTACACTGAAAAGTTCGAATAAACTTGTTCCTTCTATAATAAAATCTAAGTACAACATAAATATCGTCAACAGACTTGCAATCGGAACATATTAAGTATGAATGACTTCAAAACTCGGAATCAATCTGAATTGTTTATTATCTTCCTTCATGCATCGTATAATACGACTGTATCTCGCAACAAACCCTACGTGACAGCATACACAAGTCATGTTTCATCGAATGTTCCCCATTAACATGACCTAGCGCAAAAATGGGATGTTACATTTTTTTCTTGAAACATAAACATCACATCAATCACTGAGAAATTGCGTCATAGACGCCATTTTAAGTCTTATTATTAAAATTATTATTAAGAATTGTCAAAACATACGTAAACATCTATTTATAGATCTTATGCAATTTGCATTCCTAACAGAACCAGGTCATATGCACAAATGTATAACAAAATAGTTTCTATACATTTTTCAACCATTAATAAAATGTATAAAAAAAAATCATGTACAATGCATTCAAAAATTTATATAGATATACAAAACACTTAATTCCTTTCATATTTATCGCCTTTATCTTGTTCTACATTTGTATCCGACAGAGCGAAGCCTAATCCAGAGTATGGCTTTTGTTATTGAATGTGATGTACGGCTTATTACATACGACTCTATCAAATAAAGAGGCTTATCTTCATAATGCCAATCGAATATGTGAAGTACATGCTCTGTTAACATTTTCTACAAAAGGTCATTAGGTCAAATTACACGCAAACACACACACACACACACACACACACACACACAGAGAGCCTGTACTGCTCGGATGGGATGACGTATTATTTTACTTTTGTGTCAGTCACCCACGGTAAAGATAGCTATAGCACAAATCACAAATATGTTCTAAAACCATACTGTTATAGCCTTGCATTTACTATGGTAAAGGTTGTGCTAATCCAAACTAAAACAATTTAATTTATTCATTCAATTTAATTCATTCAGTTGAAAACATATTTCCATTGTCCATTTGCATTATAGTAATAAATAATCTGTTTAGTCACTATGAGTTCTGATCGTTGCTAGCTGGATATTCTATTTTACCGGTTCCAACATTTCAGGCGGCGTTAATAGACCATGAATCACCCTGCAAAATCTTTTTAAAAAGAACTAAAGCCAATCAGTGAATAAGTCAAACCCACTTATATGTACAGAAGCTAAATTATACTGCATAATCAACTTTTAATGAAGAAATGCAAAAATCAATTGCAGACATCTTGGGATGCAGTAAAGAATATTATTATTCAAGCTTGTTATCTTTGATTCAGCGTCAACATCCATTATTCTTGTAAGTAATATTTGTTAGGTGATGATTTAAATGGTTTGATCAGTTTGACTCTGACGTTCACATGACTCGATTTGAAGTACAAATTACATATGAACATGATATTTACCAAAGCTATTATTTTTTTCGTTTTGGTAGTCAACTTACATTCCATTTAATTTTCAACTTACTTTATACAATATAATATCTTGTTTCGTTATCTTCTAATGTGAAGTTGGCGGAGAAAGAACACGTTAAAGTATTCCAAAAATAGAAAAACACAAATCAGTTTTGGATCAAAGATATCGAATAAGAAAGAACACGTCAAAGTATTCCAAAATAGAAAAACACAAATCAGTTTTGGATCAAAGATATGGAATAAGGAATAAAACCACATTTGATGGAAATGTTCTTATCATAAATAAAGTTCAAAATCAATTAGACTGTATCTATCTATGCCTTACATGCTCAAATAAACGGGCTTCGATACATGTATATGTCTAAAAAAATGGAGAAAATCCATTCATGACAATTATGGTAAATATGAATAGATTCCCGTTAGTCTAATTTACAATGAAGCAAATAACAAACAAACAAGATATGCATTTACTTGTACTATCCATTTTCTGTCACATTGCTTTAAGGCACGTTGTGATTGTCACCTCTACGTTCACGTTTGAGTTTGTTTATATATCTGGTCAGTTAGTCGTTTTATGGTCACTGTGGAGATTCATTCGTGTTCGATGAACTTAAGTTATTAGTTCTTTCTAAAGCTTCTGATATGTATTTTCTCACCAACAAAAACATGCAATTCTTTCTGAGAGCTGCATAGACTTCAGTTTATCGAATTTTTGCAGGTATGGTCCGACTAGTAAGCAAGATGCTGAAGGTGGTCCAACCAACGCTAACCCCATACATTCCACAAAATCCGACCGTTCAAGTCATGCGAAACTTTCTACAATATATGGAAACATTCAACGATGACCCCAAATACAAGAACAGGTCAATTCTGTTGCAGGAACAAACATTCATTGCCATGAAAGAATTGCGCCGACTAGAACTGGAGAAGGAGAGAAAGACAATAATTGTATGTGTTGCGTGTCCAAAGCAAATCAAAACAAAACAAACGCTTAATTATTCAAAATCAATAATCACAGTAACTCAGATGAAAAGTGTCGAGATCCACTTGGCTTGTATCAATGATATTATATGACGAAAGAGAGATAAATTTCCGGATTGTTAAACAAATTCTAATTCCACGATATTCATCCAAGAAATCGAGCTTTGCATGTTTAATATACGATATATTTGGCACCAAATCGGAATTATATATGCATGCGTTCATAAGGTAACACAAGTTCTCATAGGGCTGTGTGATATTGTTTGTTAGATATGAAGAAGCTGATATGGTATAAATACCTGGCAGTTCACAGTCTTATTAAGGTTATGGCAAGATGTAACTAAGCTTTGTCGACCTTGATTAGAATAGTAATCTACACAATTATCAGTCAGTTTAATTCCTTTTCTAGGCTTTGACGATTTTACATGGATGGAGAAAACTGCTGACAGGAATCGCATATGCCATTGATGCCCTTTCCGGTCTTAACCACCCAGAAGTCATCTTTGGTGATGGATTGATTGTAATGTCAACAAATCACTGGATACATCGCATGCAAAAAGTGGAAATTAGGCTGGCCGATCTGTACCTGAACTTTTCCGGAAGTATTCCTGGCAACGATACAAATGGCATCATGAATATCTCCGTAAGAGTCACCTGATCGAATGTTTTCTGTATATATGTATCTATATACTAATCTCTCTCTCTCTCTCTCTCTCTCTCTCTCTCTCTCTCTCTCTCTCTCTCTCTATATATATATATATATATATATATATATATATATATATATATATATGTCTTGTAACAATCAGGGCTAACTGTATTATTTATTCTACAAACCTCCGTACGTATGTATTTAAGAACTGATAAGTGAATCTCTCTCTCTCTCTCTCTCTCTCTCTCTCTCTCTCTCTCTCTCTCTCTCTCTCTCTCTCTCTCTGGTGATGTATTCGTATTACAAATTAAATGTTGTTTCATGTTTTCCAAGATACTGCAAACATAGTTCCTATTGTTTTGAAACCTTTAATGTATGGATGTCTTTGAGTAATATTGTTGGATTTGATTAGCTCATGATTGTCTTTCTCCAATGTCTCAATTTTTGTTTTGCTTAGCAATAATGACGAAACAATAATTGTACGTCTTTACTAACAATGCAATCATTATTTGTCCTAACGCATATAATCCTTTGCGGAATGGGCGATTATTTAAAACATGAAAATTTCGCCGTCTTTACTTCGAGTTCCCATAAAATAAAATATGTATTCACTCGTTATCAGAATTAGCAAAGAGTGAGGAAAAACATACAAACTGCTGTCAGCTGGCTGCAGCATCAGTTCCAGGTTTAGTAGTAACAACCAAATGTACACAATAACAATCATTTAAATTATGAGATACATTTGTATGTGTTTATTTTTTTGCACGATATTTCTCATTCTTTAGATCATTATATCGAAATGACCACAATAAGGGATAGATCCTGATATGTTACACAAGAAGAAATTGAACATTGCTGTTTTTAAAGTGATGTGTCAGTTTACTTTGATATATTCCGCCTAATTTACTGGTGGCATGCTGTATTAAAAAAGATAATTATGGAATGAAACATTCCGACGTTACGCGCAGAAAGTTGAATATGCCAAATCACCTGAATGCAGACAAATGAAAGAGTTTGTTTATCAACTAAAACCAGATAATGTCGATTTTTCATCACATTATGAGAGATGAAATATCTCCCTCAAACTGAGAAACCCGGCCATTTGAACATGTGTACCTAATAATTCGATGTTGAACGGCGACGTTCGTGAGTCGATCGATTTCAGTCGAAAGCCGCAACACAAGATTTGATGACGTCGCGGTTGTATACGTAAGAAGCTTACACCACGCTATGTCAGATTCCCTTCAGCCCAAGATCGCGCTTCAGTGTATATTCAACGCCACCAGCTGATCACCAAAAATCACGTCTTATTTATTTTTTTTATCTCATGAACGAATTTCTTGTTAAATCCGCTTGCTAAAGCGGACATGTCTCTCTTTATTCGCTCTCGATTCAATGTTTGATTCATGTGAGAATGTTTCTGTTTTTAGATTAGTTGCTAATGGAATTTGTCGAATGTATCACATCACTACTTTTGGAGCATTCCGAATAAAGGTCGGAATTACGAGCAATTTTGTTGACTGATGTAAAGGTGGCACCTTTAAAAGTTATAAACTAACTACTTGAACGTCCTTTAAATCTTGCATATTGACTATTTCAATGACCGGTTTATGCCAGATAACGTTTTCAGTAGATCATTTCCTTCTTTAGTTTGGAGGAACGGTGAAATGTGTGATAATGGTATATTGTAAAATATATTGCAAAACTCCACATAAACATGGGATTAAAACACGTTCCAGTCCTTGGGTAAAACGTATAACACACTGTCAGTTCATTTTGAATTAAAACTGTTTTGTTTATATTTACAGAGTGTAGTTTTCATGCGAAACCCATTTTATTGGGGACGTTTTGGAGAGAAAATCTCATCAAGAGTCGTGGAGTTTACTTTCCATCCAAACGATGCGTTGCTAATATCAAAAGTCAATATAACCATACCAAACGAAGGAAATCTGGAATGCAAGTAAGGAAATCTTAATTTAAATTCACAATCAAAACGAAAACAACTTCGTGCACGTATTTCTATCACTATCTTAAATTCAGGGAAATTTGTGCCCTTTACTATACACAATTTGTGAATTTGAAAACATTATTATTATTATTATTATTATTATTATTATTATTATTATTATTATTATTATTATTATTATTATTTTCCTTCAGTAATGGTATGGTTATTTCATTAAAAGTTACATGCTTGAAAATGTCACGTGTACGTTTCTACTTTGAGCAATTTGTTTACGTCAAGCACGTGGTGTTTCGTTAATTATTGCAAATACAATTATTGACGATGGGTGTAGATGATGCCGGCAATGTTATGCTTCAAATGATTTGAAAGTGTGTATTGAATGAATTTATTAAAAACAAATATTTTTTTTTAAAACTTGTGTCAATTCAAATTACAAATTTTTCTTGCAATATGTAATATCATAAGGATTTTGAATATTTTAGAAGCAACTAATTTTACTCTTTTACATGTAATTATTTATGTTATCGTTTTGTTAAAATATCACTTTATATGATTCTGATTGGTCCAGATTAGTTCATGAAATTATTGTGCAGAATCCTCTTTAATGATCATCTGCGATCGTGGAAACACATTTATAACCCCACCTTATGGGATGTTTTTTTTTAGTCCAGTTTTGAACATGACTCGCGAAAGGAATTTGAGGAAAATTATTTCGGCTGTCTGAATATGGATACAATACCCCCCCCCCCCCGAGGTTTGTTATGTCATGCATAACAATATCATAATGAGAAACATGGCGTAAAACTACGAATCAAGAACAACAATAAGAATTAAAACTAATGGTATTGCTTATTTTATGGCGGGGTGGGAGAGGTGCGGTATATCTGTAGCATACATATAGAATCTACCGTATATATGTTTAAATGTTTTTGTTCACAGAAGAAATTTTGGGACATAAATGGGTCTCTTAACTGGCTGAACGTTATCCAAAGACAGCTCATCTTTACACACCGTCTGTCACAATGAACGAAATTATTCTTTCTTCTTTCTATCTAACTATTTTCTATTGAGATAAAAACTATTTGAATAAAAAAATCTCAAATGGGTAATGCTTTATGCGTGCTTGATTGCATAATTTATAAAGTTGGAAAAACCGCATTAAGAAGTATAGAAAATATTTATCCAATTTCGATTCCTGGATTGCTGCTTCTCAAGTCATCAGCTCTAAAAGGAATCAGCAGTTACTAATATCAAGTTAAAC
The DNA here is from genome assembly GCA_030141615.1 of Unio pictorum. NCBI lineage: Eukaryota > Metazoa > Mollusca > Bivalvia > Unionida > Unionidae > Unio > Unio pictorum. Next base: position 1,107,246 of record JARLTB010000062.1, on the reverse strand, counting down.
ACAGGTACACCTCTTTCTCCGAGCTCCTCCCTGCAAATCCAACATCGAACAAAGAGTCCCCCAAGAGACTCTGTGGGTCTGGTATGTACAAGGTGTTGATATAATGCAACTCGTCTATTTCTTTGTGCTGTGCTGTTAGTATATGAGCAGCCATTATACATCTGAGTTGGCAAACAAGCAGATAGGCCATTGGGAACTATCGCGCACAGTGATTACATTATATATCTTCTTTCAAATCCGTCGTTGAGTTATTTTGAATGCAATACTAACAACAGCCTCGCGGCCGCCATCAGCGATTCCTTAACAGTAGCCTCGCCATCAGCAGTTCCTACATACTTTCTTATCACAGTAGCATCTGTCTTCTGGAATATTTGACTATGATAATGAGTTACTCAATGAAGAAAGAAACTCCGCACTATGAATAATACAAGTTTGTTTTATTATCGTTTGCCAGTTATATAAACGTCTTTACTAACAGCAACAGCAAAGTAAATCATGCCATTCAATTATATCAGAAACTAATCTAAGAAATTACTTTGAAACAAAGTTTTCACTCTACTTTAGTCATCAACATCAATGAAGGCGAAAACAAACCAACAAGAAAACTCTTTTTGCATTGCATTCCGCGACCAGCAAGTGAAAAGAAGCTATAGGCCAAACCTGGTTCGGGTAATTTACAAGTTAAAAATCCCATTACCAACCAATGTTTAACTGTAATTCAATTCCACGATATTTCTACAGCATAGTATTTCATTTCTCCACATTTAGTCTATTGTTCAGATCGAAATTCATATCAATTTATCTTCGTCTTGCAATGGACTTTTATGGCGGCAGAACATTATTTATTACATTTCCTCCTGGTTTTTTTTTGCCCATTTTGATTGGATGATACATTTCTCTAGTTCCTATGTTGTACATTCACGAGAACGAGAACAATCGATTCTTAAAGTATTGTTTTGTTACTGAATGATGAACTAAATTTTACTGTTGTGAACTCGGTTGTTTTTGCGCACAACTTCGCAAGAAACAGCCCCTTCCTTGGTGACAGTCGTTCCTTTGATATTGGTTTCTGCCATAGCCACTTAAAATAAAGGAGAAACTCATTTCACGTTCACTTAGAATTCGTAATTCTCATTACATTTGACAATGTAAGTATTAGTATTAAAATAAAGTTTGTACAAATATTCTAGTCTTGATAGAAACGTCACGTAAACGACAGTTTCGAAAAAGACTCTCCTGTAATTTGTAATTTGTAATAGATGTATCGTGTGCACCTATGGATAGCTCAATAAGGAGGACATGGTTTAGGATATATGTTAAATTAAGCTTTTCGTGATGATAGAGTGGCTTTAATTAAAAAATATTATACATTCTTTGTTCGATAACTGTTTAGTATTTGAATAAGTATAGTTGCAGCATGGACACTTACACCTATATTTCGTTTCTGGAAAATCTATTGACAAAAGGAAACGATGTGAAGAACTCTTAAGTCGCAACTTTAGTGGTATGGAAACCTGACATACCAGATGCGTTCTGTCATAGAGCTACACATACAGTGACGATACTCGCCTTTATGATTGAACAATAACCAAATGATTATCAAATCAGTTAGGTACCAACATAAGCCACAAGAGGGTATGCTTGTGGGGGTTCGATTTTCTATGGACTAAGGTAGTATCGATGGACATTTCCATCGTTAAAATTACAGTGAAGGACATTTTGGATTCAGAATTTGACAAAACTCTGGAAACAATAACAGCTTAAAAGACGTAATCCTAGATTATTTGTATGAAACAGATATAACGAGAACCACAAGATGGGTGAGGAGGATATTTTATCTCCAGTACAATAGTAACCGTCCATGACTTTGGAAGACAAAGTATAGTATTGATGTCAAATTGGACACAAAAAGTGCTAAACCATTGTCTACTGTTTTCCGTGTTACACAGAGGAGAAAATCTTAGAAAGTATCCACGGACCATAAAATCTGCTTGGTGATGAGTTCAGAGGACAGGTATAGTACAAGTCACACGTGTCATGCAGGTATTCAACACTTGCTATTTAAGTAATGGGTGCCATTGTCTTAAAATCTGATTATACATCCTTATTAGTGGCACGTATTCACTTCATTTGGATTCGTATACATTCATATTCGCTCTTTAAGGTCATTATTTAGATGCATAGAGCAAACTAATGTTAATCTATCTATCTATCTATCTATCTATCTCTCTCTCTCTCTCTCTCTCTCTCTCTCTATATATATATATATATATATATATATATATATATATATATATATAGATATATATATATATATAGATATGTACTATCCTATATGTTGAAGAGTGTACTTGACGCCCTCTCAGTTTAGTACAAGTCACCATTAAATAAGTATTCAACAATCAGTATTAAATAGATTTTGGTTAAAGAACATTAGTGTTATATTTTAAATGAACAATTTATATTTAAGTCAAAATGAGTAAATGTGCATACATGACCTATGTGACTTGTATTATAGGAAGATGCATGGAGTCTTAAATTCTGAAAAAGTGGTATACAATCTTGTGACTATTCTGTATTTGCATTGACGTCTTAGAAACTCTCTTGCAACATGTTTCCAAGAGGCCCTGTTCATCGCATTTTTGAATGTCATTACCTTCTAACTCACATTACATATACATCATCTTGGTATGCAGTGGTGTGTACAAAAGATGTACTTCGTCCATGAACGTCTAATAAGATCTAAAGAGAATGAGAACAATGAAAAGAAAAACAAAACAAGGACGAACAAATTTAAAGAAACACTACAACACAGACGCAAACGAAGGATACATAACAGAAACAATAACGAAAATAGCCAGTGAAACAAAAGACGGATAGTCGCTGTTTCCTGCAGGAAAAGAAAAGTCTGTGCCTATGGTGAGAACTTGTCGTCCTGGATATTTTCGCCATTAACATCTCAACTGTCCTGGATGACAACCAAACTATATGTGGTCGTTATTTGTGCATGACTCTGTCTACCCCCAAAATACAACTCTTTATAGACTCTTTTACCTTGCTGATTGGTATTACGTGCATGCATACATATTCATACAGTTATCTATCATCAATCTCTCGATTTGAATGATAAATGGTATGTGTACCCTAACACAAAATTATAGGTTCTTTTAAGTCCGTCCAAGTTCTCAGGATTTGTATTCATACACTACTTCTACGGATGCTTTCATTCATTTCCATATTTCTACCATATATCGCCTTTTCCATTCATGGTCGAATCTGTCAGAGTAAATAAGTAAGAAGAAAAACGGCAACCACCCAACAAAGTGAGAATGTCGAGGACCACATCCTAGACCATATAATGGGGATGAAATCGTACTTCTGTTACCTCTGATTTCTACTAGTAATGTTGCTATATTAAAATACCGTGTGAGGTATAAACGTTGGGCCATAATTGTCCATGACAAGTTCCAGTAACGGGTAATAAATTTTCGATCATTCCTAACATGGGTCTCCTACCTGAGGCTATATAACCATCCTATACTACTATTACCGCATTCACATATATCTTTGTGATAGTTTGCACACATTTACTAGATGTTCCATTTTCAACTCTTCGTAGTATATTTATATTCGATTGCTACTTTTGCTACATGGAGGCAGTAGGCGGGGACGCTACAACTTTTGTTATCATTTTCTTTTAGAAGGTATTATCAGATGAGTACCCGTTTGTTTAGATGTTTTATTTCTTATAAATATCATTTCTACACTAATTAAAAATCTGATCAAACATTTTAATTAAAAGAATTTGTTCTTGTAGATACAAAGCTCCAAATTATACGGTAGGTGGAGATAACACAACTATTAAGTACCTGTACCATTCATTCGACCGTCAGTCCGTGGAAGATGACGTTCTGATCTTTATTAAACCAAACAGTACGAATATTGTATATGATATCTACATGAAATATGACGACAAACCAACAAAGTTTGAAAATAACTACACAACTGGCGTGGATAAATCTAACTGGACAATTGACGGTTTCCGTGTCATCATTCGGGCACGTTACTTACCACTGAAGGGGAGAGTATATTTAGCATTTGCACCTCGGCTAGGTATGAAAATATTTTTTCTTTCATTTTAAATCACTAATCTATATATAGTTCCATAAATATTTTATTGAATTTCCTTCCTTTAAGCCATCATTAATCAAAAACAGACTAAGGCAATACACTTCAATTTTGTCACAGGACTTTTACAGAAGTACTGCAATTTTATTTTATAAACAATTTCGAATTCAATATTTAAATTTCTTATTAGTGCATCATACGGTCAATGCATAGTTCTCAATTTGTAATATTATCATCACAATGTTGATGAAACCTTTGAATATGTTATATGTTCACCAACATTTGCACTTAAAAGTTTTCAGTTTGTTATCTAGTCATCAATATTTCTACGAAATGTTTCAATGTGTTATCAACTCATCAAGATTTCGATGTAAAGTATACACCTTCTTTAATATGATACAATATTTAAATGCAAAGTTTACAATTTACTATATCTGCCCGAAGATATGTTTGGGTTAGTGTTTTGTTTAAATGCGAATGAAATGTTTTTAAACTTTGACTAGATTTTCCACGTTTTGGAAAATGTTACTATATTTTCAGAACTTGTTTGTTTATAACAAATATAAATTCTAAATCATATTTCAAAGTTATAATGTGAAACTACTGATTGTTACAATATATATATATATATATATATATATATATATATATATATATATATATATATATATATATATATATATATATATATATATATATAGTGATGATTTATCAAGTGATGTATTGTATCGTCTGTGTTACATTCTATCTGGTGGTTGATGCTGAATTATTAATATGTTTGTTCTAAATCAACCGCAGACAATAAAACCTCTACTACCGTGGATGAGGAAGACCCTCGGATGTCTTCTGTTTGTCTGTTTGTTTCCAGTGTTCACTGCCGTAACTGGGATGGGTCTGTCTGGATCTATAAGGCTTGTCAAGTAAATCACAATATACAAGATGACAGGAAAATACTGAATACATTATTTTATCTTTCTGTGTGCGGTATCAGTTTTATATATATATCTTGGTTACAACATACATCGAATGTAATGATAATGACAGCCATCAAACAGTCCTTTAGTATGACACTAAAGTGGACTGACTTGTCTGGGAAATTATGCCATCACACGTGCATTTTAACGGATTTAAACATTATATTATACACATTTGATACGACAAATTGAAAGACAACAAGTATGACGTAATATTACGTTCATATCAATATTTGTATGTATTTGTTAGTCAGTTTGCCTATACACATTGTTAAAATGGTTAGGTATCAATAATCAATTCTCTTGTGAAAGTGGAATTTTCATCTCATATGTATAGTTAACAACAGTTATTAGCTTCAATGTTGCGTGTATTTCGCAACGGTGTAGACTTGGTAATACGCACTTTATTGGATAAATTTAAAACGGCACTATGTCTAAAATAATCGTGGATTGATAAATTAAAGCATGATATTGTTTGTGTCTCACCTAATAATGAATTATAAAGAAATATTTGCGTCATCCACCCTTGCAAATATCGGTCAAAAGAGTCATTATAACATTTTTGTATGAGGGAATAAAAATTTTAAAAATATATATTTCAGGTTTCGGAGGATAGTTCACTTCGATATACTATGTGCATGTGTGAGACAAATGGGTGGAATCTTACAACTGGAACAACATTTTACTTTCCCTTGAATTTTCAGTCATTCGAAGCACCTTATATAAAACCATTCTTCTCTGGAATTTCACGAGTCCTCATAACCTTGGCCGCATTTATTTCCCTGTATCTAATTCTACTGATATGGGCATGGTGGAGTGATTTAGCTGAAAATAACCCTGTGAGTTTTACATGTCTATATTCGTCGGAAAACGTAATTTATTTACATTTCATTCTTTAGTTATCTTTTGGGTTATTTCTAAGTTTATTTGTTTCTAAAATGTCCAATTGGATATAGTTAAGGCAATTGTCATACCATGTTGGGTGTCATTTTTTAAATTAATCTGAATTTAATAAATACAATATAATTATACAAGCGATAAACAAATTAGAATAAATTGGTATAAGCCTAATCATTAGGTCATTATGTTTTACTCATGAAGTACTATTGCCATTGATTGTGTAAATTCCTGTTTCAACATTAAGTGTATGAATAAGCGGAATAAATAAGTTCGTGTTATTTTAGAAATACAGATATGATAGTTCTAACATCCTTTTTCTGTAATGGCCATTTCTTAAAGCAACGTTGAATGGAATATTCTTTCTTTCAGTGGCAGATTACGTTCCTATCCGACACTGATGAAACTCATACATACTTTTACCTGTTAAGAATCTATACAGGATTCGGGCCCGTTAAAGGAACCACGGCAAATATATGTTTTAAACTTGTGGGAGATTTGACGGCAACAGAAGTGAGAATTTTGTGTGATGACTTTCGCAGGGTAACATACACATATATGTCATGTATATGCAATGTATCGTTATTGCATATATATATATATATATATATATATATATATATATATATATATATATATATATATATATATATATATATATATATATATGTGTGTGTGTGTGTGTGTGTGTGTGTGTGTGTGTCTGTCTGTGTGTGTGTGTGTAATTGCTCATCAAACAATGAAATATATGTATTTTCAAGAATGTAATTCGTGCAATCAAATACATAAATCGGTTCTGCGATACTACGAAAACATTATCGATTTATGTGGCCACGAATATGTTTGTATTCAATATTATTTGGGAAAGTATTCGAATTGTCTCGTCGAATTTCTTTCCAGTGTTATTTCCAGGTTTTGAATTTTGGAAGTGATTCTGGAAACTAATGTTATAGTGGAGTAATCTTTAATTTAATTTTTATCAACATTCTAGCACAATGACATTATATCCGATATTAACTGTGTATGTATTTCTATAAAGATCGATATTTCGGTATAATTATATTATTTTAGTTATTCGAAGTAGAACGGAATCACAGTGAGCAAACTACATTTTACAACTACATCAGAATATCTCAGTCGGACACATACACATACACCTGCAAAACTTTCCCCAGTTGTTTCCCAGTTGTTAAATAGTATAGTTATGCGCCTTTTATAGCCCATGACGTTCCCTTATATCAAACGTATTATATATATATATATATATATCTAATATATAAAACTGAATGTTTGTTTGTTTGTGTCGTATGCATTCCTATACCGTTAATCCGATTGCGATAAAACTTTGGTGAGTTGTTCTGCGCACGCCCGCGAAGGTTTCTGAATTAGTACAACCATTAAAATTGTAACAATTAACAGATGTGTTTTTACGACATTTACCGTGTGTTCGCTGTGAACTGTAGGCGCCTTTAGATACGTCACGTGATCGAACAGTAGGCGCCTTTAGATACGTCACGTGATCGAACAGTAGGTGCCTTTAGATACGTCACGTGATCGAACAGTAGGCGCCTTATATACGTCACGTGATCGAACAGTAGGCGCCTTAGATACGTCACGTGATCGAACAGTAGGCGCCTTAGATACGTCACGTGATCGAACACGGTCTGTAGCGATACCTAATTTCGCGTGTCTTCGGTGTGAACTGTAGGCGCCTTAGATACGTCATGTTTACTTAGTTACGTTTGGCTCGCGCCTTGGTTACGTCAAACAATCGTGGTGTGAATTTGTACGTCACGTGATCGAACAGTAGGCGCCTTAAATACGTCACGTGATCGAACACAGTCTGGATTGGCTGAAACTATGATGACGTAATCTTCTATATATCTAATATATAAAACTGAATGTTTGTTTGTTTCTTTGTTTGTGTCGTATGCGTTCCTATACCGTTCATCCGATTGCGATAAAACTTTGGTGAGTTGTTCTGCGCACGCCCGCGAAGGTTTCTGAATTAGTACAACCATTAAAATTGTAACAATTAACAAATGTGTTTTTACGACATTACCGTGTGTTCGCTGTGAACTGTAGGCGCCTTTAGATACGTCACGTGATCGAACAGTAGGTGCCTTTATATATGTCACGTGATCGAACAGTAGGCGCCTTTAGATACGTCACGTGATCGAACAGTAGGTGCCTTTAGATACGTCACGTGATCGAACAGTAGGCGCCTTAGATACGTCACGTGATCGAACAGTAGGCGCCTTAGATACTTCACGTGATCGAACAGTAGGCGCCTTAGATACGTCACGTGATCGAACACGGTCTGTAGCGATTCCTAATTTCGCGTGTCTTCGGTGTGAACTGTAGGCGCCTTAGATACGTCATGTTTACTTAGTTACGTTTGGTTCGCGCCTTGGTTATGTCAAACAATCGCGGTTTGAATTTGCAATAGTCGTTACAAAGCATTACTTTCGCTGTCAAATCAATTATGCCACCTAAACGAAAAGCTATTGGTCGATCTACACCTCAAGCAAGAAAGACAAAGGCATCACGAGCTTCAGAAACAGACGAGCAACGGAAAGCAAGATTGGAAACCGTTCGAGTTCGCACTGCTCAAACACTTTCTTTCATTGAGTGGCATTGCAACGCATGCCGGGTACTTGCTAGTATATATATATATATATATATATATATATATATATATATATATATATATATATATATATTATAAAGCAAGTGTACACGAACTCCTTGGTGAGCCTACACCAAATAGGCATCCGCAAGTAAAGTTATTCCGCAACCAGGCTCATACTCTAGCACGCCTGTTGCAGACTATTGAATATACTATAGCAAAACGTTGCTCGATTTTAACTAAATCACGTGTTTCTGGTTTCTATCACTCGTGCTGTATCTGTAAAAGACGTCGTTAGTGGTAGTGGTAATGGTTTCATAATTGATGATTAAGAAGTAGTTTATAAATTATATTTATACTGCTTTGTGTTGTTGTAAGAAACTCTGAATATATACGTATTCACGAATGCAGTCATATCGATTTTGTTATTTTACCAGCTCCACCCGAGACACCAGTTGCTAGTGATATGAATCCGAGAAAGATACCTACTGACTTGAATGTGATAGTCGAATTAACAAAAGTTTTACCAATACCCAACCTGCAGTGGTGGCGAATGCGAGTCCACAAATAGCATCAATAAGTATACACGCACGGTTGCGTTGAGCTACTACAACATTTTGTCTTGGCGATTTCATCTTGTAAAGTTTGTTCCGGTTCGATTATTTCCTCCCGTCGGCAACTTTAAAGGCTTATCATAATTATTCTATTAATAATATGACCTCAGAGTATAATTTTTCGAGAAGCTGGAATGAGCTGTTGTAAGACGCACATCTTCCGCTAACCATTTATATTTTACTAGCAGAACTGTTATACAATTATAGAAAATCTCTGGTCGATGAATATGTAAGTCACTGCCGATTGTGTGTTCCAGGGACCTAACCTCACTGTCAAATAAAAAATATAATAATTATGGCATTAAATGTTGTCTCCACCAAAGTTATTTCAAGTTCGTCCGGTTATAATAAGAGTGATTATTTTTCTCTTCCACGTTAAGTTACTGTTGGTACAACCTAATGACCTGACAAGGCAGCCAATAAAGATTTGTCTGTGAACTCTACTTCATAGTTGCAGAACACATCCCCGAGTCTCTCCATGTTTAGTAGATAAATTGCAGTCTGTGACTGTGTATTTTCACGAAATAATGCAATGGTTCCAAATATTTCAAATTGGTAATGGTACCTTAGGATGGTCATGACTCTTAATTTATATTTGATTCTTAACATGTTCATGTTTAATTTCTATGTTAGGAGATTTTTTGTATTGGCGCTTCATTAGCCCTCAGTGGACCACCTACGCCATCAAACAGCAAAACCTTTCTTAACCGAACATGCGTGCGATTAAATGTTAACCACGGACTGTGCGAACAACTCCAGGTACTTCTATGAAAAGTAATATATCGGGTACGGATACGAAAGTTAAATCTACAGACATTTGTCAACATGTCGGTGTGTGTACTACCACATATTACGATATACACGTGGGACCTGATTATCTGCGAAGAAACAAAATACTTTTGATGGTTGCTGATGACCGTTTAAAACAAGGAAATTTCGGACATGGTAAGCCGTAAAGTATCATCTTATGACATTATTGGCCATTGTGTTGCTTCTCATTTAGAACACTTTCTTTTGTGCAGTAAGACCATGTTGGGTACTTATTTCACAAGTAAACTGTTTCTAAATGGTACTTGGCATCGAGTCTGTAGTAAGCGTGAGAAAGGATAACATTAATTTGGTTCCAGACTTCCTCAATAACATTTTAGGTCGTATGTGGTCAGCAAACGTGTTAACAAGTTCCTCCACAATGTTACTGACGAGAAATAACCGTTGAAAGCTGTACCTTGTGCACAGCAAATCGTACCTTTCTCTTTGTTTGTATGGAATAACGTTATGTGGTTTTCGATCCGAAAATATCCTTACAGACATCTCTGCATAGCCCGAATATATGACTGAGCAGGATCGCATACAAAAACGTCAACAAGCGTTCATGAAGTTGCAGTCGATCCTGTAGAAAGCTGGAGTTGAAATTCAGGTTGGCGCTAATGACCAGAGCTTGTATATCATATATATATATATATATATATATATATATATATATATATATATATATATATATATATATATATATATATATATGTTATCAGACAAGTTAGAGCTCGTCCATTTATAAACTGTTTAGGATCTGTATTATTAGATGTATCCTTCAAACACATCATAGTTGAGGAACATATTTCGTAGAATGAACACTGTATCTGGCGGAAATCTAGGTTCGCTTTCTAGATTTGCTTCGAGTTCCTTACCATACGTGCACTGTTCAATAGTGCCTTTAGACAGTTCTTGCCAAATCCAACTTGAGCACTGTTTGGCAGAAAAATCGTTATTATCTGTTTGAATCAGATTTTCCCAAATTTCCAAACGCTCCTTACATTGATGGCAGTGTTCCTGCACAGTTCTACATTTTGTTGATCAGGGACCCTAGATGGGTATGAATAATACTGAAAATCCTTTCTTTCCAATCAACTTACTAACACAGGCACGTCAATGTTAAACACAAGATTAGTTGTATATGTTGCCAATGCTTTTACTTAATCATTCCTGTTTATGTTTAATACCTTAGCGAGACGAACGGAATATACTTCCCATTGCCAAATCATTAGTGGCTGACTGGACGAAACGTCTTTGAACAGTAGCATTGACGATTTTACTAACATTTATTTGCATTAGGGCTGTTGATAGAAGTGTATTAGCCTTCGGTTCAACTTTGAGTGCTCGAGTCACTAATCAACATGATGTATATTCAAATCTCTGAAATCGAGTTCAAATAATCCACACCAACGTTTTATGATGCCATCCACGACTTGCATTACAACATGTTTAACAGTCTGCGCAGGTATGTCATGTGCCCGTGTTGTTCCAAAAAAAGGTAAGAGGAATAAGTGCCAATCAACCGTTATGTCATGAACCTATCATGACGCACTGGGACTAATTGAGAGCAAATTGTTCGAGGGCAAATTTGGGAGTTGTAAGTTTCAACAATTATTGTTGCATCATAGAAGGCATTCCATATTTTCTTCTCTCAGCTTTCTCGAAAACTCGTCCTTGAACGTAATCATTTGTTTAGTTGAAAACTAAACTAAACTGTCGGTGATGTTTAAGCTACTCGGTCGATTACATTCGTTTATTAAAGTTAGTTTTTTCGTGTCCGCGTACACGTCTTTCGTTGTGATGCCTTTGCGTTTGTATCAGTGTACCACTTGTGGACGTTGGCACCGTAGGTTGATGTTATCATAGCAAATCTCGTCGTTAAGCAGGATGGACAATTCTAGTATTGAGGCGCCAGCATAGATAGGTTTTCCCATGTTTATTCTAGAGTTTTTTATGTGGAAGGTCACGATTCGGTCGTCAACTATTTGTGTAGCTAAATTGTCTGTTAGATTTGTCTTGCTCATTAGCACGGACAAGATCAACACGGATTCGTTTTCGACGATTCTTCATAGTTATCCACTCACAATTTTCAGCAATTTGAAGTCTTTTGCTCGTCCATGGCCTTTGTTAGTAGATCCATAATCGTTTTTATATACGACCATACCAAGTCAAGATGATGCAATGCAAATATTCCGTGTAATTTGCTCACACACATTGAAAGATGTAAATACATATGCAGGTTTTATACGTGGTCTACGTATTTGTTTGTTGGGCTGAAGATGTGGGACACTTTTTGCGCTTCGGTACAGTTGCATTTGTATTCTACGCCACCCGCTCCACTCGGCGTGACACCACCAACACAACGCCTCTACAACGAGCAGATTATCGTTAGTTTTGTGGTGATGCTCGTCTGGATACTTTAAATCAATTTTAAAGATGTAATAATTTAATCAAATTGAAATACCGAGCACCATAATGACTTATTCTGCCTCAGATATTAAATGCAGGTATGAATAAACATTATATTAAGAGCTAATACACAAAACTAAAACTGATAAGGAGGCGAATAGTTAATTTCTGGAACAACCTAAGTTGTCAACAACATATGGCTACTGATGTTATAATAAAGAACATGGCAAACAATAAGTACCTGATGCATTTCCATGCGGGAAATACCAATATCATTTACTCAGATTAAGATAAACATGTTTATCTAATATTTGTCAGAATGTCCACAATAAAAAATGTATTAGCTATGTATTATGTTGTTTATAAAATGAATGTTCCTGGTTAGGTACATAATCAACTTTATTTATAATAAAGTCAAGTATTCAATATAATTATACATAATCACGAAGAAAACACACACAATAAAAATTAAATATGCATAAATCACGTAGCTTATCATAGACTTCCACGAGCAGCTAAACACCCGTTCGTTGATTGTCTCTACTATGAAACAGTGTATCAAATTTGTAAATGGTGTTAAAATATTTGGTTAAATTACGAGGCAGGGTAATTCCACATTACTTTGAAACAATGTCTCTAATGTTTAAACGGTGTTTAAATATGTGGTTAAATTACGAGGCAGGGTAATTCCACATTGACCAGAATGATAATATTTCGTCCGGATATATGCTGCATTGTTGATATGATTTTTGACCGAAACATGATAAATGTTTCACAGCATAACTGTTTGGTTTATATACACTTGGAATAAGCGCCCTGTAATACTGAATATAACGAGAGCCCATACATAACATGAATTCTAGCATTTGTTTAGAGGAACATATTCGATTGTCTCAGCGGCGATAGTAGATGATATGCATTGACAGGTTCGCTCGTTATCAATTATGCGTGTAATACCCGCCCACTTTCGACGTTGGGGGAATGTTGATATTTAACATTCCTGCTGTTGTACGAAGCTACCTTGCAGTCAGACCCCGAGTCCAGATAGCGCAAGTATGTCACCATTTCTTGCTTCTCTTGGTATTTGCTTATACTGAATTGTTATTGTTGTATTATTAAAGCTGCCATTTACATTGAGGCTGTGGTTAATTCAGGGGTACTAATAACTCGGATATGCAGGCTTTTAGCGTATCGCATAGTATTTATATCCCACGCTCTCACGCGAGTTGCCACGCTTGATAAATGTTAGGCATCCTGGAATTGTCTGGCTGCGATTTCTGTACAAGAATTGTAAACCAACTTTACCTTACCGGGACCAGGAAATGCCATGGTTTCAATCGTGTCTATTATTCATTTGACTTCTATATCTATTTGAACACCAGCGTTGCTATTGTCGCGTGTTTCTATAATCCTTTTTCTTTAAATTTATACAATCAGAGGTTCAACGAATCACGGACTATTAGCACGAGAATATTCAGCATGATGGGCAATGCAGAGCACGAGACTTTCTCCGATACCACATTTAAGGGATGGTCAAGCACCATGCCCAACAAGTAACGCAAGAAAATGCAATTTATAGTATTCGAAATTTTATTTCCTACGGGAGAGTTAATAATTTCAAAGGCATAAATATGATTATGTTCTCTGATAGGAATGATCACTTCGGTTTTCGATTGTGCGTGTATGTGTATCGGTGTGTTTGATTTGGATTTCGAATGCAGGTTTAATAATTTTAGTCATTGGCTACAATGTCTGCAGCGTGGAAATTTTGGTGCTTTCTAGTACTAAGGCAACATGCAGCAGATATGTGGCATCATGTCTCCCAAGGAACATTATCTTGAACACCCGGCCAACCAGTCCTAATATTGTCCTCTTATTGCTGAGCATCAAGCGGTGCAGCTGTTAGTGTTATTTTTAAAATATAAACCTTTGGTATAAATTTGACTGGATTCGAACTCACGACATCCTGCATTCAAGGTGGACGCTCTAACCACTTAGGGAACCGGAGCAGTGGTTTTCGATTGATGGTGTACTTAATTTCAGACGTTCTTTTCAAGAGTATATCACTTAGTGGAAACTATAAAATTCATCCGTGATAGTAACTTCAAATCTTTGTTGCTGTTGTTGTTGTAGGGTTTAATGCTATTTTTTAGCACAAGATAGGCTATACATGGCGGCCAGTATTATTGGTGGAGGAAGAACCCGGAAACAAAAACCCTGAAAGAACCACCGACAAACGAAAGCTACTGGTAAGCTTTCTCACATAACTACATTAGCCGAATCTTAGACTCGAACCCACGTGGACAGATATGAGATGGTAGTGATCCGTAACGGAGAGCGCTTTAGGCCACATGGATACTCGGGGCCCCTCAAAACTTTGCATAATGTGCTTTAAACAAACGGGTTTTCATCATGTTGATTGCAGTGATAAGTAACGTCAAATATATTTTTTGTGCTTGAATATAAATTTCTTCATTTATTATTTGGGTAAGTCACTGCACACTGAAAAATGCAAACTATTCGCTTGGACAATGCTATCCGATAACATAAAGTGTCTTTATCGCTGTCTTCAACTTCTTGTATATTGACTCCATTGTTTCTGTCTTTACATGCGGATATGTTTGCACAAAACCCATAACATTTTATCTTTTGCATTAATTCTTCATCTTATAAAACAGTCACATCCTTGCGAAAAAGTGTTTTTGGTGTTTCTATACATTACAATGATAAAGCATTCTCTAATTAATTTGTCCTTTATTATCTTCATTTTCATTACTATTTTAACGAATTATAGTACTGCAGTATTAGCTGTTTAATTAATTATCCACACTGGATCGACTTTTTCACTTTCCCTATAGTTTATCCTATAAAGAATTTTTACGTTTTTTTCTCTTAAGATTGGTCAACTTTACGTCGTTATGCTTCTGAGAGAAGTTTATTATAATTCAAGTCCTATGGAACCGTACTTGAAAAAGTATACATACTTGGGCCTCTTGAACAAACCTGTATTATTGTAAAGTTGTACACGCACTCCGTCGCTCGGTTAATATAATCACGGAATTTGATATACTCTTAAATTCCTTTTAAATATTATATGCATCAATCTAATGTTTAGCATGTATGTAGTATAGTTTTTTAATATAATATATGCTTTCACAATTTCTAAGAAACATATTCTCATAGAATAAAATGTATATATAGCAATATACTAATTCCGACACAAAGACAATAATCGTATGCTAAATTCTCACACAGAACAGAATCCTCGCACATGTTCATATTTATTCAGTAATAATCAGAGCGGTCGGCAGCTGCATAGTAACTTAGTTTGTGACCACTCACTCTGAGAAAACATGTGTTCATGTACATTTTCGTGCTTGCTTAAATCATGGGGTATAGGAGGAGTTGACCTATGTCACTAAGCCCGGTGATACTAGTTGTTAATACACTGTTTACAGCTATTAATAATATATATTGACCCGTGAAATGTACCTATATATGTAAAAGCATGATTAATTACGAATCACATCGTTTGAAAACAAAAGATACGCAATGGACTAAATCAATTTCCTTTTTAATGATGTTTTTATCCTCTCAAAATTAGAATATTGTAATGATGCATTTACGTTTGTGGAATTTATTCACAGCCACACAATAGCGGCAGTGTCCGTAATTACGTTATGGGAGTTAAGAAGCCGCTTGGTAATTTGATGTTTCTGCACATTTGGCATGATCACAGCGGAGACCATAACGGATCATGGTTCCTGAGAAAGATTGTTGTGGACGATCTTCATACCAATGAACGGTACATAAAGAAAACTGATTTAACATGTTCAATGTGTTGCTATGTTTACTCATCATCATTCGTGGAAAGATTCAGTCTAGGTTTTGCATTAGTTTATGATAATGTTAATCTATCTCTGTTGAATCTTAAATATTTACATATCGAGACGAAGAATGAAACGTAATGTATTGGGCTTTTATGAGGGAGTTTCCTGACAAGAGAGTTTTTAAACGTTATTTTTGATGTGAAGTTCCTAAGTAGCACGGTTTTTAAAAACTTTGTTTATTAAATCAGCAGGAATTAAGATTATCTTATGAACAATACAATCTTATACATATTTTGCATATTAATTTGCTTACGAGTTTCGAATTGTAGGGATATATGAAACCATTTCATCTTCTTTTACAGGACTGTTTTTGTTTGTAATAAATGGTTATCTCTGCAAAAAGGAGACGGAAACATCGAAAGAAAAATTGCCGCAAGTACAGAAAAGGAAGTGAATTCCTTTGGATATAGACTTAGCACTAATATATCACACTATTTAGCTTACGTCTACATCTGGTCTTCTCTATTTGTACGAATGCATCCTTCAAAAATGAGCAGAGTTGGTCGAGTAACGGAAGCCTTCGTCATGGTGATGGTTCTGATGGTTACTAACCTTGTCATCCCTTATGTAGACATAAAGGTTGCATCAGAGCCTCTCATTCTTGGACCGTTTCGATTCTCTGAGAAAACTATTTACTCAGCTCTTATTTCCATCTGTATTACGGTTCCAGTAATGTATCTTCTGTTCGCAGTGCTACACAAGTCAAATCTCGACCTAAAATGTTTTCTACCATGTAGGGGCCCTCAAGAAAGAATACTACATTTTATCCGAAATCGTGTACAGAGCAACTACCACCTAAAATCCAACGATAATGTAACTGAACACATTCTAGTGAAGAGGACTGAACTGCCAACATGTCTCGGCATGACAACATGGATACTGCTGCTTTGCATTCTTTCTGCATCCTTGTTGTATACAATATATGCATCTACACAGATCAATGTAGAGGAAGCTGAAACGTGGATGACGAGCTTCATTATTGCTTTATTTGTCAGTGTACTGGTATTCGAGATCTTAATGGTATGTTTTCAGTTTGGTTTTTCTTTCAAATATTTCTTGCATTTACTTAACCAGACATACTCTGTTAATTTACTTGAGGATTTTAACCTTTAAATATGTGCATTTGATACTTTGAGCGGTGTTAGAAAACTTAATTTGTTCAGAAAACTTGCGTTTCTGAAATATACATATTTTACAATTTTATATATGACTAACGTTTGAATTGTTTATATTAGGATACTTATTGTCATGAAAAGCTTCTGCACGTAAATAACAGGCAGATTCTACGCTAATAAAGACGTTCATACATCCGCAGTAAATTACGCCAATGTGCAGAGAGTATGAACATAAACTGATTCATCACTTACATCTTACAATAAAAATTAAACCTTTTTCGTATAGGTTTTACTGGTTGCAATATTAACCACGATATGTGGGAGCCTGTGTGATCCAAACAAAGCAATTGTCAACGTGGAAGGACTTTGGCTAATTTGTAAGCAGACATATGGCATACTACAGAGGGGTCCAGGTAAGTGTTTTGCGCAAAGATAAATGGAACCGCTCCGGTGGCCTAATGGTTAGAGCGTCCGCCCCGGAAGTGGGAGGTCGTGGGTTCGATCCCCGGCCGAGTCATATCAAAGACTTACAAAAATGGTACTAACAGCTGCCTCGCTTGGCGCTCAGCATTAAGAGGTTAGTGTTAGGACTGGTCGGCCTGGTGTCAGGATAATGTGACTGGGTAGTGGGTAGGACATCATGCTACAGGTCTGCGGCATGATGCCCCAGTGCTATACGTCACTATAAACTGCCTCACTGCAGACCTCGTAGCAATATGACTGAAAGATTGTTGAAACTACGTTACAATTCCTAATCAAACAAAAAAACAAAGAAACAAAGATAAATAATACAGCATTCACACAACATCTTCTATTTCATGAGCAAGACTTGGCGGATGTCTTGATAGAAATAGGTCATATGCTCTACTTGAAAATAAACATTATATTGCAATAATAGCGATCTTTACGTTACACTTCTGTGTTTTACAGCGATTATTAGTTACAATTTTTAATCTTAATGTGTCGATAAAAAAGAGATGAATATGAATGATAAAATATCATCGTTTTGAATGGAGTACTTAAATCACCAACCATTATCTTGTCTAGGCTTACGTTAAACATCTCTCTTATATTCCGGATATTTGCAGCATTAAACAGCTTAGTTGCAACATACGGAAGTAATACTGTATTAAATATTGTTATAATGTAAATTTTTTGATTTCTAATTGTTGCCATAAGACCAGAAATAGCCATGAATCCTCTGTTCTTGAATTACACGTATACAACTAATAAACGTTTTCTTCAGGGGTTGGTTTAGCATCGAATGTGAAAAAAAAATAAAAGTCAGTTTAAGGAACGTATAAGAAATAGTGGAGATGGCGCTTTGAAAATTTAGTGTTCTTATCATTTCAGTGAAGGCAAAGATACCACCTAGACTTCTTCCTAAAACGCGAAAGGCAGTGATGAAGCTACGCAGAAAGCTGATGCTGAAGTCCCAGACGCAACTTCTGATAACTGAAATGATATTATATTCTATTTTCTTCGTGGTTGTATATGTTATAGCACTAAGTTCTAGTGACGACCGGGCCTATGAATTGAAGAACCAGATAGACAACAGACTGAAATTTGAGGAGGTAAATATCTCCAAAAAAAATAAAACATTATATTGACTTTTATAAATACGTATATGATCCAGTATCATAACGTTTCATGTTAAAGTGAGGATTGGGAGACTAATATCTAGCAACATGAACCAAAGCATACTCAAGCAGAGTACAAGAGATGCTTATGAATCTTTTAATGTTTGCAGAGTAGCAATCTGGTATCCCATATCATTAATAATCGAAATCATCCCCATCTCCATACTATATAAGAACATTACTTATGAAAATATAACTTGTCGAAGGTGGCTACCGTTTTCGATTATAACCTATTTCTATTTGCAAACGAATATGGAAAATCAATTTTTAAACTTCACACAGTAAAAAATAGCTACCGTTTCAGATTACAAACTATACCATTCTGTCTACAAATATGGAAATTTACTTATGAAAATATAAGTTATTCAAAATTGAATACCGTTTAAGATTAAAATTATACCTTTTGTCGAAAATACACGTAATTAAAAAAGTCAGGTATTACATACGACATCAGCCTTCATGGAAAATAGACAAGAATAAACCCAATATATGTAGATGTTCATTGTGTAGTCAGTTAAATCTTTAAATAAAAATTGAACATTAAAACGTCATTTGTTAAAAAATATTAGCTTTTAAATTGAGCGTTGTCTTGATGGAATTGAATAATTTTACTCAACATATGGCTTTTATTATGATCTGTAATTGAAATGTGCACAGATTCAGTTTAATCATTACATATATTTTCAACTTTATGTCTCTACATGAAACAATTCTTATGTCGTCAGATTGACAATAGCAATCAAAATATTTGTATGCTAAATCGTAGTGACTCCCATCCACTTCAGCCCTCGTTGTAATGACAAACGGATTTGCGACCCAGACTCTCGAACAAAATAATGCTGTTGTAAATACCATGTAGACCAAATGAGGTTGGCTTTCGTTTTCTCTCAGTGATCGACACTGCATTCCAGGTGCCTCAGTACTATATAACTTTAATCGGCTGATGTGCCGTCAATAATCAATCAGTAAACCAATCATTCGATCTATCGACCAATCAAATTCATTCATTTGTTTATCCATCTAACCATCAATCAATCAATCAACCAATCAATGAATCAATCGATCAACCAATCAAGCAAACAATAAATAAATAAATAAATAAATCAATCAATCAAGCAAGCAATCAATAAATCAATAAATAAATCAATCAATCGATCAATCAAACAATCAGACATTCAATCAATCAATCAGTAAATCAATCAATCGATCGATCAATCAAAAAACCATACAATCAGTCAATCAATCAATCAGTAAATCAATCATTCAAATCTATAAATAAATCAATCAATCAAATAAACAGATACTCAATCAGTTAATGAATCAGTTAATCAATAATAAATCAACCAATCAATTGATCAATCAAATAACCATACAATCAGTCAGTCAATCAATCAGTAAATAAATAAATAAATAAATAAATAAACAAATCAATCAAACAAATTCGTCCATTCGTTCTTCCATCTAACCATCAATGAGTGAATCAAAAAATAATTCAATCAATCAATCATTAAAATAACCAATTAAGCAATCAATCAGTTGCCACACGTCTGATTATTTATCTTACAGCTGGATGGTCAGACAGATTTTCTTGAATGGATGAACACGTCCTTCTTTGATGTATACTTCCCAGAAAAAGTGTTTGATGTACAAGAGGTGCCACATGAGTTGAAATATTACTTTATCGACTTTGTTAACGTTAGAGTAGGCCCAGCCAGACTGAGACAAGTTCGAGTTAAAGAGGGTAAGTATATAAGAGTAGTTTTCTCTGAGCAATTGAACCTTTTCTAGCCAAAGGGAGATTTGATGGCAATTTTATTTTCAAGACAGTTTCTAAGCATTCAGGATGTGGGTTGATTGCAAATATGCAGTAACCGTGAAGTTACATCATCATATATGTATTGTATGAACATACACACTACATCTATGAAATTATTACACATGGGAAATGTTTTGGTAGAAATGTGCCTTTAATTGCAAAACTAGATGAAGATTCTAATTTGTACATAATTGAATTTACAGTCCTTTCAGAAATGTGATTATAGACCGAGAGTTTAGAAATAAAATGATGTGCAAAATGTCCACACAATTGTGGTCAAAGGAAGAAATTTTAAGTTTAGTCAATAATATTGTATAATGTAAGTCACATTAATTACTTAAAATGTTTTTCATTTTTAAAATTCCTTCATGAACTGATATAAAAATTAAAAATTAGTCTTCATAATTGCTTTATATTTTTTCAAGAAGTGAATATCGATTCTCTGAAACTCTAAACAACCTTTAATCAACCTTTAATCAATAAGAGTTTGTTGGACTCATACTATGTAACTATTCTGGATATGTATGTGTTCGATTTGTTCTTGTTCATTTTCTTTTCTCTAATTCTGTAATTTCCAACTACAATGCAAACATGGCCCTGAAGCAAACCTACTCATGGCTATTCTGAATATTGCCAAAGACGTGTCCAAATTAACAAAATGATTCTTCAGCAAATATCCATGTATATCTTCAGTCTCAGCACAAGTTACATTTTGTGTATGAGTTTGATGCGTACATATAGCTACCTTTTGTTGATTCAAGATTTATACAAATCTTTATTTTTAGAACCATGTTTATTTGGGTTATTCGAGGAGGAGGTGTGCTTTGGTGAATACCAAATAACCAACGAAGACACAGCAGATTACTTCATAGGATGGAAGGATGGCCAAAACAGAACCGAGCAAGTCAAACAATACACTTTCACTGCGTGGCATCATATTTCTGCGTTAGACGTGTGGGGTCTCCCTACATCGGGAAACTACAACAAGAAACTTTACGGAGGTGGTGGATATATAATGAAGCTTGATATTAACAGAGACGTCTCTGAGAAAATTATAGCAGAGCTAAAGGAAAACAACTGGATTGACCGTGGAACTAGGGCTGTATTTCTCGAATTTACATTATACAATTCGAATGTAAACCTATTTGCTTTTGTGAAATACGTCAGGGAATACCCAGAAGTAGGTGACGTCTTGTGGTACAGTTACGTTTCAACCTTTAGACTGTATTATAACAGCGATTCATA
Organism: Unio pictorum; assembly: GCA_030141615.1. Lineage (NCBI taxonomy): Eukaryota > Metazoa > Mollusca > Bivalvia > Unionida > Unionidae > Unio > Unio pictorum. Next base: position 1,085,079 of record JARLTB010000062.1, on the reverse strand, counting down.
TGTAATTTGTTCTTGCATCTTTCTCCTATTTGTAGTGCTATTATTGTTTAAAATATGCTATGATGTATACATAGATGGG